>CM052885.1:73432614-73456015 GCA_028534135.1 Potos flavus
TTTTTTTTAAAGATTTTATTTATTTATTTGACAGAGAGAGATCACAAGCAGACAGAGAGGCAGGCAGAGAGAGAGGAGGAAGCAGGCTCCCTGCTGAGCAGAAAGCCCGACGTGGGGCTCGATCCCAGGACCCTGAGATCATGACCTGAGCCGAAGGCAGAGGCTTTAACCCACTGAGCCACCCAGGCGCCCCAATAATTAACTTCTTAAGAGAAAATCTGCAAATAAGATCTTTGAATTGTCAGCTCCAAGTCTGTCCTAAGGCTTCTAGGGTTTATGTCTTAAGGGAAAACCTGTGTGGACAAATATTAAGGACCTTTCTTCTTTTTTAAAACATCATTTTCATGGGGAAACAAATAGCTTTGAACATTGAGTTGTGAGAATATTTTATCCAGAACTGACATTTTCTTTTTATTTAATGGAGTTTTTTCAAATGTATTAGTGTTCTTTAAAACCCTCTTTCATAGAATGCAAAAAGAAGTTTTATATGAGGGACTTATATTTATATTTATATTTAGCCTCATATAAATATGTTCTGGGGAAATAATTTGCAATTAAACTAAGAAGTTTATCTTTTTTAAATAATTTTTTGGATTTTAAATGCAATGAATGACAAAGTGTACCTGCATTCCATTACTTTTGGGGAAAGGACACTGCAAAAAATTTGTGTTCTTAGAAACCACGTAGCTGATCCACTACAGAGCTGAGAATTACAGAGGGATCTGCTCCCAATACATGTCTGCCTTTAGAGCCATTAGACTCACTAGTGGTTGACACAGGTGGTTGATCCAATGACTAACGTAATGAATTAACAGTACAGTTGGAAAACACACTCAACTAACAAATGATTGCATAGGAGGTTAGCTAGAGCCTTATTTTCTTAACTTGGCTAAGATATCCAAATTTTATCAAGAGAGAGAGAAGATGGAATGCATTGAATCATTAAGCCATGTTGAAACACATAAGGCTTAAGAAAGAATTGAAGACAAAGAAGTTTGTAATTCTGTAAGAAGTGCCCCCCCCCCACCAAAAGAGGGATGATATGACATCCTTACAAAAGAGTAATCCATCCAGTTGCCTGTAAGTGCATAAAAATGCAGGTATCTCCACATGAGTGTGAGAAGCAGTGATTAATGCTTTGTTGATTCTAAAGAAAATGTGCTTAGGATTAATTAGCGTGGAGACTTTGTTAGATTTCCCCGACTTCCACTACCTACTTTTATCCAATTTTCTACTTGTGTCTCTGTAGTGAAGGTCACTCATACTTAGTGTGGAGCTCTCCTCCTAACAATGCTCACACTGTTGTAGAGAACAGTGCACTAGTGACAGATAATCAACGTAAAGCATTTGATTTTAAGCATCCGGTTTGTTTGTTTTTTACATGAAAAATATCTACCATGTTTAAATGCGTTCATAATGGGTTGTCTACTCTTCATACTCAAAAAGTTTTCATTTGTGTTTTAGAAATTCAAAGGGTGTAATATATAAAGAAATAGATTACAGACAAAGTTGAAAACTAAATATAACTACAGCTGAAACTTGTCATGCTTGCTTTTCCTTAACCACTTTTATTAGTGGTTCATATTTTATTAATAAAATAAACAAAAGTACTTTGTTTTTTCTATTAATATTTATTTGGTTGGTATTTTAAGTACTCTCAAACATTTTCTTCCTTTGATTATTAAATTAGTCAATAGTAGCAACCATTAGTGATAAACCCACATTATTTTTTTAGTTACAAATGACATCTTATAAAGTAATTTGATATAGCATTTGGAAAGATTTGTCTTATTAAGCATTTATACACATTCAGATTTACTTTTATTCACTTTTCCATGAATTCTTTATTTCAAAGAAGTCAGGACTTTTTACAAATAACTAAAATTATTCAAAATTACTTTGAAAATAACTTTGAACAGCCCATGTGGGGGCAGAATAAATAGTTTTTTGGATAATAACCAGGACTCAAGTTATATGAGATCTTTTTTAGGTCTGAAAACATTTAGCTAGTTTTTTTTCCTTCCCCCTTGCCTTAACTTCCCAACACCATCCTCCTTTCCCTGAAAGCAGTTACACTGGCATGGTTATGAGATATATTCTACTATTTTCTGAAGACTCATGTGAGCCTGTTAGGGAGAGAAAGTTGTGGCTTAGAGGGCAGGCTGCTGAAAGAATGGAGAATGCACCAGGCAACTAGTTTTAATTCCTTCCTCTTCACATGATACTTGTCATAATGAAATTGAATGGCTACAATCACGTGACCTATCTTTGAAATAGAGAAAGAAGGTGGCTCGTCTGGGTGGCTCACTTGGTTAAACATTCCACTCTTGATTTCATCTCAGGTTATGATCTCAAGGTCATGAGATCAAGCCCCACGTCAGATTCTGCACTTGGCATGGAGTCTGCTTGAGATTTCTCTCTCTCTCTCCCTTCTCCCCCCACCTCCCCACTTACATGCAATCCCTAAGTAAATAAATAAATTAAAAAAAAAAAGATTTTATTTATTTATTTGACAGAGAGATAGAGAGAGAGCACAAGTAAGCAGAGAGGCAAGCAGAGGGAGAGAGAGAAGCAGGCTCTCTGCTAAGCAGGGTGCCCAGTGTGGGGCTCATCCCAGGACCCTGGAATCATGACCTGAGCTGAAGGCAGCTGCTTAACCAACTGAGCCACCCAGGCGTCCCTAACAATAAAATTTTTTTAAAAATAGGGAAAGAAGGTTATCTGGTGAAAGCAGTATGAACAACAATCGGTGGTCCAAATTTAACTATAACTAGCAGATACTACTTAATGACCTGCTTTGATCTTATGTCTAACACTTACTTTTAAGATTTGATAGTTATCATCCATTTTGTTGAGTTGGTGTATTGACATAATTAAATTACCATTCTAATCTAGAAAGTTCTAAAAGAAAAACATTTCCAGCCATACTGCTTACTTTCATAGCTTAGGGAAGGTATTTATTTATAGGCAAATGAAATAAGTATCTTTCATTTGGAGAAGAGAAGCCAGCAAATGTCTGGAGAGCTCAAATGTCTGGACTTAGAACTAATGCAATTCATCCCTCTCTCAGTCTGGCGTTGTGTAAGTGACAATACAGTCTGGATCTGTTGCTTGCCATTAAGGAAACACTCATTCAAATAACGGTGCAAGTGCGTCTTCTTTATCAAACTAAAATATTTAGGTTAACTAACTTTTATATTTATCTGGGTACAGTTTCCAGGTGGAAAACATTGGAAATAAGCTACACTTGTAAAAATGAAATGGATTTTAAGTATAGACTATTAGATATTATTTCTCTCTTTTAAAAGCTCGTTACAAAAATAATAGGTGTTTGAGGCTGTCGTTTATGCCAGCCACTTGTAATTTTTATTTTTCTGTTGGTTTTCATAACTCGATTTGTGGTTATAATAAGCTACAATCCCTAACTTCCACCCACAACATATATTACAAGAAAAATTCTAAATGACTAAAGGAACAAAATTGGCTTCCCACATTTATTTACTGTAATAATCCCTTCACTGATTACCTTTTTAAGATTTTATTTATTTATTTGAGATAGAGTGAGAGAACATGAGCAGGGGGAGGGGCAGAGGGAGAGGGACATAGCCTGACATGGGGTTCAATCCCAGGACCGTGAGATCATGACCTGAGCTGAAATCAGATGCTTCTGACTGAGCCACCCAGGCGCCCCTTTGCTGATTTAGATCATTAGCATTAGTGCTGTAGCAGGTTTTAGTGTGAGGGGCTTCATACAAAACTATAGTCATTTATGATTATTTATGCCTTGAGAAGCCAGCTACTGTCCTTAGGCCACAGTCTAGGAGTCACTGAGGAAGGTTTCAGTGTTCCTTCAATTCCTTAAAACACGTGTCCATTACTAACGTCAACCAACATTTTTAATATCTGCTGTTGAAATATTTTCCCTTTGTCATACCGTCACAAATCCCAAGCGTCCAATAATTTTCATTTGAAAAGGTGATTATGAGTTTGCATAAATGTGAATTATTCCTTTTGTCTATAGGAAGGAGGTTGCAATATTCTATAATAGCAAGATTTAAAATAAAAAAAAAATGATGAGAGTATTATTTTACTTCTACCTCTGAAATGGGCTTTCCACTTAAAACCTTCCTTCTCCCGTGTTTACATTGACTCTTTCACATGGGCACTGATCCCACAGAGAGACACTGTTTAGTACACTGGTTGCACAGAAGCTGTCGTGACAAATGAGGGAATTGTTGTCATGCACAAGGAGTAAAGATAGTAAAAAATGGAGGAATGACGTCTTTTTTAGGGCATCTGTAAAGTGGAAACTGAGAGTACCATTTGAAGTAAAATGACCTCTGTGGAATAAAAAAATAAATAAATTTATTCATCACGAGGTCATTTCTTAGCACACAATAGGCACTCAGTAAATGTTTATCAAAGAAGGAGCCAATGATCAAGTATGGTTGCAACCCTTCAGTGCCAGATGTTGAGTATGAAACTGTCAGTGTCTCCCTGATCTTGGGATTTCCTTGGTGTCTCTTACAATTTGCATGCTCTATTTCCAGTACTCAGACTCTCCAACTTACCACCATTTGTCAGACCTTTCCCCACTGGTAGTACATTATGTTGAAATTAGCTTTTCGAACTTTTTTTTTCTAGATTTTATTTATTTGAGAGAGAGAGGGAGAGTGTGTGTGTGTGTGTGTGTGTGTGTGTGCAAGTAGAGGAAGGGCAGAGGGAGAGGGAGAGAGAATCTCAAGCAGACTCTTCACTCAGCATAGAGCTGGCCACAGGACTGGATCTCAGGACCCTGAGATCATGACCCGAGCCAAAGTCAAGAGTGGGACACTTAACCATCTGAGCCACTGAGGCACCCAAAATCAGTTTTTCCAAGATGATCTCCTTCTGTTATATTGTGAGTTCTCTGAAAGCAGGACCTAAGTCGCATTTTCCATTAAGCCCCCTTTCCATTCAAGCCTAACTGCTTTCTTCCCCTTCCTTCTTCACTGGCTGCTAATCTTTTCTCATTACGGCCATCAGAGGGGTCCATTTCCAATCCAAATCTTATTGTAGTAATACTTTATTAAAATGATTAAGTGACTTCCCATTGCACATAAGGTAGTACCTAAAATTGTCCATTACCTGACCTTTGTCTCCTCCAGATCTGTAGTGTACTTCTCATACCTTGTGCTTTCATCTTACCACTTTTCTTCCATTGCCTTCATTAATTCAAGTTCTTTTCTATCTCAATTCCTCCTCTCCCTGGAATGCCTTGCCTTACTCCCTGTTCTGCCTGGACAATTGCAATTCAGCCTTAAGATCTCCGTAAAAGTGTTAACTGTGCATGAGAATCTTTCCCTACTTTTCCTGTTTTAATAAATTGATCTGCAGTGCAATGAGCTTTTCCCTTTTATGAGTGGTTGGAATTTGTAATTAGGTATTTATTTGTGTGAACTTCCTCAGATCAGGGTTCATGTCCGCTCTATTTATTATAATAAAATAAAGCTTTATGGTAGTAGCTGGCATATATAGTATATTCTTATTTAATATTTATTCAGTAAATGAATCTTGGTTTTGTTCCCAATTACAAACATTCTAAAGGAAAGAAGACAAAACCAAAGAAAGAGAAAAAAAAAAAAAAAAAGGTGGGAGGATGAACAGTTGGTGAACAGTTTTAGAAGATGTGGTAAGAATTTGACTTTGAATGGTAACATAATTTCAAAAGTTGCATGCACTGGAAAAGTGAAAGAAGGAACTAGAAGTTTGCGGATGTCTGATGGAGTCACTCCATACCCACTAAATAAGAACCTCTTATTGGGGTTCTGATGGGACCCACACATCGGCATATTTTAATGTCCGCAGAAAATTCTCATATGTAGCCGGCTTCAAGGTCATGCACTGGAAGCAGCAGGGGTCTCAGGAGGCTGACTAAGGAATCAGAGATGCGTCTTCTTACCTCAGAACATCTTCAAGGGACCGACGAAACAGTCAAGTGTACCGATAGTCTGAATGTAGCCAAACGTTTCAACTCTGTAAGCAACAGCAAAATATGCAATAAGCATCAATAAGTACATGCTTATTAGTAGTTCACCACATTGAAAAATAAACATTTTAAGGCTTTTGCTGGCATGGAGAAAGTACAAAAGGTATTGGTAGAATCTGCTTCCTCTATTGGTCTTCTGTGAACTAGACACAGGTAAACTTTGTCCAATTTTCATTGTTCCCTTCAGGATGTTCAAGCTAGACTATGACAGGGAAGATACCAGGATATTTTGCTCCTAGTCATGAGTAAGGTGAAAAAGATCATTTCAATTTAACCTAAACATTAGTCTAATCAAAATACGATTAGTTAAGAGAGAAAGTGATTTAGCAATTGTATCTTACAATACAAAATCACACTAAATTATACTATATTGACCGTGTATATGGAGTTATGGGAAAAAAGTGTGTTAAGATAGAATAATCCTCCTGTTGTAACCATGAACTTTAATTTAAAACAGATATTTTCCTTCTTTTTAAAGAGATGAATCATTTTAAAATCGACCATTTTTTGTTTGAACATATTACAGTAAGAACTCTCTTACCTAACATATATGTTAACATATATGTTTTGAAATCCTACTGCATGCAAAGGACTTTTTTCATTAGGTAATTTATTAGAATAAAAACATATAATACAGACACAATCATTAGTCTCAGATTTTAACACACACACAAGAA
The DNA here is from genome assembly GCA_028534135.1 of Potos flavus. NCBI lineage: Eukaryota > Metazoa > Chordata > Mammalia > Carnivora > Procyonidae > Potos > Potos flavus. The sequence goes on from CM052885.1 coordinate 73,439,320, forward strand.
AAGCAAAATGAAAAATTTCTTTGTGGTCCAGTATTTACAGGATGCTAGAGGGACAAGGAGAGCAAGAATACATACTAGAGAAAGGTCTAAAATTAAAAAAAAAAAAAAAGGAAAGAAAGAAAGAAAAGGAAAAAAAACTGCATGAGGGAATAATTACCAAGTTGGACAGTTACCAGGTATGACAAAGTCATTTAGAAAAATCAAACAGTCTGAAAGAGACTATAAAATCAGTAATTTCAATGATCAGAAATAAAATAAAGAATAAAGAATATCAAATTTTGTGGTAAAAACTGAATTTTAAAACATAATGTATTGGTTAAAAAAGAAACTAAACAGCTGAAAAACCCATGAGTGAATTTGAAGATAAATTTGGGAAAATTATGGAAATGAAACAAACAGAAATGAAAACATAACAGAGTATTTAAGATGTAGGAAAAAAGTTCAAACATTTGTGTAATGGATTTATGTATGTAAAAATAAGGAGCAATGGGGAAATATTAGAATACACAAAAGCTAAAAACTTTATAAATGAGGGACTATTTGATCCTTCATTTTGAAATAAGCCACAAATCCCTTAGACAGGAAAACAAAAATAAACCCACTTCTAGGCAAGGAGAATAAATACTAAGGATACCCACAGAGTCAAGAAACAACTTACAATAATAAAATGATAGACAGAAGACATTACATCAGCAATAATAGGATGCACTAAGTAAAGGAGATATTATTTTTCAAAACACAAAGTGAAAATAACTGTCAGTTCAGTATTCTATACCTAGCTAAATTATTATATAGACCAAGAAAAACGAAGATTTTCAGGAAACAAATACAAATATTACCATTTAAAAACCTTCACCTTTTATGACATATGTATAAACATGAATAAACAATAATGCCAACTTTTACTGAATTTCAATACACACATAAATTAAAAATAGGTTGTTTTATCAAAGTTGAATAATTCCAAATATTTTCAGCAGAACAGAATTTACTAAAGATATATGTTAAAAATATAAGTGTATCCATTGAAAGATGGAATATAACTTCAGAATTAGAAGAAAACTAAAAAGAGAAAGCCAAAGATAATTCAGTAAATTCAACATAAAAAAATGAAGAAATGAAGAGAAAAGAGAAAACACGCAGAGACATGCAATCAAAATCATGGCAAATAGAACAAACATAAATTGTAAATAAGTCCAGAGATGATAAATGATAGATAGATAGATAGATAGATAGATAGATAGATAGATTTAAAATTACAATAAATGTAAAATGTAAATTATTTTTAAACTGGTATTTATGAATCTAACAAACTTTCATGTAAAATTTTGAATAGACATCTCTGAAATATAACAACACGGGGCACCTGGGTGGCTCAGTGGGTTAAAGCCTCTGCCTTCGGCTCAGGTCATGTTCTCAGGGTCCTGGGATCGAGCCCCGCATCGGGCTCTCCGCTCAGCGGAAAGCCTGCTTCCCCCTCTCTCTCTGCCTGCCTCTCTGCCTACTTGCGATCTCTCTGTCAAATAAATAAATAAAATCTTTGAAATATAACAACACAAAAAGGTTTAAGAACAAGGGTAAAATGCAGAAACCCTGCAAAAAGTTAGGAAAGATTTATTAATATGAGGTCAAAAATCTGTTAAATGAAAAGAGTTACTATAGATATAGAGAGATACAACATAATTATACAGAAACTGTCTTTTTAAGAGAATATAACAATAATGAACCTGAAAACATATGAAAAAATATCTTGTAAATATCAGGAACGCTTGCTTAAAGAATGACAATGTAGCACTTCCAACAAATGAAACTCAATGATCATAGCAGAAACTCACAGAATACATGAACCAAATTATTAATAATGACGAGGATGATAACTAAGAATTTGAATCTAAAAATTAACAAAGTCAATCTAGTGAATGTTTGCAGCCCACAATTACTGTATAATTGTGCTTCAAGTATACATGAAACATGTACCAAAAACTATCTTGATCAAGGACAAAAAGAATCTACATATCATAGGAAAGAAAAAGTATGTCATCAGAAATATCAAAAAGATTTGCTGATTTGGGATGCCTGGGTCGCTCATTTGGTTAAGTGGTAAAGTGTCTGCCTTCAGCTCAGGTCATGATCCCAGGGTCTTGGGATGAGCCCCACATCTGGGTCCCTGCCCAGTGGGGAAACTTGCTTCTTCCTCTGCCTGTGCTCCCTCCCCCGCTTGTGTTCTCTCTCTCTCTGATAAATAAATAAATAAAATCTTAAATAAAAAAAAGAAAAAAGTTTTGCTGATGATATTTATAATGGAAACTGTGAATTGTTTACAACTGAATAGCAAAGAAAACATTGTCTATCAGAATACAGAGGATGCCAATAAATCTGTAATTATAGGTAGAGTTGCAGCATTAAATGCATATACAAAAAAAGAAAAAATACCCAAATCGGTGAGCTTGGCAGTCAAATTAGAAACCTAAAAAAAGAAGAGAATAAAAGGATAAATCTAAAAATAAGCAAAAGATACAATACTGATAAAAGGGGAAATTAACAAAATGGAGAGAAAAACCACAGTAGATCAATAAAATGAAGTGGCCAAATTACCAACTTTGGAATTGTAACTTCTAAATGTTTTAGAGACATTAAAAACATAAAAAGAAAAATTGTACTTGTTTTAGTCAAGGTGGACATTCTTGTATTTACTAATGATGCTGAAATCTATCCAGGTTCAACTGCTGCGGTGCTATTTCTAGGTCCTTAATTCTGTACCAGGTCTAATAACGCCACTTATTAGTTCCTTTCTTTCTACCATTTGCAAAGTTAAGTTCATGTTGATTAATGAGCTAGATGAATAAAGATAACTTCAAAACTTCTAAGAAGAATTAGGGAAAATTTTCTTTGTGACTTTCATACACTGTTAGTGGGATTAACAACTACTGGCAATATATAATCAAACTGAAAATGAGGGACGCTTGGGTGGCTCAGGGCATGTTAGGTTAAGCATATGCCTCCGGCTCAGGGCATGATCTCAGGTTCCTGGACTGGAGTCCCACACTGGGCTCCCTGCTCAGCAGGGAGTCTCCTTCTCCCTCGCCCTCTGCCCCTCCCCTCACCCCCGTTCCTTCTCTCTCTCTCTTTCAAATAAAGTCTTAAGAAACAAAAAAAGAAGAAAGAAAGAAAGAAAGAAAGAAGAAAGAAAGAAAGAAAGAAAGAAAGAAAGAAAGAAAGAAAGAAAGAAAGAAAAAAGGAAGGAAGGAAGGAAGGAAGGAAGGAAGAAAGAAAGAGAAAATGAACATAGCATACAACTCAGAAATTCCCCTTCAAAGTACTTACCCTAAATAAATTTTCAAAAAGGCTGAAGAATTTTTATTGCAACATTGTATATAATAAAAAATAAATGGAAAAAAGTCCCCCCCCAAAAATAACCAAGAGGGAAAATAGATCACTGTCTAGTCATAAAAAGACATACTGCAAAGTATGAGTCAAAATGAGTGGATTATCTAAACACAACATGTATAAATCTGGAAGACATGATATTAATAGGAAAAAAAACTTCAGAATAAAGAGTTCTTATAAAGAATTATGTGAACCTTCAGATGCCTGGGTGGCTCAGTCTGCTTTCATCTCAGGTCATGATCCCGGGGTCCTGGGACAGAGCCCTGCATTGGGCTCCCTGCTCAGCAGGAAGCCTGCTTCTCCCTCTGTGAGACACTGCCCCTACTTGTGCTCTTTCTGACAAATAAATAAATCTTTAAAAAAATAACTATGTGAACCTTAAAGGCAGTAATATGTTATTTGTATATATGGACTGAAACATTTGTATTAAAGTATAAAATCACCATGAGATTGATGCATGCCATCTTTGGAATAGGTTCCTTCAAGAAAGGTGGGGGATAAGTAGAGAAGACCCTTAAAGCAATTATGCCCATAATAATTATGCATTAAATATGTGCATTTGTATTGCATGAGTAATGGGTACATGAGCATTTGTTTTTCTGTATTCTCAGTGTATTTGAAATATATGATAGGATTGAATTAAATTAAATTAGGCAGGGCCTGGATTTCAAGTGACACAAATAAAACTCAAGAAAGTTAAAGCTAGCAGAAAATTTGTTGACTCACGACTTAAAAATTTGTGGGCAGCAGTCATCAGGCACAGATGGATCCGAGTGCTCAAATAATATCACAAGTAGTCTGCTTTATTCTCGCTCTGTCTATGGGTTCTAATCCTATGTGCTTTCCTTCTTCCTTCTTTATCTCAGTTCTCCTTGTCTTATTTCATTCTGCCCACCCCTGTCCATGTGATGGGAAAGATGGCAGGCAGCTTCCCTCTTATAAGGCCTCTGTATCTCACTATTTCACAAAGAAAGAAAGCATTAAGACCAGCCTTTCAAAATGGCACCAAGTTGCGTGGTCCCGCACTGGACAAAGATTGAGCAAAGTCTCCCATGGACTATAGTGAAGGGTTGGGTTGGTCACTCAGCTCGTATGCATTAGTGAGACTTTATTGGTTGCTTATGGCTAACATTTTGGTTGGTGACCTATTTCCGAAGTTCAGCTCATGTGCTGCCTGGTTATTCACTATTTTTAATTATATCTCTTGGAATAAGGTAATTCCATTGGCCGGCTTTGTGGAGGTGGTATGTGAGGAAGAGGTTCTAATTAACCATCCAATGGAAAGGAGGAAGGAACTCCCAGAAGGAAGTCAACCAGGGAAGACAAAGCAACCGATAACACCAAATATACAAAACAGTAAGCTGACATAAATCCAATGTTAATATGAACCTTCAATACATTTCTCTCAGGCTTTGACAGATTGATGACAAAAAATAAGGACACAGGAGATTGGAATAAGATAATAAATAAGGGAGGACTAATACATTTGTATCATATGGAGAACATGGCTTCTCTTCACACCTTCATGAAAAATTAATCGTACAATGGATGAAAAAATATATCTTCAAAAATATCCCAGACTAAAAGTTTTGCGGGCTGCAACTTCTAATGAGAATCTATTACAACAAGTTATTATTTTAAAAAAATTAACAAATGCCCAAAGAAAACAGAAAATAACTTAAAAATTGTTCCTCTAAATAACAATTAGGCCAAAAGGAAATAAGTAAATACTTTCAAGAATAATGAAAAGAAGAGTTTAGGAGAACATACACCCCTGACTGTCTATGGTTTGCCTGCAAAGTACAGCTCATTATTCTAAAGCTTTGGTCACTAGCAGCCCACCATTATTCCCAGTCTTTGCCCTCTCTCCAGTGATTTGCATTGCTTCAGTACCATAAATCTCTTTAAGAATCTAGTGAAAGCTCTTTCCCCTAGAAAAATGCACAGGCGTGATAAAAAATGAACACATGTATACACACATACTCATACACACACACACACACACACACACACAAATACTGCATATATTTCAAATATACCAAAATCTGTGTGTCCCAAGTTCAAAATCTTTTCCTTAACCTTTTTATTTTATTTTCACATCAGAAACAAATGTCCCTTTGTCTTAATACTTTGAAAAATCTCTGGTTATTGTCGTAGTTTTATGTTCCTGACACTGATTCCTTTAAGTGGACCATCTAAGTCTACCATGAAAACAGATGAAAACTGTCATCTCCCTGAAGACAAACAAACAAAAACGAAATACAAACAAACAAACAAACAAACAAACAAAAGCAGACAACCCATAGGTTTTAATGTAGAGAGAAGGACAGCTGAATCTCTCAGCTGGTACACAAAGATGTTTTTCCACTTGCTGAGAGTGAGCGAAGACCAACCAATAAGTCTTGAGGCAACTTGATGACCTCAAAGGAAAAGGGTCCTAGCTTATGAATGAACATTACTTCTCCTTGTTTTTCTGTGGATTAAACAAGACCAGGCTGGAAGATTTAAGTGTAAATATACTTAAAAGCAGAGAGGAAACCAAAGCAAAATAAACAAAAGGTAAAATTCACATAGAAAAAAAAAAACAAAAAACAAAACTACTTCATACTATAGAATGATACTATGTAAGGTATTAGTGTTCATGAAGATAGAAATTCATCTGTCTTATTCCCCACAATGGTCCCAGTATCTGGACCAGTACCTGTGCTAGTAGGAGCACAATAGATATTTGTTGAATCGATGGATACGAAATAATCTACTTTTCAGTTTGGTTCCTTGTCAAGGTCTTTGCCTATTTCTGTCTGGCAGGGGGAAATTCTTCATGGGGAGTCTCAGGTATGACTAGATTCTGTTAAGTCTAGATCTAGGAAGGGGAGTAAAAGAGCCAACTTCACTAACTGCCTGTATCTTTCTTTCCAACTTCAGTTTGAATCTCTCTCCTGCAGAATTAACATCAGAAATTCTTGCAGGAGAGACTTGATCCTCTGTCCTCACTCCTTAAAATAATAGTAACCTACTCTAAGGTCTCAAAAGGAAACTCATAATAACTCGTAACTCACTAAGCCTAAAACTCCCACAAAGTGGGAGACATTAGATTTCATTCAATGGGCATGTTTATTAATACTTCTACCCAAGGAAGGGGCCTCGGAATCTTCATGTGGCTTCTGTTTTTTGTTTATTTTGTTTTCTTATGATATAATAAAAGATGGTTAATTTATTTAACCACCAGATGAATGCCAATTGAATTACAAGAATATTAGCAGAATGGTTGAAATGAAAAGAACTGGCAGTACCATGTGGTCACAAAAATGGGGAACAACCGGAATTCCCAAATACTACTCGTAAGACTATAAATTGGTACAATCACTAAGGGAAACTATTTGGCAATATCTATTAAAGCTTAACATATTAATACTCTATGACCAGCAATTCCAATCCTAGATATGTACCGAATATACAAGTATTCACAAGGAAGAAATGCAGAAATATGACCCAGCAGCATTATTCTATAATAGTTAAAAATAGAAGCAACCCAAAATTTCATCAACAATAGAATGGATCAATAAACTGTGGTGATTTCATACAATAAAATCCTATATACTAATGAAAATGAACAATCTTTCTGCTAAATGCAATAACTCAGAAGAAACTTTGGCAAAACATTACCAGACACAGTGAGTGCATACTGTGTGATTCCAGTGGACTTTAATGATGTTAAAAATGTGTACACTATGTCTCCCTAAATAAATATATGCCTTCAAATGGAAGGAGTCAAATTTCTTGTTTAAATATATCTGTCTCAACTTTGACTTCTGGAAAGATAGAGCAGAGATACTTCTATGTACAGTTAAAACCCTGGGCATGATTTGTCAAACAAACATAAGTAGACACTGAAAGATGGAAAGAATAAGACAGACTGTCTAGTGACCTCAGGACCAGAGGAAAGACTTGGTAGTTAAGGTCTCTGGATTTTCTTTTTGCTACAAACATCCCAGACAAGAGCTGAAGATGCCAATATCCCTGAAATGCCAATAAGCACAGACAAAAATGTCCCAACAAAAGCCAGCTCTCTCTTGAACCAAAAGACCAGGAAAGGGGAAGACTAGCAAGAAAAACAAGTAGATAATTACTCTGTACCAGACAAATATCACAGAGAAGACTGTGGTCCTGTCCCCACCCATGCCAGCAAAACCTAAATGCAGACCCTGGACTTCTACCCTCATGAGGTTACAGCTAAGTGCCTTAATCTCCCATGAAGGATGGTGTCATAGGAGACCACATAGAGAACCAAGACTTTCATCTCCTCTAGTAATGAGGTCTTTCTCTCGTCCCATGGTGATAGCGGAGACCACATGAAATGCCTCAGTTTCCATCCTCAGCCAGCATTAAGGAAACACTTCTCCCCTCCTCAGTGCGGGTGTTGTCAGAGGACAACTATTAAAGAGTTAAGACTTTTTCCATTCATCATCCAGCGGTTACGAGGCAACCCCCATCATAATATCACTGGAGATCAGTAGTGACCCCCAAATCCCAACTCTCCCCAACAATTATAAGGTATTTCCCTACCTCAGGAGTCAACAGATGTCAAGTAGAGGAAACTGGACTTCTACTTCCACCTTGAAGAAATAAGGCAGTGTGCCATCACTGCTAGAGTGATGTCAACGAAATTAGCCAAACAGAAGTTTCAATAAGATACAGAGTCTCATAATACAACGAAAATATCTAGGTTTTACTTATAAAATTCTTTATCATAACAGGAACCCAAAGGATCTCAAACTGAATGAAACAAAAGAATCAATACATACCAATATTGAGATGACACAAATGTTACCATTATCTCTTAAAATATTAAGGTAGCTGTAATAAAAAATACAAAAGCGAACATTTTGCGTATGCTCAGAAAAATGGAAAAACACAAAAACCTCAGCAAATAGGGATTCTAAGAAAAAAGAAGTAGAAGAAGCAGAAGCAGAAAAGCAATAGAGAAAATTCATGAAAGGAATAGCTGGTTTTTTGTAGCGATCAATAAAATCGACAAACTTCTGGCAAGACTGACCAAAAAAAAAAAAAAAAAATGGGAAAGACACAAATTACTAATATCAGGAGTGGAACAGTAACAATCTTTGCTTACAGAGTTACAGTTCAGTAAGTGTTATCATGCTTGGCCCCTTAAACCGTTTCTACTAGAACCAATGATAGCTGTGAATGTACATCCTAATTAGTTTTGTGCCTCTGTATATATCATAGCTAGGAGAGATATGTGTGTGTTTTATGTGTGTGTATGATTTTAAGTCTGATGGATGTCAGGACGTTATATGGCCATTTCTTAGGTCAGACTTTCACAGAAGGTATTAAAATGTCTTTGCATTTTAGAATCTATGTTCCTGTAGAGTATTTTTTACTACTATTTTGTGATGTCTCTGTTACTTTGTGAATGAACCATAAATTATTGAAATCATTTGCTTAAAGAAGCTACATAGATGGTTGATAATAATCAAAACACGTGTTTCACCCTTAATGGCAATACCAAACAATGAATTCTAATAATGAGCTCTTCTCAAATGTTAGGGATCTTAAATTTTTTTGTGAGAGCTACATCTTCGAAATAAATATATAGAATCCCAACCAGGAGAACGAAGAACTAGCACGGATCTGATACTTTCTAAAGCACCAAATAGTATGTGCTCAATTTTTTATTTATTCTCCACACCAGTCCTCCATAATAATGAGGTGGACATTCTCCCTCTCATTTCCAGGGAGGAAACTGAGATTTCGTGAAACTGAATTTTTACTCCAGGTCAGACAACTGATAAATGCAGAAGTTAGCATTTCACAATTCACAGCCTTTCAATAAATTAGACTGCCTCTCAAATAGTGGGAAAAAATAACCAGGATGTTTAAATTACATTATGTTTACTTTTAAAAACTCTCATAAATTTTTGGCCTTAGTTCTATACACAGAAGAAATATTGAGAAAACTGAAACTGATCCAGTTGCTACTAGATTCAATTAAGTGATTTCAGATACTTCAAATCAGTATTCTTCCTATTCATTCTCAAACAACATCCCTTGAAATATTTTCTGACAAAAATGTCCTTCTTTTTGTCTAGATTCGTCTCAATAGTGATCTGATTTTGTGGATAGTGCTGAAAATAAGCTTCCGGTCATTCTTCTGGCCCCCTAAAAAGCTCGGTTCCAGCATGTCACTGGTGATTTATGGCTACTCACTACTTGGCATCATCAAGGGGGTAGAATATATATTTGCCCTCAGGAAATGAAAAGGAAACATAAATAAAAATTGCATGGTTGATTGGCCTGTTTCTGGTGAGGTAGGCCACAGTTAATAGAAATCACTTTTCCCCCTCTGTTTCTAGCTTGCTCTATCACTAAAATAAATGGAATTTTTGTCTGGATGCCTTCCCTTACTCCACTTTTAAAATATAATTAAGTCCAGAAGAAAGTAAGTCCAGTTAGGTCTTACGTGGTCAGCAAAGACCAAATTAGAAAGTGTCTTCTGCTGAGGGAAAGGGGAGGCCACACCTGGCCAGGGAAATGCCTGGGCCTCACGCAGTCACATCTCCTCAGGTATCTAATATGTGGATGAATGAGAATTGGCCACAGCAGAGCATGCATGTTGAGAAGGAAAAGGACAAAAAATAAACAAGCTAACAACAACAACAACAACAACAAAAAAACGGTTAGGTAAGCTAGGTTACAGAGCATTGTGGGAATAATCCAAAACATTTCAATACAGGGCGCCTGGGAAGCTCAGTTGGTTAAGCCTCTGCCTTTGGCTCAGGTCATGATCCCAGGGTCCTGAGATCGAGCCCCGCATCAGGCTCCCTGCTCAGCGGGGTGTCTGCTTCTCCCTCTCCCTTTTGTTCACCCTTCTCTCGTTCTCTCTGTTTCAAATAAATAAAATCTTTAAAAAATGATACACACAAATGAATAAACAGAACAACTGAGGTCATATTTCCAGATATATGTTCTGATCACCTTGCATTCGGGACAATGTAAATGTTACTAAAGATATATCAGTAACAGTTTCTTATCTTTTGGTAATGCTTGAATTTTCAAGATGTTTCCCTTACATTTCTGCATTTATTGCACTAAGCAGCACTCCAAAGTAGAATAAGCCAGTGCTAGGCTTTTTTTTTTTTTTTTTTCAGACTGTAAGACTCAGGCTCAGAAAAGTTAAGGATCTATCCACTTGATTCCAGGGAGAGTTGCCAACTGCTAACTTATTGGATTCTTCATGATGTTGTGTGGTGGATGGATTCAGGCTGTATTTCTTACCCTATCTTGACATCTCTACCATGGTAAAAATCTCCACATTGCAAAACAAGTAAACTTTCCATGGCTGTTGCCTCCTTCGGGAAGGCCAAATGGCAAGAAAATAAAAGAGAGCCAATATGTTGACCAGCACATAGAAGACTATATGCTTCTAGCTTTAAACTGTCATCAGACTCTTAACTCTAGGAAGCAAACTGAGGGTTGCTGGAGGGGAGAAGGGTGGGAATGGGGTAATTGGGGGATGGGCATTAAGGAGGGCACATGATGTGATGAGCACTGGGTGTTACACACAACTGATAAATTATTGAACACCCCATTTGAAACTAACGATGTACTAGAAGTTGGCTAATTGAATTTATTTTTATTTATTTTTATTTTTGGCTAATTGAAGTTAAATAAAGAAATAATTAAACAATCATAAAACTTACAAGGTAGTATTATATCCCTTTTTCGTATACACATACACACGCATACACAGACATGCATAATAATAATGCCAAAAGAGGTGACATACTTCCTCAAGAACGTACAGTTAGGTAGTGGAAGATAAATGGCAGACTCAACTCTGCTATACTTTTCCAAACTTCGATCTTCCCAAAGGTATTTGTACAAAGCTTTCCTATAAAGGATCATGGAGAAGGAACAAAAATATTTTTATTTTTTATTATCTTTAAATTTTGTATTTAAACTCAATTTAATTCACATAGAGTGTACTATTATTTTCAGAGGTAAAATTCAGTGATTCATCAGTTGCATACAACACCCCGTGTTCATTACTTCAATTTCCCCTTCATGCCCATCACCCAGTTACCCCATCCTCCCACCCATCTACCCTCTAGCAACCCTCTGTTTGTTTCCTAGGGTTAAGAGTCTCTTATGGTTTGTCTCTCTCTCTGTTTTTGTCTTATTTTATTTTTCCTCCCCTTTCCCTTTGTTCATCTGTTTTATTTCATAAATTCCATCTATGAGTAAAATCACATGGTATTTGTCTTTCTCTGACTGACTTATTTCACTTAACATAATACCCTCTAGTTCCATCCATGTCGTTGCAAATGGCAAGATTTCATTCTTTCTGATGGTTGAGTAATATTCCATTGTGAGTGGACGCACGTGCACATGTGTGTGTGTGTGTGTGTGTGTGTGTGTGTGTATACCACATCTTCTCTATCCACTCATCTGTTGATATACATCTAGGCTCCTTCCATAGTTTGGCTCTTGTGGACATTGCTGCTATAAACAGTGGAGTGACGTACCCCTTCAAATCACTATGTTGTGTCCTGTGGATAAATACCTAGTAGTGCAATTGCAGGGTCATAGGATCTCTTTTTAATTTTTGAGGAACCTCCATACTGTTTTCCAGAGTGACTGCACCAGCTTGCATTCGTAAAATCAGTATTATGTGGAATCTAAGGCTCAGAGAAAATACATCATCTGCCCACACTCTCAGAGCTAACAAATGAAGAGTTAGTAGACAAGAGCTAACAAGCCAGATATTGGCAAAGTGTCCAAGGCCAGTGCTTGTGCTCTTTTAGATTACTCAACATGATCTAGAACTTAGGAGCTGAAGTTTGAGAAGAGCCCAAATGTTTGCTAAGACCTTGAGTCATGTTGGTCTTAAGGATACCGGCCATTCTGCATTTGCCTCAGTAGCTCTGTTCTCAAAAGATAGCCAATTAAAGCCATAGAAAATCATACAAACATATTATAGCATGGTGTTTTATCAGGTAGAAGTCACCAAAGAACACACAGCTTTTGAGTGAAAGGAATGTTCATTGGCTGCAGTAAGCTGCCTGTCACGTGGTAGAGATGCAATAAATGGCACTTGCAGACCAAGAATTGGTGGGGATGGTGGTCGTGTTAGTAATGGGCATGGGTGTAATTAAGTTTCTCATTGAAGTGCTCTATGTACAGGAGAGGAAGCTCTGTCCCCTCCATGGAAACAGGGGTTGGAGTCATAAAAGGAACAGGAGACTGAAAACTGGCTTTAGTTTTCAGTTATATTTTAGTCTAATTTTACATCTATCTCATCGGTGTGTTGGTGTCTTCTGTTGAGAGAAAAATTGGATGAATTTCACTCTAGAAACTCTTAAATTATCATTGTAGCTACTCAGAAAAATATAGACTGTCAGAACCAAAAGCAACATGTAAGGGAAGCATTCCATTTATATTTGTAAATGTCTCATAGGTGGAAAGAAGTCCATAGGCTTTTATTAGTTATCGTTGACAGTATTGCTTCCCTGGGGAATCTATCCACAAAGGTCACCTACGCTATTCCTAAATCGCCAATCCACTTATGCAAAGATCAGAACTACTAATGATTGGCAAGTCAACAAGAGCAGCATCCTGCCTCTTTTTTTCCCACTGTTTCCAAGCTACCTTTTGCCCTCTTGTTTCTCTTATTGACCCTCTTATTGCTCCTCTTGAGTCTCCCTTCTGCCATCTTATCTTCCTTCATTTTTACCACACGTGTGACTCCTCCTTTTCTCTGTTTTTTTCATTGTCTAAGTTATGATATGCACTCATCCACTCCAAATCCCAGAAGCTTGCTGGAAAGAAAGTGCAACTTGAGCACAAAATCCAACCAGGAGGTCTGTCCATGAGCGAGATCCCACAGGTTATACTCAGAAGTCTCTCAGCCAGTCCTGCTACTGTCTACCTTCTTTTTGCTGTTATTGTTCTTATGCGATTGGATTTCTTGAAATCCATCCTCAGCATCACCATCTGTAGTGTGGAAATAAAAATAACACATCCTCTATTTAGTTTGTGTAGACAGAGTTACTGCTCACAAGTATAGGTTTTTGAGTCACACACCTGGGTGAATTTTGGAGTTCTATAGCATTTACCAGCTGTATGACTTTTGATAAGTTACTTAAACTCTGATGTCGCTATCTATATAATAGCATATAAGCTTGTCTTGCAGGCTTATTTTAAGAATTCAAGGGAAAATTATGTTCGAAGTCCTTAGTGTAGCGCTAAGTTTTTGCACACGGTACACTTGTATAATGCTAAGGGTTGAGCCCTTTGTTGAGTGCAGTTAATAATGGAATAACAGCACCCCCCAAAGATGTCAGTCTTAATCCCCAAAACCAATGAATATGTCATCTTACACAGTAAAAGGGACTTTTCAGTTTTTATGCAGTTAAATATTTTTAAAGGAAGAGGTTATCTTGTATTAGTCAAGTGGCCTCAAAGTAATAGCAAATTCTTATAAAAAGAGAGCATAAGGGTCCAAGTCATCAAGATATGAGATATGACAAAAGAAGCAGAGGTTGTAGTGACACTTTGAAAATGGAGGAAGGAGCCACTAGCCAAGGAATGTGAGTTGCCTATAGAAACCAAAAGAAGCAAGCAACAGTCTTCCCCACAAAACTCCACAAGGAATGGAGCTCTGTCAACACGTTGATGTTAGTCCATATGATTCATTTAACACTTATGAACCTCCAGAACTAAAAGATAATATATTTACCATGTTTGAAGCCTCAAAAATGTGTGTTAATTTGTTACAGAGGCAATAGGAAACTAGAACTAGAAAAATGGAAAATGTAACTAGAATGGCTCCCATTACCCTCGCTGTCCCCTTCTATCTGTCCTTCCCCATTCAACCCTGGCTCCTTATCTCCTTAACCACCCTGAGAGAAAGACAGTAAGGGAAGGTGGAAAAGAGAGAGGGAGAACAAACGGGAAGCAAATGGCTGGACATAGAAAAGATATTCTACAGCTGTTTTTATCTAAGAGAATAAACCAAAGTCATGAAATCAACAAACAAACCACCCCCAATAAAAAATGCTTTTGTTTCATTCTGCCACTATAAGATATCTAAACTTCATTCATTCCTCAACTCAACACACCTGGGTTCTACCCAGATGACTCTGATAGAAAGGTTTTGTTGTTGTTGTTGTTGTTGTTGTTGTTTTGCCAACATCTAATAAGCAACACGTTCAAATCCAAAATTATTATCTCCTTTCCACCACTAAAACAAAATTCTACAAAACAAATGACGATCTTATCTCTATCCTGTATTCAGGATTTTGAGAAATTCACTTAGTTACTCAAACTATGACCCTTAATATTTTCATCAACCACTCCATCACCTGCACTGCTCTTAGGGGTATTTTGTCAGAGATAGGTATCTTAAATCTGGTCCCTCTCAGTATGGTCATTACCTCTTGCTTGAATATTAGCCTGAAGTATTATTCTGGGGCTCTGCCCCCTTCAGTTTAGAGATCCTGCTACCATGCCCACCCTCTCAAAATACAATTTTGATCTTGTTTAAAGATAATGATGATGACAGAGAGTGTTGAAACATAAGTAACATAAGAAGAATAACCAGATGGTAGGGAAGAGGTAATGGTAATTAACCAGGTGGACATGTCAGAGTAGGAAAAAGAGAGGCATGGAGATGGTGGTGATAGGTGAGTTAGATACAGGGAAATCAAGTCTATTGAGGGCAGTAGGAGCAGTTTCCTCATTGTTTGAAAAGGGAGTTGCACAGAAAGAGCAAAACTAGAATGAATGTTGGATTGAAATGGAGATGCCAGTGCTAACTCATTATTTTCAATATAGATAAACAGATATGGATATATGTGAGTGTGTGTGTGTGTGTGTGTGTGTGTGTGTGTGTGTGCATACATGTGTGTGCTTCTTTCATCCGGTGAGAGAGCCTGGAGGAAGAATTACCCCGAGAGCGCATCCCTAGCACCTAGATCTTGATTTCTAAATACCGTACCACAGGTCAGGGTTCCTCACAAAAGTGACTGAATCCAGGGCCGAGGCAGGAAAAGTATAGGAAGAACTTGGAACACTTTAGTGTCTCTAAGCAAGGAAGGGCTCAAAAAAATGATTGTGATTTACCCAAAAACTCAGTAAGTTCTCTCACTCACCAGATATGGCTCAATTTGATTATAAAAAGAAATAATAATCATGAGGTTATAACCTAGTTAAAGTAGGAATCAATATATTTACCTGGAAATAAACAAATAAATAAATACATTATTAGACATTTTGATGAGTAATGTGGTATTTACATAGTATCAAAATAC
Organism: Potos flavus; assembly: GCA_028534135.1. Classification (NCBI taxonomy): domain Eukaryota; kingdom Metazoa; phylum Chordata; class Mammalia; order Carnivora; family Procyonidae; genus Potos; species Potos flavus. The sequence continues at coordinate 73,455,039 of CM052885.1, forward strand.
CTTTCCACAAAATATTTATTAAATTACATAGGGAAAAAGAATTATTTTACATTAACGAAGTCTGAGAGATATCACCTTAATCAAGTAATCAAAGATAACATCAGTAATAATGGGACAAATTGACATGTTCTGCCCCCTGATAGGAGGCAATGACAGAACACTGCATCCTTCTGCTAAAATTGTACAACCTGGTTCTAAAAATAATGAAACATTAGACAAACCCAAATTAAGGACATTCTGCAGAATAAGCAGCTTAAAATATTTGAATGTGTCCAGTTTACAAAAATCAAGGAAAGGGTTAGGAAATACTCCTTATCGAAGGAAACTATAGAGCATAATAACTGAATATAATATGTATTTCTGGGCTTGATCCTTTTGTTAAAAGGAACATTTTGCGGACCATTGGCAAAAGAATGGAGTCTGCCAATTAAATGCTAATAACATATCAGTGCTAATTTCCTGATTTCGGTGATGGCATTGTAGTTATATATGAGAAGGTCCTTATTTGTAGTTAATACTCAGTAAAATATTCAGTGTTATGAGGCATCATGTCAGCAACTTAGCCTCAAAAAATTCGGGAAAAAATGTTCTTCGTACTGTACTCACCTTTACTGTATGATTAAGATTGTTTCAAAGAAAATGTTTTAAAAAAGTGTTTGAATACCTCCTATTGCCTGTAAGATATAACTCCACTGCATTAATATACTATTCTCATTCCATCCTTGCCTACCATTTTCTTTCTGAAATATTTATTTATCTGCATTTATGTTGGCTGTTTGTAAACTTCTAAGATGAATACTTTGGTATGAAGTCTCAGCGTTTACAGGGTCTTGGAGGGAAAGACTTGCTGAAATCTTGGTAAGTTTAGCTTAGAAAGAGATGTAGATATGAAAGAAAGAAGAAGAGAGAGAGAGGAAAGAAAGAAAGGGGAAAGAAAGAAAGAAAGAAAGAAAGAAAGAAAGAAAGAAAGAAAGAAA
>CM052885.1:73456515-73546551 GCA_028534135.1 Potos flavus
AAAGAAAGAAAGAAAGAAAGAAAGAAAGAAAGAAAGAAAGAAAGAAAGAAAGAAAGAAAGAAAGAAAAAAGAAAGAAAGAAAAAGAGGGAGGGAGGAAAGGAAGGAAGGAAAGAAGGAGGAAGGAAGGGAGGAAGGAAGGGAGGGAAAAGAAAAGAAAGAGGGAGGGAGAAAGGGTGGGAGGGAGGAAGGGAGGAAGAAAAGGAAGAGAGGGAACTAGAAATCTTGCCCCAGGACAGAAACCTTTGGTACTGGCTGCAGCTAAATCCACCAGACTATCCACTATGCACTTGCTTAATAAAACCCCTTCCTTTTCCCTAAAGAGTCCATACTTTTATGGTTTTCTGTCTTCATTCAGGCCTTTCCATATATGTGATTGCCCTTGCCTGACCCACCCACCCTTTTATTCTTTTTAATAGAGAATGTCTGCCCATCTTTCAAGATCATCAATCTTTCCAGGGCAGTTAGAAAGAAGACATAGCTCTATTATAACCCCCTGTTGCACCATAATTATTTTTTTACCAATTGATCTCCCGACCTGGGATGACTTCTGGGGGATAAACATTAAATAATATTCATCCTGTAGCCCCCAGTGATACTGCAGTGCCTGCTACATTGTGAACATTTATTGCTAGTCATTAACTAAATGAATGAATGAGTTAAGTCCTGAATGAATGAATGATAAGTGAATGACAGAGCAGACTCTAATTAGAGTGGAAAGTTATTAACTAATTTTTTTCTTTATTACTTTGGTAAAAGTAAGACCATAAGGCATTGCTGTGGTCTGTGAAAGTATTAATGCAAGATTTTTATGTATTTTTGAAAAAATAATGATAGTTTTTACCTCTGTATGAACTTTCATATACTTAAATATGGTTATTTTGTTAGGTTTTGGAAATGTTACTTGGTGGGAAGTTGTTAATGATGAAGGTGTGATTTTATGAGAAAAGAGAGTCTGGAATGATAAATGCTCTTAAGTATTGAGAAACTGAAACCCAACAGGATTTACTATGGTCATACCATCCCAGTTTCACCCATCCCTATTTAACTCTTAATATTCACTGAGCTTTATAACACTTGGAGGGAAAACATGCATAGTGTTGGCTTGTGATAATATGGGGAGGGCAGGGAAGAAATCATTACAGACTTGTGAGTTTTTGCCAATCACGATACCTCAAAAATTGCCAAAGTGTTGCAAAATAAAAACTTATTTGTAATTATATGAAAATCATTATAAAAATATGCTCCATATTTAAGGGAAGATTTCATAGCTGTCCTAAGAACTCTGTGAAGTCATAATTCCGTGTGTTGTTGGTTTTAAATCACTAATTTTAGACAGTGCTCTTGTTTAAACTGTATATCCAATAGATAAATCTGCTTTTAAAACTATGATATAAGGGGCACCTGGGTTGCTAAGTCCGTCGAGCCTCTGACTCTTGGTTTTGGCTCAGGTCATGAACTCAGAGCCGTGAAATCAAGCCCTAAGTCGGGTTCCACACTCAGCGAGGAGTCTGCCTGAGATTCTGTCTCTCTCCCTCTGCCTCTCCCCCAACTCTCTCTAAAATAAATAAGTAAATCTTTCAAAAATATTATGAAAAAGTACTTCAAAAGCTTTTTCATTATATGACTGAGTCTCACTCATCTGTTTGTAACTGCCTTGGATCCAGACACTGCCCTTTGGAAGTTCTAAGTTCTTATTCCCAAATGAATAAATAAAACCATTTTTATGAGAGCAGTTGGCAATAGTCTCAGCCAACAATATTTGTGTAACATTAGCTACCTCTTCGAGTTTTACAGTATTCTGTTCTTCCAGTGTTTGTATCCTATCAGTGCCTTCAGTAAAATGTAGAAATAGATTTTGATGATGGATTATTTATATGAAAATAGATGAGTTAAATTCAAAATGTGTATGAGAAGATGAACAGAAAGGGAAGTGTAGGCTTCCCTTTCTGTCTGCTTAATCTAAACCAGGTTCTAGGTATTAGAGAATTTGGGGTTTTTTTGCATTAGAAAAATGATATGTACCCAACCTTTTGAAGTGAAAGCATTCAAGTCAAGCTTAGGTGCCCCCCAAACCACACTGTGATGATGAAAACAAATAGAAGCTTTGTACTCATGTAGATTTTCCAATGAAGCTTTGAAAAATCTTTAATAAACATTCTCTCATTAATCCCTTTGCCAAGCCAAGCTGCAGGATGTGGAGATGGTAAAGCCATAAATCTAGCAAAATAAAGAGGAAATTTTTTGTAAGAAAGCTATCTCTTTTTGATGCATCTTTTTCAAAAAGAAAAAAGAATTTATACTAATTACATGTCAACTTAATGGATGTTACTACAAGTAAAGGGAGAGTTAGAAAGAGTTTGAGATTCTGGGTCCCAATCTCAGTTACTTCATTAGTTTGTCTATTTTGTACAGAATAATCCTGTCCACCCCGTCTACCTCATACAGTTGTGAAGATCAAATGCATGCGAAACTTCTCTGTAAATTTTAAATTGCTTTTAAAAATCAACTGAAACCAGTTCAAAAAAACAAAACAAAACAAAACAAAAACGTTCTCTGCAAGCTGTTAATCAGTGCTGAACAATAATTTGGAGGATTTGTGATTATATTTTGGCAACCAGATGGCCTCCCCAGTCCCACCCTTGTTCCTTTCATATATTCTTCCCACCGCAGCAAAGTGCCATGATCATCCCACTTTAAAAGGCCTAAAGGTTTTCTATCTCTCTTTGTATCAAGACTGGTATATTGGAATAGAAAGGCCTCCAAGTACGTACAGAGTTGGCTGGTAGGTACTGTAGGTTCTGTAGGTACTGTAGGCTGCCCCACTATAGGACCTGCTCCTGTGCCATTTCGCAGGGCTGCCATGTCTGCGCTGCTCTGGCTAACCAACATGCACACACACACACACACACACACACACACACACCCCTCTTAATTAATTCCTCCTCCTCTTGAGGATCTGATTACTTCAAGAGATCATCTTTCACTAACCTTTAAACCCAGTTTTAACCCCCTCCATCTTTACAAGACCCTGTAGCACTGTTCCGTGTCCCCCAGATAACACCTTAAATGCAGGTGTAATTGTATTCAGATGATTATTTGATTTATGGCTCTTTTCCCCTGTAAATTTTAACCACCATACAAACAATGGCTTTGTTTTTGCTCATCAATACATCTTCTGTTACGAGTACCAGCATCTGACACTGAATAAATATTAGTTGAATAAATACATTTGAGAAAAGTGGATCCCAAAGTTCATAACACATTTAATCATCTTCTTTGATAAACTCATCTAAAGTTGAGGCTCTTCTGTTTACTTCTGAGAATGGATCAACCTACTACCAAAAGGGATAAAGAAATGGCTAGTTTCCCTATTGTATTGGATTAGACAACTTTGAATTGAGGCATGACGAGAAGTAATTGAGTTAACTGATAAATTTTCCCAAATACGTGCTTTTCTGAAACTTGGAACATTTTCTTTCTCACATTACAGAGAGGGTAATAGAGAAATTCCACAGCAATAGAATTTGACTGCACTGATGAAGAAAGTGAGGACGAATCACTTAAAACATTTCACCCTTAAAAATTAACCCACTGAAGTAGCATTTATAATCCAATCTCATTGATAAATGATGATGGGAAAAGAATGTAGTTTACCCAAATCTATGGCTAATACAAGTTAACTTAAATTTTTTTCTTTGAAATTTAGGATACTTTTTCCAGAAATTTCAGAAACCCCTTCTTATTTTACTCCACTAAAGAAAGCATTAAAATCAATTTAGATTTTCTGTTTATACACCAACTGATAAAAGTCTGAAATGTATATTGGGTATTGGGAGAAATTCTGAGAGTACAAATCTACCTCAGATAACCATGATATGATGCCTTGTGGATACTCAAAGTTGTCCTTGTGTCACGAAAAATGATGGAAAACAAGGCATAACCTGTCATTCCACCACTGTTTTCGACCACATGTTTCAGGCAGACGACCTCCTCCCCCAGACCTTCATTTCCTTCATCTCTACTTTAGACTGTGTGAGCCAAGGGTTGTAGTAATAAAAACCCACCAAACCCCAAATAAGATGAGATGAAATGATTATTCTAAGTATACTTCTCATTCTACCACATGTGTTAGAGAGGAAATGATCATTACTCAGATTTCACATTGATTTTACTTAAAAAGAAAAAAGAAACGTCTATTGTGACAGATCATGTACATCTTCCCATATCTGATTTATTTTATTTCCCCCAAGCTTCAACTCCACACTTTGACTCAGATCTAATGCAATCCCCAAGGAACTGCCTTATTTCCGTCTCTGATGAGATCGGATCAGCCCTGCAGGACCCCTTTTCAGTGAAGCAGGAGATAAGTGTACTTGATTTCCCCTAGTTAGCTGCCTATAGACATTTGGAAAGATTTCAGACTAGGATTCTGATTAACCTGCAGAAGAAAAATTCTGTCTTATTTGTATATTATATTTGCATATTGCTTGGTATCCTGTTGAAAACACACTTGACATTATCTGCTTAATGGTAGTCAATACCAATGTCAATTTTTAAAAATTTAAAAATTTTCAAAAATATCCTTTAAGGAGAATTATTGTATCCATTTTGATCAATGCTTAACATCTCCTCAATATAGATAACTAAGTTCCCCTTCATTTCCTTTAATGTAAGCTGATTTTCCAAAATATCTGTCCCTAAAAAGGAGAGGAACGAAACTGTTCAAAATAGGTAAGTCATGCGTACGCTTATATCTACCCTTTACCAAAGAGTCCAGTGAATTGGGTGGGACCCCAAATCCAAATCCGAGTAATTCCGGGAAGGTCATGGTGCACATTACTCATTCCTCATAACATATCTAAAACACTTCAGTACAGTTAGGCATAATTTAAGCCCAGAACAAGCTTTACTATTTCTTTTCTAGGAAAAAAAAAAAAAATCTTCAACTCCACACTTTGGACTTGAACAGCAACTTGTTTGTGTGTTATATTAGATGCTTAGATGCAGAATTTCTAAACTTACACCTTAAGACTTTAAAACTCATAAACCCATAGCATTAATATATTTTTGTAGCAAAACAAGAAGGGTACATGCTTTGAATTTCAGATGAGGCTCAATGCATTTTCTTTCGAATAAATTTCTGAACAGCTTTGGGGTTTGAAACAGTTGTGAGGGGATGGGCGGGGGGAGCTGCAGCTTCATATGATATTTAAGAGAGCAGTGACGTGGCAAAGGGCTTTGCCATGGGCTTGTTTTTTGCACAACTGTTTCTGACATCAAGATGAGAGATATCGTTTGTCATTAGTTTTGTCGCTATTGCCGCTGTTGTTAATGTTGTCGTTTTTGATGGTGTCTCTACAGAGGGGCCACCGCACTAGCCAAGTGTGGTGTCCCCAGAGAATCCCTAAATGCTTTGGGACAGCCCTTCTAGCCCCAAGTGGAGTGGCCCTTGATCTTTCTTGTTCTAGCTATGTGATATTTTGTTGCCAGCCTGGGGGGGGGGGGCGGGGAGAAAAAGAAGTCTTATTACATGTTATTTACAGTTCTGTTGCATTAGTTGGTTTCTTTTATTAAACTAGATACAAGTTGTGACATGCTGTTAATTCAATCACTAATATCTAGCTCAAATTGCAAATCTATGTCAGCAGGTTGGTGTTGATTAAGCTGTGGCCGCCACTAACATATTGTTTTAAATGCTTGATAAATTTTATTTTCTGCGGCGATAGACTGCTTGGTTTATATTTGTTCCCTTTTCTTTCTAAGCCCAAAGAATGGCACAAATGTCCCTCTGTGGGTCCTCTGCGGGCCTCTGCTTTCCCTCCCCTGCAAGGCGGGCTGGTAACCACTAGAGGGGAGGAGACAGCCGGCTTTATGGAAGCGTTCACCGCAGAGCCCGGTGGTGGAGAAGCTGTCAGAGGATGGGCAGCCGAGAGAAAGGGTGTAGTGTTATTATCAAGGTTTGCAAAAAGAAACAAAATAGGCTTCTTACGGTATGCTAGAAATTTACTTCCATTTAATGAGAACTGACGGCAAAGATGGTTAGAATGTTGGAGTTTGCTTGTTTGTTAACCCATGGTCCCAAGCATTAGCAAGATCATCTCTGAGATCCGAGTTAACCCTTATGAAAACAAATGGCTCTCTCCTTAGGACGGTAGCTAATGCACACGCATGCTAGGAGGAGTAGTGGCGAAGTATGAGGAAGAGAATCAAACATGATTGGGTTGCTGGGGTAAAGTGAAAACTCAGCATACAGCTCATTTTCTAAAGTACTCCAACCAACATCTGCGCCCCCCCCCCCCGTTCCCATCACTTAAAGCCCCACATTCTATTGCTAAGAGGGAGGCTGGAGGAGGAGACATCAGGAAAAGTGAAATATTGATACTTATAGTAAACAAAGGAGGTGAGGGAGAAACTTTGTTGAACCTTCCTGAACATTCCAGAATGCAGTATTTTAACACACCTAACTAAAATAGAGTCATTGGGGATTAATGAGAGACCCCATGGATATCGTTTGAACACTACTTTTTGATTTTTTAAAAATCCAGCTTGACCTTTTTAATCTTTCATTTTTTCTTAAAAAACAGAAAATATACTTAATATTAGTATTGTTAAAGTGCTATAACGTAGTACTAGAGGCTGTTCTATGTACTCTCCTGAGTGTAATTGCACTAAGATCATTCGGTTTCCATTTGGAAAGCCAGTGGCAATTACTGGAATACAATGTATCATGCATTTGCTCAGTGGATATAAAACGTATATACTAATTCGCAATAAAATGTAACAGCTGTCAGTGCATTTTCTGCTCTGTTACTTCAATAAATTGGAACTCTGAGTAGAAAATGGGAATATTGCATTTTTACACACTCTGTAATGTGTTTGCTTTTTGCAAATACAATTTATTTTTTTCATGACAAAAATTGTGGTTTGTTATTACTGCTAGTGGATAAATATTCCTATATCAGAATGAATTACATATGGTATCTGTAAAGAAGTAGTAATATTTTCTGCTTTTTATTGTAGCCTGTCTCCAGTAAACAAAATACACTTAACCTACTTCTGTCACATACTGAGTGTGTGTGTGTGTGTGTGTGTGTGTATTTTTTTTTCTTCCTGGTAATGGCTGTGTGTTGGGGGTAGGGAAAGGAAGTAGGAGGGTTTTTTTTTTGTTTTTTTTTTTACCCTACCTTATCAGGTGTCTAGGCTGATCATTAGCATCTATTTCCAGATACCATCATTCCCTTCAGAGCTTATTTTTGCTTAAGTGTCCAAGAGTTCCTTCCCTACATTTGCTAATCAGGTTTCTTTAGAATATGAAGCAGTGGCTCTGAGTTTTATTTAAAATAAAATGCCTGCACATTTCTGTAATTTTGTTACTTGAGGTCAGACTTTTCACAGATAATTAGCCTTTTACACACTGTGAAATCAACCTGCATTGGTTATTTGGCTAGACTCTTTGCTTCTGTTCTTTATTTCCCAGAAGGTTAACGTGTTGAAAATCTAGCTTCAAGCTCGGAGTACTGTCTCTTTGTGTTGCTAATTATCCCGTTGCATAATTATTAATATCAGGAGCAGGAAGAGGAAACAAGCACACCAAATAGTCGTGAACGCTGGTGTTCTGGCAGGAAGCAAGTCCTGCATTAATAAAATGTGCCTGTACCAATATCACAGGAGATAGGAGCGTTCCTTGTTAAGGATCATTTATTAACTGAGATCATCTTTTAGTTCGCCTTGGGGTAATGACTAATGTCAATGGCAAATTTCACAGTTGTCTAGAGAAATGAATTAAATTTGTAATAAAAAGCCCTTCGGCTTGTTGTACATGTTCATTTATTGGAGTAGTTGAACTAAGAGAACTGTAAGGCAACCAAGAACATCGGCTTAATTTTCCTTACATATAATAGTGACCTTTAGCTCCATATTGAAAAAGTTACCTATTATGGACTGGCAAATTAAATGAGAAGTTCCTCTAATGCAAAATAAACTAGATGACTGAGCTAAGTTAAACGGCCTTTGAGCCTATACGATTCTTCCTAGAAAAATATTCTTTCTTTTTTAATATGACTCCTCTATTTAAACCATCATAAAATAAGTCACTTGACAGAGAAGTAGGAGAATAAGATCATTCAAAGTGAGATTTCATACAGCGTGACACCTTTTTTTACTCCTGCAAGTTCTTTGGGTGGTTTCATTTTGTGCTCTGATGCAGAGTTTTAAAAAGTGTTGTTTTAACACTCTCTTTAATTCTAAATACACAGTGAGTTTTTTATTTACTTGGCATAGCATGTTGTTACTGTAATTATTTATGGAAGTTTTTGTGTTGCTTTATGCAGTTAAGGAAAAGCATATTTCCCAAGAGGAAGAACAATTACACCACTGTCTCTTTTTCTGATTTAGAAAGACTCATTCCAGATTCCTTTTCTGGGAGTGAATTGGACTTGGGGAATGATAATTACTTTTAAAACAAGCGCTATGACCAAGCCCAGTAGTCTCATTCGATAGCAGAAAATATAGAACAACCAGACTCCTTATGCAATGTGTTATCTGTACCGTAGTGCACTTGAAACAAATTATCCTAATCGAGACGCCAGCCCAGCTAACGATGGCAAGGGAAAAATGGACATTTTTTTTTTCAGCGAGTAAAGACAATTGCAATATTTATGTAAATTGAAATGTAGTATTTCTTTCCGGGAGATGAACTTTCATCACGTGTTTTCAAACTTGAAAATAATGCTTCAATATTTTCACCTTTAAATCATATTAGTCAAACCTATTTGCAGACCTACAAAGGCTTCATTCCCTTTTGCAACGAGACAGACTACACCCAGAAAAATACGCACGAGCTACATATTCCTACCACAATAGATGTGTTGCTAAAGATGAATAAACATCCCAAAAGGACCCGTGGGAAATAAAAACAACAATAAAAAGGAGCAATGAGAAATAGAGTTGATTTTAGTTGTCCTTGTTTTTAAACACATATGAAAATATTCGCTTGGAGCTTATTCCTTCCCTTCCCAAACTCCAGGTTTCTGGAGCTAAAACAAATGCTTACTTTTTCTCAGTTTTAATTCTTTTTCCAACTACTTCTCTTCACTCATCCCCTTTGAGCCTGATGCTCGACCCCTGATAGACCAGCTATTGCATGATGCAGGAATGGATGGAATTACCCCCAAATTGTTTTGTTTCTAGCTCTGGGGTATACTGTGTGCTTATGCATGACTTAGGAGAACCTCGGAAATTTGGACTTTTCTCCCCCCTCTTTAATGCAGATGCTCACAGCATTCCTAATAAGGCCAGGGAAAGAGTTCACAGTCCCTTCACCCACTTTCTCACCTCAGCCCTTTCCAGCACATAACCTTATTCTCTGTGGGATTACTTGGATGAAAACCAATTAGGGAGCAGCTCGAAATATACATGCATACAGATTACTCCAGATTGAACATTGCCCATGCCAACTAATCATAGAGTATATGATGCCCTGAGTGGTATAAATATTAAAAAGTTGAGAGCAAATGGACACACAATATTGAGAAAAGACTCCGGATGCCAAATCAGAACTGATGAAACATATAAGTGAAAGTGTGCATTTCCTTCCAGCCCGCCTCCCTCTCCCTCCTGTTTTTATTCTTTGTGGAGATATGCCCACAGGCCCCCTGAAGTGTGTTCCCCTTCGCTAATCCTCCCACAATGGTCCACATGAGTTTCTGAGGGGTCCCCCATGCCCTTCATTCTATGACTGTCAGTTTCTGACTAATAAGCCAATCTACCCTCCCTGCCTCTTCCAGAGGGCCTCATTCTCAAGCTGGGAGGGAACAGAGTCTCAAAGGCCAGGACAGCGCTAAGAATTACTGAATGGGCCAATCAGTAGTTAGTGACCACGCTTTTCAGCATGCTTACTGGAATGAATGCAGTAAAGAACGGGGAGGGGAGGGAGACATAAAGTTCTCCCAGTCAGGACTTTTGGGACATAGTTTAGAAGGCTAACTTGAGTCGCAGGGAAACTACAACCAAGTGAATAATTAATGTTCTATTTCTGATTCATATAGAGTGATGAGGATTGTTAGCTTCCGAGCTTTTTTGCATTTGTTTGAAGGGGCAAAGAAGTGTCCCTTTTGCTCTCCAGACTCAATGTAATCTCCCCAGATCTCTCTGTCTCTGTCTCCCTCCTTCCTCTTCCATTACGTAGAATATATTTTGATAGTTCGCAAGCTAGAAACATTAAGGTTAGACCAATACTTTTGTGGTCACATATTCAAACCCTTTTCCCCACCTCGGGTCTGTCTACCTAATAATTTTATGTATGCTGCGTTCTTATGCTAAAATCAGATGGAATGAATCATTCCTGGAATTCACATGGGTTATATGATTTGTGCACATAGTGTTCCCATTAAAGTGGACCCAGATTTCATAACCATTGGTGCAGAGGTAGAAAAGTTACTGTGCAGAAGTAACCATCATAATTACTTATTTGTTACTTCCATTGGCCCTTTGTGAGTCCAGTGATTGGTAAACTGAAGAGTGTGAGGAGGTCGTTATAAAGTTATTGAAGAGTCTGCAGGCTTTGGCAGAGGACTGCTGTGGCCTGTTTTAACCTTCTTTTGTCTTCTCTCCCGGCCAGTTTCACTAGCTTTTTATGGGATCGAAATCCGTGAGTCTTTCGATAATTGCAAATTTGGGATAAGGAAGAAGCAAATCTCTTATCCTATTTTTTTCAATCACCTTGGTATTAGAATAACATTCCTAAGTATTTTAAACAACTAAGTGGAAAGATGCTGCCTGAAAGCAGGACTGGTCTTAGAAAGCCACATTTTGGGAGGATGGGAGCTAAACTCTTTTTCTGGGCATAGTGGGATTACTGAATATTTTTGCTTTCTTCTTATACAGTTCTGACTTTTGTTGATATTCTACAGTAAATGCCTTTTATATTTAGGAGAAGATATTGAGAAGAAAATCTCTACAGTGCTCTGGTTTGGGTGAAAGTAAGGATTGTGGAACTTAACAGTCCTTGAATCGTACACCTGTTCTTCCATTTACTAATTTCTATCAGCTTCTAGACTGCGTCTTGCTGCTGCCTTGAAATCTATACACAACCTGTTCCCTCTAGTGGGAATTACAGTTGAGTCCTGAACAACACAGAGGTTAGAGGTACCGACCGCCCGCACAGTTGAAAATCCATATATAACTTTTGACCCCCCTCAAAAAAAAACCCATCACTACTAATCCCTACTCTGGACCAGAAGCCTTACCTATAACATGAACAGTCACTTAAAACATGTGTTGTATTATAATACTGTATTCCTAAAGTAAAGGAAGCTACAGAAAAGAAAATATTATTCAGAAGATCATAAGGAAGAGAAAACATATTTATAGTACTGTACCATATTTATCAGAAAAAAACTCTACTTATAAGTGGACCCATGCAATTCAAACCCGTGTCGTTTGGGGTCCGCTGTACTTACACTTCTCCCTACACCCCCATCACCTCTGAGATTTTTACTGTACCTCAATTTACATATGACTCCCTCTGAAAGGCTCTCTCCACTTAACAAATAAGGACCGCCACTTGGTCCATTCCCTTTATGAACTGACACTTTAATTACATGTTGGTATGTTTCCTGGGATAGCCTTTGTCTTCCACACCAGACTGTAGGTTCTCTTGAGGCACCATCCCTGCAAATTTGCTCATCATATGCCTGAAATTTACACAAGGACTGGTGCATGGTAGGTGTTCAAAAATAGGTGTCAACTTAATGAATGGCTAAATTAGTTGTGAGACCACAAATTCCTCACCATTATTAAGCCTCGGTGTTGCCATCTTTAAAATTAGAGCACTACCTTATATACAGAGCTGTTACAAAGAAAAAAAATGAGATACATTTTTTAAATTTTTTTAAAGATTGTATTTATCTATCTGAGAGAGAGAAAGAATGCACGAACGGGGGAAGGCTCAGAGGGAGAGGGAGAAGCAGACATCCCACTGAGCAGGGAGCCCCGACATGGGACTTCATCCCAGGATCTCAAGATCATGACCTGAGCTGAAGGCAAACACTTAACTGACTGAGCCACCCAGGTGCCCCTAGATAATATTTATAAAGTACTTAGCCAATGGTGGGTGCTAGTATTAAGATTACTATACCATGTATTGCTATTTTATGAAATAATAGTAATAGCGATAAAACAAAGCAGAATGTTTAGAGAATTTTGAATTGAGAATTTAAAAATTGAAAATAAACCTTATACATTTTAAGAAGAGCTTATAGCAACTGGCTCTTTTCTTTCTGGGGTGGGGGAAAGGCAAATTGGACTATTCCTTCACTTACCTGTAACTTCCCACTCCAGCTTTGAGAACGTTGGTATGTCACTATCTATTCACTTACTTAAATGTCCATTTCCAATATACTTGTATAGTGGCATCAGAATTGTTAACCCATGTACCCTGGCTAAAATACTTTCTTGACTATAGTATAGTGATTATGTATAGTTCTTTTTGCCTCTAGTCATTTCTACTCATATTCAAAGTTACTTAGGTCAGAACCATTTTTCCCACCCCCTGCAGTAAGGTTGTGTCCTACATCTTTAATATAGTTAGATTCTATTGTCACTTTCTCCATAGCATCCTGGAAACTACTGATTTGTTTACTGTCTCTACTCTTCGCTTTTCCAGAATGTCATATAATTAGAATCATACAGAACATAGCATTTTCAGACTGGCTTTTTTCACTTACAAACATGTATTTAAGATTTATCCACATCTTTTTGTGGCTGGAAAGCTCATTTCTTTTTAGTGCTAAATGATAAATATTTTATTGTATGAAGGTGCTGTAGTTTGTTTATTCATTCACCTATAAAAGGAAATCCTGGTTGCTTCCAAACTTTGTGATTATGAATCACATAATACTTCATCCTACTTCATGTGTGGATATGTTTTCAAATCAGTTGGGTAAATACCTAAGAACCTGATTGCTGGATTTTATATAAAGACCATGTTTAGTTCTGTAAGAAACTGTCAATCTCTCTACAAAATGGATGTACATTTTTCACTTCCATCAGTAAAGAATGAGAGCTACATATCCTCACCAACCGTAGGTGACATCGGCTTTGAATTCTAGCCATTCAAATTTTGTTGCTTTATTGTTCAATTTCCTAGTGACAATTGGCATTCAGAATCTTTCATATGTGTATTTGCTATCTTTAGATCTATGATGAGATGGGTTCAGAACTTTTGCCCAGTTTTAAAAATTGGGTTATTGGTTTCTTATGTTGAGTTTTAAGGTTCCTGGTGTATTTTGAATACAATTCCTTTATCAGATATATGCTTTGCAAGTATTTTCTTAGAACTCATAGCTTGTTTTCTTTATTCTTTTAAGCATCTTTCACAAAACATAGGTTTTTAATTTTAATAAATTCTAGCTTATCACTTTTTTTCATGTATCATGCTTTTGTGGTTGTATCTAACATATCATTACTAATCCAAGGTCACATAGACTTTCTCCTGGAAGTTTAAAGTGTTATATTCTACACTTAAGCCCATGGTCTATTTTTAATTTTTATGAAAGGTGTAAGGTCTGTGTTTAGGTTCATTTTAAAAAGTATGAACATCCAGTTGTTTCAGCATCCACTTTTTAAAAATAAATGCTTTTTCTCCTTTGCCAGGGATCAATTGGTTATATTTGTGGGGGTTGATTTTGGGCTCTCTACTTTTTTACATGAATCCAAGTATCTTCTTTTGCAAATACCATGAAATCTTGATTAGTGGAGCTTTTTAGTAAATTTTGAAATTGGGTAGTGTGAATCATCTAACGTTGCTCTTTTTTCAGTATTATATTAGCTGTTCTAAGATTTTGGAACTTCTTATATAAACCAAAATAGCTTGCTGGGATATTAATTGAGACACTGTTGAATCTATCAGTCGATTTGGAAAGAATTGTTATTCTAACAATATTGACTTTTATTTTCTGAACATGTACTATTTCGCCATTTATTTAGATCTTCAGTGATTTCCTCCATCAGAATTTGATAGTTTTTTGTCTGTGGATGTTACCTATATTGTGTTAGATTTATACCTATTTACTTATTTTTTTCTTTATTTCTTTTTTTTTGGTGCTACCATAAAAGTTGTTTGTATAAATTTCAAATTCAAATTGCTAGCATTTAAAAAAATATTTGACCTTTGTATTTTAATCTTGTATTCTGAAACCTTGTTATACTTTCTTATTAATTCTTGGAGGGTTTTTTTTTTTTTTTAATCAATTCTTTGGGATTTTCTACATAGCTAATGATGGTATCTGTGAAGAGACAGCATTATTTCTTCCTTCCAGTCTATATGTTTTTACTTTCTTTTCCAGTCTTATGAAATTATCTAAGATTTCCAGTATGTTGTTGAACAAGAGTGGTGAGAGAGGACATCATTGCCTTTGTCCTGATCTTTGGGAGAAAGTATCCAGTTTTTCACTGTAGTGATTAATTTTTATGCGTTAATTTAGGTGGGCCAAAAGGTGCACAGATATGTGGTCAAACATTATATTAGGTGTTTCTGTGAGGGTGTCTTTGAATGAGATTAACATTTTAGTAGGTAAACTGAATAAAGCAGATTATCCTCCCCAATCAGTTGAAGACCTGAAAAGAACAAAAAGCCCAACCCTTCTCCAAGTAAGAGAGAATGGCTTTAAAGATGGCTTTAAACTGAGATATAGGCTTTCCGCTGCCTTTGTACTTGAACTAAAACATCAGAATTTCCTGGATCTCATTTCTGTTGGCCTTTGGACGTGAACTACATCTTTGACTCTCCTGGTTTTTAGACATTAGGATTTGAACTGGAACTAAACCACTGGCAATCTTGAGTGTCCAGACTGACAGCTCATGTTGCAGAGCTTGGGACTTGCCAGCCTCCATAAGAGCACGGGGCAATTCCTTTTAGTTGTAATAAATCTATCTATGTATCTATGTATCACCTATCTATCTACCTACCTGTTTATACTGTTGGTTCTGTTTCTCTGGAGAACCCTATCTAAGATAATACTCACCATTAAGTATGATGTTAGCAGCAGGTTTTTGGTAAATGCTTTTTATTGCATTGAAGAGGTTCCCTTCTATTCTTTTGTTGCTCTGATTTTTTATCATTGAGGGATGTTGACTTCCTCAAATGTCTTTTCTCTGACCACTGAAAAATTTTCTTTAATTTATTAATTTTATTGATTAAAAATTTATCAATTAGAGGTTCTTCCAAAGTAGCAAGTGTATTTTCATTGCAGTAATTGCTGGTAGTTATTAGCCATTTACAATTTTATGTGAGTTGATTATTTTCCTTTTCATATGCCATTTTCTAGGAAGGTTTTAGTTTGTTCATCCATAAAATGGTACAATAAAACTACTGGCCCTATATTACTACGGTATAAAATAAAAGGACACATAGCTATGAAGCCTTGAGAAAAGAGATGCATAGAAACTGCTCATTCAATATTTCTTACTGTTATCATTATGATTACAAACATTATTTATTAAGCTTAGGGTTTGGTATATTTGGTAGTTACCCTAGATAGTACAGTTGCAGAAATATAAATACAATGAGCCCCTGAGGCACAGAATAAGTGTGGAAGAGTGCCCAAGACTAACCAAATATTGTAAAAGTTTACCCAGGCTTGCCTCTGTAGATGGAAAGTCTTCACCTCTCTCTTGCTTCGTTTGACCCCAGGGCAAGATCCTAAGACAAAAATGGTGGTCATTAATAGTAACCATCTGTCATGTAAAGGCCTATGCTCTACCCATAGAACTCAACTGCCCTTCCTTATATTGATTTCCCTGGAATAAAAATGAACTTCAATTTCCAAACTAACGTGTGGGACATGATTTTTTTGTAATTCTGAGATAAGCCAAGGAAGTGAAAATACACCTTCACTAACAAGCACTGGCTTATTGAATGTCAGACAGAGTAGATATGGCACCTAAAATGGGGTCCACTCATAATACTGGCTCGTTTTATGTTTTGTGTGGTCATATTTTTTTTTTTTTGCTCATTTTACACTTTGAGCATATTCTTGTGTAAATTTCATGCATTCTGGCATAGTCACATAGGCTTACAATATAGAGAACCAGAAAAGGATATTGAAAAAGTCTAAGGATTACACTGGATGGGGATGGAGCTCTTTTAAATTCTGAGAAGCAAGCCATATTTTGGCATAATTGGCAATTATATTTGGCAATATAATTAATATAATTAAAAATATTTAATTGTTTTGGAAACTATTTAAAAAGTATTTCAAACTTTTTTTTTTTTTTTTATTGTACATGCTCAGACACGAAGGAAACTAGAGTCATTTTCATAGTTAAGGTTCTTCCATTCCTGTGGTGGGAAGAAGAAGAATGCCTTTCTGAAGAGAAGCTACCATCTGCGGTCCAGCTAGGATTTGACTTGGATGTTAATACCTGAGAATTGTACTCATACTATATTTCTTATTGCAATGGCTATAGTCACCCAGCAAAGCAAATCAGAATGCTTCCTGGCCATTAGCTATAAACTTAAACAAAAGAAACAAGAAAAATAAAATGGTGGTTAGTATAACAGAAACTGAAACATAGTTTTATAAGCTTTATCTTTTTTTTTCTGAAGTTTTACATTACATATATTAATGAAAAGCAGATCTGTTAATCAATCCACTACTCTTCATAAACATTTCACTTAGCATTTCAAATTCTATTCTATCAAAGCTGTTAAAAACCTAAAGGGAGGGATTTGAAATTTCTTTCCTTCCCCTGTTGCAGGTTACTCATTTGCATTTTACTGCTAAGAGAGAGAAGTCATATATCTCAAATAGCCAGTATTCATTGAGGATTTTGAAATCTTCATTTGTCCGTGACATTCATGAATGTCAAATTGTTTTTATTGGCTGAATCGATAAACAAATATTAGCCATAGAAGCGGTTAAGTGCTGATGAACTCCTACTTGCCCAGGTCAGAATGCTTGTTCTCCAGCAGCTGTCACGTGGTCTCGGGAAAGATATATACCCTCTCCGAGCCTTAAAGCTTTTATCTTTTGTAACATTAGGACAATTACCATCTACATTGTAGGAATGTTGCACAAATTAAGTGGAATACTCTATGTGGGATGCTTAGCACATTTTCTACATAATAAGACCTCACTAACATTTTTTTAAAATAACCAAATTTTGCATCTTAAAACTTCATAATATTCTACATAGCCTACATTCTTTCACTGGAGGGCTCCAGAGAAAGCCTAGTTTCTTTATTTTTCTTTCTGTATTCTTGCATGGAGTTAATTTTCTTTTCAGACCCAATTATGGTCTGTGTAATACAGACCCATACAGCATCATATGGGTTTGCTTTAGAGCAACTGAACCTCTATGTGCAGCAGGTTTTGTTCTGGTGGTGAAAATAAAATGGGAAGAGATATGTCCAGGTGGAAGTAGGGCAGGGCTGCCTCCTAGGGATACAAAAAAAAAAAAAAAGCAAAACAAAATTTTAAAAGCCCCAATTTCCGACCCATAGTTATAGAGGCAGGATGAAGCCTCAAAAAATATTTATCTGAGATCATTTTAAAAATACCAATTCCGTAAAGAAGGGAGACAATGCCCCTTTCATGTGTTCCCCTCCAAAATCATACACAAATTCTAATTAATAGATTCCAGATTTGGTAAACTAACTTTATCTGACTCCATCAAGTCAATTACCCATCATATAATGAGCAGATTCTGATTTTGCTTTTACTGCCCATGAGATAGTTTTAAAGAGCCATGTGAAGACCTGTGTTTGTACTTCACATTGTACGCATTAAGGATTAATAAGAAAGATAAAAATTAAATGTCATGAAGCATTCTATATTCACGATTGTTCACTAATCAGTAAGTGACACGTATGAGAACATGCTTATGTATACTTCCACTTAAATCTGGTTAACTGAAAAAAAAAATCAAGGCCAAATTATTTTTACAAATGTTGATGAAACTAGCTCTATGCAGAACTGATCCCCCAAACCATTTTCCTATACTACCTGTACAAAACTAGACATGCTACTGAAACATACGGCATGTTGATAATATATAAGGAATAATTAGAGATTTTATGTTCGGTATGACAGTAAAAAAGCACATTGAAACAAAAGAGGAAAGGGGTTGGCCCTAAATTAGTTTTGTGTGTCAGGGTGTATTGGGGAACATGCTTACATGCATGCACACACACACACATCCATGCACACACACAAACACACTCATCTATATTCTTGGGAAGCCACAAAGCGTGCTACTGCATAACAGTTATTTAATGAACGTATCCCGAATGCACTACATACAATTATTATTGGTATTATGTTTAGCATTTCTGTAAGCACCGACATCCCGCTCTGAGCCATGCAGAATGATGGAGCAGTACATCACATCTGCCCTGTAGGCACACGATCTCAAGTCAAGAAACTGACAAATATGCTAAGCCTGGGGAAAGGGGGAAAGAGATGGGTACTAGTATAGGGCAGAGCCTAGGAATGTATCCTATCACAAAATTCATTTCAATCATCTTTCGTCCTTTATTTGAATTTAACATTAATTTTATAAAGAAATGTATCATTAGTGGATATTTGAAAAAAACAGAAAAATACAGGAGAGAGGAAATGCCTCATTGTGTAATTAATTGGAACGTTCTTCACAGTAAGATATATGTATTAAACAATAGGAATATAGGAGGGAGAGAAACAAATGAAGGTGACGCACTGTATTGAAAATACACCAGAACGAAGTTAGAGTGGGACAAATATAAGCAAGGAAGTCCTGTGTATATGTGACTATAGGAAATACATGTTTATTTTCTTCTCAGAATCAGAAAGAATCATTTTAGAAAGTGGTTCCTACATACACATGCTTGCATATATATCTAGAAACCCTTTCGGCATGTCCCTGAAGTCTTATGACCTCACCAAAAGGTCAGTCAAGTTCAACAGGGAGAAATACCTGTTTTCCTTACCTCTGACAATTAAAATAAGTAAATGTATCCAAGATATCCTGAGGCCCTTTTACCTACTCCCCACACCGTTTTATTAATTGTAAAATTTTACTTTATCATTACCTGCATTATGTTCTTTTTCCACTTCCCTGATGTTAAAGCAAAAAAAAAAAAAAAAAAAAAAAAATTTATCATGAGTCATAGACCTGCCCTATGTTAGAAAAGAGTTTACATTTTTAAAAAGACTGGTAATAAAATGGATGCACAAATATTTAATCCTCCCCTTGGCAATTCTGTCTTCTTCAAAGAAGAAAAGCACCAAATTTGTTTTTTTGCTATATTTAATCTTTTTTTTTTTTTTTTTTTTTTTTGCTAGCCATTAGCATGCAATTGGCTCCATCATTATTCAACTTAAATCAAGTCATTTTGAGTCAATGTTTTTGGAGGGGGTGTTGTAGGTGATATGGGGAGAATTGAGAAAATAAAATAAGATAAAAACAGAAGGAGGCAAACTGTAAGAGTCTCTTAGCTATAAGGAAAAAACCGAGGGTTCCTGGGGGGAGGTTGATGGGGGAGATGGTGTAACTGGGTGATGGGCATTAAGGAGGGCACTTGAGCACTGGGTGTGATATGCCACTGATGAATCACTAAATTCTACCCCTGAAACTAATAATTCACTATATGTTAACTAACTTGACACCTGCTTTGAGAACGTGCAGTCCATTGGCCAAACCCCAAGGCACTCATTTCCCTATTCTCTTGACACCTCAAATACTGAACCTCGTGTTTTAAAAAGAGTTGTAATCCTCTGTGAATAAGGTTGAGAAAAAGCTGTAAAAAAATCTATTTTAAGCAACATTAAACTATGTGCTTTACGTCTTTGTACTATCTAAACTTTCTGGAAGAAAGGAGAGCTATAAGGAAATAAACAAAATTAGTGGTCATCTTTGTATGACCCACACCATGCTGCCCAGGGTTGGTAGTGACTTTGAGCGCCATACCTGCAGGTCGAATAAAAGAAAATCCTGGTGTGGCTTGTTTTGATCTAGATAAACCCTCCATGATGCAGTTGTGATTAACACCCCTTTCCCAACATGGTCCGGTCCTGTTTCTTATATGATAGATTTTCCTTTCTTATTTCTTCCCCCCAAATTTAAGATCGTTTGCAAAATTATCAAAAACAACGGAAGTTCTATTCATCAATTCCGATCAAATAACATCTTTTCTTCAATTAAAGAAAACACTCCGAGTGGAGTTTTTTGTTTGTTTTCATTCTCCGACAATTGTAAAATTCCAAGCTTTGGCAATGGTGAAGAGACTGCTGTAAAAAAAAAAAAAAAAAAAAAAAAAATTCTGTCTAAAATTAAAATCCATTCAATAACTTATATTATTGGTTGCTACCTTTTACTAAATCTTATTTCAGGTAGTCTTTTATAAAGGGGATTTTTCCAAAAGAAATTATAGGGTGACACAAAATTGAAGGAAAATATGTCTCCAGAAGGGCCTTTTATTTTTCTTAATCTTGAATTACTTAAAGCTAAAATACTTGAATTTTAATATTTTGAGATCTATTCAGCGTTGTCAACATCGTCGAGTCCATTTCATTTTTCTTTAACTTATATATATGATATGTTAAATTATTTGTCTTTGAGAGCTTCAAGATATTTAGCCACAGCACTCAAACTATTTAAAAATGACTAAATAATCTTTTCACTATTTCATTATGTTTGCTGTGTTTATTTATTTAATTTTTTGTCTCTTTGCTTCATCTTATTTTAGAAAAGTGAGTTTAGAAGCCTTCACATGGAATTACTTCTAATCCAGCTCATCGTGGGGTAGATTGAAATTCAACCAGTGTCTTACTTAGGTTTTATTTTACAAAATAAGTGGAATTCACTGGTAATCTTCAGAGTGTTTCTCTATACTGTTAATCAGCTAAACATAACCATCAATTATAAATGCAAATTTTCAGGGTTAAATTGAGTGTTCAGATGCTCTAATGTAGCTTTTATTGGCTGTACATTGCCAAGTCTACACAACACAAAATAAAGTGTTGGGTCAATATTTATTTTTGAATTGGTGCTCTACAGAGAGCTAATATGGGGGTAATTCAGGTCAAGAAAAAAGAAATAAGGGTGTTACAAATGCAATAAGAAGGGTTTTTTATTTGCGTATTTTTGCATGAATTAT
The DNA here is from genome assembly GCA_028534135.1 of Potos flavus. Taxonomy (NCBI): domain Eukaryota; kingdom Metazoa; phylum Chordata; class Mammalia; order Carnivora; family Procyonidae; genus Potos; species Potos flavus. The sequence continues at coordinate 73,477,653 of CM052885.1, forward strand.
CTGGATTATGTCAACTGTGTAGACGTCTGTCTGGGAGTAGGATCTGGGAAGTTTATTCAAATGCTGACATTTACAGGGAATAATATGAAGAGAATACAGAAATCAGAAAAACATATTTTCACATGTGAGGAAAAGAAAAAAAAATCGTGGACGTTTTAGATTATTTTTTCATGGTCATTCCTTGTCCACAATTTTCTGACGAAAGCCTAATTAATTACCCATTTTCCTATCAAAATTTTATAAAGAAAAATAAGCAGATCTTAATCATACAGCCCAATTTTCCCCTTTTTTATCAACATCTCCAGAATAAGAATCATTTATAAGCTTTACTAGCAGTATACCATAGTGACAGGCTTCCAAACATGGAGAAATAATTTATTAGCTCACAATGTTTTTCCAGCCTTCCCCCCACCCCACCCTGAGGTGGTGTATAGGTTGTGCAATGAATAAATTAAGTATATTTTCTGCCTTGTGCTTGGCATAAATCATTACTTTTCCAGGACCAAAGGGTGAGTGATTATTTGCAATACTATTTTGAGTTAAATAAGCTTTGTAATCAAGTAGAGTGGGGATTTCACTTTATTTATTTATTTATTTATTTATTTATTTATTGCGAAATATTTATTTGCAAGATAGCTGTTATGATTAAAATCGTACTTTCTATTGTGAAAAGAAAAAAAAAATGCAACCGAGAAAAGAGCAAGGGAATGAATCCATGCAAAATCAAATTGGTTTACTGAGTTTTAACTTAATGTAAAGATTTCTTTCCCTTTGGTTATAATCACAGCTTTTACACAAAACATAACATATCCGTAATGTTATTTTTGTTATAATTATTGCAGCTAATGATATCACAACTTACAAGGAGAATTTTCTTCACAAAGATAGTTATGCACATATAAAATGTATCTTATTTTATAATATGCTGTTTCATGTATTCCCAAGGAGACTGACTATTACTGAAGAATATATTTTCCAGTGGAACCACTGAGTAAATGTTTTAAGGGAAGACAATTAAAACACTAGTCAATGATGTATATTTATACATTACATTTTATAGCCCTTTTACATCTTAATAAACTAAGACAAATTACATTTTTTTCTTTAACGGGGATTTTAGGAAAAATGAAGATCATAGCCTCCTCTATAGCTCTTTTCATGCTCAAGGCATTGCATTAGACTTTCGAATCAGAGCAACAGATGCGAGCCAAGCTTTGCTACACGAGGCAAGGGGTTTTGCGAAAAGGGTCTAGAACTTACTTGTACTCATCAGCCCTAAATCTTGATTAAATGTGGAACAGGATGATTCTCCAAAGTAGAATGTTTGTCAGAGGATGAAAAATGGTCGGAAATAATAATAATTTGAAAAAGACTAAAGATAATTTAAAAATAAATCTTGATGTGAGCATAAATGAGATGATACACCTCCATTAGAGATGGTGTAGATGATAAATTTATGATCACAGGAAGGTGCCCACAGTATATTAATACCTAGACAAAGCAAGTTATCAAGCCAGTGTTATAATATAACTTTTCTAAAATTTCACAGATTTGCAGAAGTAAATCTGGAAGGAAATACACGAAAATTTTAATGTTATTTATTTCTGAGATGTAAATTCTCATTACATCTTGCATGCTATATGTTCTTGCTGTTCTGTAGCAACCGGAGTAGGATTGCTTCCATCACAAAAACTCATAAGCGACTTTGAAATTTCGAAGCGCATGTTAATTTCAGAATCGTTTCTTTGCAGCTTAGGATCAGATTTGCCAAACTACCAATATTTAATAGCAAAGTCATCATTTACGAAAAGCGATTGTAATTAACTTGTTCAGCCTTCAGTTTTAAAAATTAAAAGTCAAAATTAAAAACAACTTTAGATGTATTCGTTTGTGTATTCATCAATTCATGGATTCTGCAGTGCCCGGGTCAGTTCCTGCAGCCGTCTGCAAATGTAGAGCAGTTGGCCACGCCCTTGTGGACCTTCAAGGGTAGCTCTAGTGACGATGGGATTGTCTTATATTTAATTTTGTAGCTCCCACTCTTGAATGTTAAACTAGCATAATAGGAGAAATAAACTTTTCAGGATAGCGTAGAGTGTTTCTGGGACCCGAACTGTATTAAGGGAACAATGTGTGTGTATGGATGTGTGTATGTGTGTGTATAAGTGTGTGTATATGAGTGTGTGAGTATATATATATGTGTGTATGTGTGAGCGTGTGTATGAGTGTGTGTAGAATTGTGTGTGAGTATGTATGAGTGTGTAAGGGTGTGTGTCTGAGTATATATATGAGTGGGTGTGTTTCTTTGATGCATTCTAAAAGGAGAACATTAGAGTTGTAATTAGCAGCTTCATGCAAAGAGGTCACAGATACTGAAATATAAAAATAAAAAACCATTAACTTGACCTGATGTTGAGATATTATGCCAGAACCCACGAAGAGAAAGATGCAATCATAAGAAATAACACAAAAAATTGACTTGACAAGATAGAAACATTATTTGTATGTTTAGTAATCATTTTTCATTTTATTTATTCACCAACAAGGATACTAGAATTCACCAAGATTTTGTGGAAAAGCATTGAGAATGCTTCTGGACTATCATGAACTAAGTATTTTAAGGTGACTACATAAAGTGGGTCATGTTGTAAGGGTTAATAAGGAGGGAAGATTGTGTGTTTTGTTTTATTTTTTCCTCGAAATGATTTAACTTCAATAATTATTTGACATTTCTGGTATTACAACAAAGCATATAAAGAGATGAAATTCTAAAAAGCTTGTGATTTTTTTTTAAGCACAAAAAGAAATATCTCTTCACTCAGGGCTCTCTCGAAGTTTCCCTTGGGGCTTATGGGGACCTGCGGTGCTGAATACACATGGGGCCGAAATAACAATGAGAGTCATGTGATCGTGGGAGTAGAACCAGAGGGCAGCTTGTTTGAAGCACACATTATTTAAATCAGTGGCCTGCTACAGAACGCTGTAATCTGACTAGAATATTCAGTTTGGTAGTGTTCAAAAGAGTTTAGAGTTTTGTTTATTTGTTGTTGATGTTCTTCCTTTTTGGAGAAAAGATGTGCTGCACACTTAATAAATATTTATACATTGTAATAAATAATACAGTGCACCTCAGATGAAGACAGCCTCTCAAACAGGTACAAATAATTTACCAGATCATGATTTTTTTTTTCTTTTTTTGCCTTTTTGTCTCCAGGATGATCAGGTTGTTTGGGTCAGAATTTAAGGAAGAGAGGAGAAAAATGGTCAGTGTTGTTCAAAGTAGCAGTCATGTGAAAAAATGTGAACTCTCCCTGGCATTATGGGAATGAACTCTAACTCTCTGGGATGATTTAAGCATAATGATTTCAGGCAATAATTTGTGGGTTATTTTTTGTTTTTGTTTTTTGGTAATTTTCTCATTAGTGAGTTGTTCCAGACTCAATCTGTTGTCTCTCATGTTTGTATCGTGAGATTTCCTAGGCTAACGCCCAGTCAGTGTGCTGATTTGGTGTGCCATGTTTAGTCCAGAATGAGAGCGCTGCTTAGCCTATAAGCCTCACCATTTATGAGGTATATACATTTATGAACAACACAGACTGTCGGCTAAACCCACTACTGCTCAGTGATGCTCTTAAGACTGGCAGGACAAACCTCAAATTTCATACCTCAATGGGAAATTATTCTTTCCAGACAGAAAGATACCATTTTCTCCTTACTGTACCACAGTCACTTCAAAAAAACACACAACAACAACAAAAAACATTAGTTAGCTGAGGTAGAAAGAAGACCCAATTAATGGCTCATTCCGTGTAAACGATGGAGGTTCTTCTCAGGTTCTGTCTTGGGCATTTTGCTCTTTCTTATAATACTATCCAGTATATGATTTCTTCAGTGAGCTCTGAGATAGAAGAAAACTAAAATTGGCCTTTCGAAATATTCCTGTCATCTGTTTTTACTAGAATCGAAGATCTACTACACACCCTGAAAGTCACATGATCTTCTGGCATTCGAGTCCATAGACAGAGAATTTTAGACAAAGTATCTTAAGTAAAATACAAAATCCCATTTAGAGAGGAATTTCAATGAACCATATCCGTGTGACCCCACAAGGGGCAGAGAGAAGTCATCTCTACTTTCATCTGACTTCTCCTCATTCTTTCTTAACAGCAAGAAAGGAATATTGAAATGAAGAGATGAAGTTGGGAGGGTGAGCAGACTATAAGAATTTCTTCTAAGAATTCTGCATCTCACCTGCCATATTGGAATCTTTAAGTCATATAAAAATGATGGGTTTCCTCCTGATTCTATATAATCTAAACATCTCATTGAACAATAGAAATTCAGTATTATGACTACTATTTTTTATAAAAAAGACAATTTTTTTCTTTAGTTGCTCACCTATATGTTATTCTTAACATGGTTCCATACCTTCAGTGATCCTCCTTGTTTCAGGGAAAACAGTGAGGTTTTACCAATGAATAATGACATAAAGAAATACGTGGTATACATAACAAAAATCCTGCAGTCAGTACAAAAAGACCGAGCTTTAAAGAGAATTATTAATCTTTTTTAAAAAGACTTATTTATTTATTTTAGAGAGAGAGAGAGAGAAAACATGAGCTGGGGAGAGGAAAAGGAAGGAGAGAGAGAGAATCTCCAGCAGACTCCCTGCGAGCACAGAGCAGGGAGGCTCAGTCTCCCGACCTTGAGATCATGACCTGAGCCAAAATCAAGAGTCAGACGCTTAACGCATGGAGCCATCCAGTTGCCCCAAGACTTGCTGACCTTAACACCAAACAAGAGCTTGGGCACTTTAATAAAATCGTGAGGAACATCTCAGACACGGGGCATCAGTTCTGATTTCGCAAAGTTCTAAGTATGGAAACACTCACTCCCACTTGGTGAACTTGGGGAAATGAAATGAGACATGCATTTGTGAACACATCTGGGGCCAGCTGTTTGGAGAGCAGCACCAATAACTACTCGGATACTCATTGGATCAGAACTGGAAAGTGAACACTGAAGTGGGGTTACTGGTGAACTGTGGGAAATCATGTTCAAAGGGGGCAGTTTTGTGGTTTCAGCCAGAGAGGAACTCTGGAGCAGCTGGAGTGGAGAGAATTCTGGATGCAATGATGAAGGGACACAAGGGTTGTGTGATGAGGTATTGAATTGTTATTCCCTGCGAGAAATAGAGACTGGAATTCTTTAGAATACCTTTGACTGCAGGACCTGGCATTTCCTAGTTCTTTTAGGAATTGTGACCCTACGCAGGTTTTTTTTGTGTCTAAGCCTAGCTAAGGCACCAGATCTTTTTTAAGTTTTTATTTAATTTCCAGGTAATTAACATGCAGCATGACACTAGTTTCAGGTGTATAATATAGTGATTCAACACTTCCATACATCACCCAGTGCTCATCACAACTGCCCTCCTTAATCCCCATCACCTATTTCACCCATTCCCCACCCACTTCCTTTCTGGTAACCATCAGTTTATTCTCTATAGTTGAGTCTATTTCTTGGTTTTCGTCTCTCTTTTTTTCCTTCCATGATCATTTGTTTTGTTTCTTAAATTCCACGTATGAGGGAAATCATATGGTATTTGTCTTTCTCTGACTTATTTCACTTAGCATTGTACTCTCTAGCTCCATCCATGTCATTCCAAATGGCAATATTTCATTCTTTTTTCAGCTGAGTAATATTCCATTATATATATCACATCATCTTTATCCATTCATCAGTCAACAGCATTTAGGCTGTTTCCATAATTTGGCTATTGTAGATAATGCTGCTTTAAACACTGGGGCACACATATCCCTTTGAATTAGTATTTTTGTGTTCTTCGGGTAAACAGTAGTGCAATTGCCTGACAGATTTTTTTGTGTAAACAGCAGGTGTCTCTTCTATCCCACACAGACTTATATTGATTTTGGCATGGAAATGCAGGGCTTTGCATTTAGCTTTACTCACTTTTACTAGCTGGCTTTGACCACAGTTTTAATCTATCTGTAACTCATATAATTTTATTTTATTATTGAAAAGATAATAGTATTTGCTGCCTAAAGGTTAGAAAATATTGGAAAATAAAAGGGGGAAAAATTAACCTAAAACCCGTCATTCAGAGACAGCATTTGAAATAATAGCATGTTTCCAACCAGTCTTTTTCCCCTAAACTAGATAGATGAGAGGTAGATAGATAGATAGATAGATAGATAGATAGATAGATAAATAGACAGACCGATACAGGTATATGCACATGCAATGCCTATACACATAGTTTCATCTCCTTAAAAAATATCTTATGGCATTAATCTTCGAAAACATGCTTTGAATGGTGACATAGCATTTGATCCACAAAGTTTGGTCAAAGAGGAAATGTTGAAGAAAACAACTCGAAGTGGAATTTTTCTTTCTGATTCTTATCAATCAATTAATCAAGTCTTGGCAATTTTTATCTAAATATCCATGTATCATGCAATTAATATTTATTAGTCATGTCCAAAAGGAAAGTCGGAGAGTCATTGTTTTTCCTAAATGCCTGACTGAAATCAAGTTATACTCTGTCAATGGCATTCCCCTCATCTACCACTCGTTAACCATATCAAAAATGGAAATGAGTTTAGTTTGGCATAACTCATAATGTCATTTGGGAAGAAGGCAGAAGGAGCAGCGCCAACATTAATGTGCACTGTGTGAATAATTTACTTTAATTTCAATTAAAGCACCAGGATGAGATGTAGGAAACCTTTTCTGTGGCTGCTCTAAGCTCTGGGATTTAATTTGGTTAGCAGAACAATTTAGATAGCTTAGGGACCTAAATTTGGAGCCAAGATGTTACGGGTAAGGATACAAAATAAATAGTAGTCTATGGTGTCTGCAGGCTTTACAATAGGAGAATTAAAAGCCAGAAGGAAAACACCAGAACAATTTGTATGACCGAAGGTTGTAAATTAGTAATTTCTATGAAGGGCAAGTAGAAAGTGAAGATAAAAATGGGTTAAGGATAGCTCTGGAGATTCAGTGAAATGAAGAAGTCAGGGGAGTGTGTGTTCATGGGAGAAACACAGACAATCACATCTTGCCTTTGTATCTCAAAGATCTGGGGCTGTCTCTCTGTTGGATCCAGATTCTTATCTTGCTAATTATCTGAAACTTTTGGCCAGTTTCACTGAAAGTCTCCCAGAAAATTCACCACTGTTTTCTGGGATCACTAAGCTGATTGGATCACATTTCTAATGTATAATTTCCCTTTTCCTTCTTAAATTTTCCTCTGCTACTTTTGTCTTGCCTGTCAGATGTCTGTGGACGCTGAAATTTACGTTTTACCCACACACTCTATTCATCAAGACAGACTCAACCAGATATTGACCGACCAAGGGCCTTTCTGTTCTAGCACTTGCCCCATCTCCTATTTAGGGTAATTTTGAATCTGCAATGTTGCATTGGATGTATTCTCACATCCTCAAAGTTGGTCTGGAAGTCGCGGGGAATGCAAAGACATCTAGCATACCAACGTGTAACCAGGGGCAATGTGGATAGTGATGCATTCACTTTCAAAAATTGCAGTGCAGAAATATTCTGCCATTTGCCCAAGATGATACAGTAAGTAGAAAATGATCTGCTTAGTAAAAGCTATAGCTTCCAAGTCTCAGACTACTTTTAACTACCTCAACCTGTCTACCTATGTTACCGAATGAGGTGATATGTAAATAACACAAACTACATAGATTATAATGTTATTCATTTACGATCTACTTTATGCACAATGAGTGCTATTATCTAGTTTTGGAAGAGCAGGCCCAGTCCTGAACATACTTGCCAAATATTTAGAGTGGTTAATTCAAATTTTATATGTATTAACAAAGCAGCCTCACATCTAACCATCCATCATAGGGGTTGTCAAACTCCAACCCTTGAGCCAAGGCTGGCCCACCCACTCTTTTTGCAAATAAAGTTTTATTACAACATAGCAATATGCATTTCTTTACATATTTTCTATGACTACTTCTGTGCCTAACTGCAGAATTGAGTGATTGCCACAGAGGGTCTATGTATCCGCTTCTTTACAGAAAGAGTTTGCCAAGCCCTGGTCTTCCACGTTAGACTATACACAGAAATTCTTGTGAGGGATAAAGTTACTCAAGTTACTAAAGATCTACTAAAGCAGATCTTCCAACAGTCATTCAATCAAAAATTACAGAGTCCTGGGAGTTAAAATATAATTGAGCCCACATACCAACTCTCTTAGGGTGTGGCCAATTAAACAAAAACTTATCAGGATGAAATTAATGAAAATAATTGAAAGAAAGCAGAGTATTTGCTTTGCATAGTCAAAGTAAGCATACAATGAGACTCAAAAGACGAGAAGACAACTGTTGATATAAACAGAGGAAAGTAGCTAATGCTGAAATTCAGTTATGCCTATTTCTTTAGCAAGGAGAGTGTGGGAATTGGAATCACCTTCCTGACAAGCGACTCTACTTATGGAGTTGCCACAGTGCCTGCCAGCAAAGTGAGGAGGATCAGGATCTTGGCATTGGACTCTGGACACCGCAGGGTGGTCAACGAGATATTCCCTAAAACCTGCTCTGCCTCTCAAATTCTACCTCCTGTAATTCTATGATTCCATCTACCTGTCCAAAAAGAAATTGCTGAGGTTTAAAATAAAAATGCCAGGTCTCACAATTGCAAATGTTTCAATTACAAGAAATTTTGGAAATTACGAAGACTATCATGGCCAGCTTTCTTTGTACAGGTGATATATCATGGATTGTTTATGGCCTGCTGTTTTTAATGCACTTGCTTGCCTTATTTCCATGGAATGCTTTTGTCTAAAGATGAGCAGACATCACCCAGTTGTTTTCAAATGGGAAATACATGAATGGTTGAGTCATATGCTCTTAAGTTTAAATACTCAACAGTTTCAAGTAAAAAAAAATCTTGGAAAGAATTCATTTCCCTGCTATTCACTACATTAAATATCCCTTCTCACGCCATTTGCCCAATGAACGTAGATGTGTGAGTAGTTATAGTGATGGCATTCACCTGGTTTCATTTGTTCATGCATATTCTTAACAGATAGATTTGTTTGGGGTGCCTGGGTGGCTCAGTGGGTTAAAGCCTCTGCCTTCAGCTCAGGTCATGATCTCAGGGTCCTGGGATCAAGCCCCCGCATCGGGCTCTCTGCTCAGTGGGGAGCCTGCTTCCCCCTCTCTCTTTGCCTGCCTCTCTGCCTACTTGTGATCTCTCTCTCTCTGTGTCAAATAAATAAATAAAATCTTTAAAAAACAACAACAAAAAAATACATTTGTTTAACAACCTCCAGTTCTCTCCCTCATCTTCCAATAATGATCTTTTTTTTAAATTTACCATTGAGAGAGATTAATTCATCCAAGAATGTCTGCTTCATTTGCTCTTCTTTTAAAATGCAGTTATCCCTGGGCAAAGAAACATAATCTTGTAAGTGGTTATCAAGTCTCTTAATTGTCTGATACAGCAAACTATGTGGTTTCAGACTGGGCCAAAGGAATTTAAGGAACTCAAAGTGAAAGTGTATCAGAAGGACAAGTCGATCACTAATCAGATTTCATGGATAAGGTTAAAAAAGCTAAGGTGCCATAACCAAGAGATCCTATAAATCAGTGGTTTAAAGAACAAAGAAATCATTTCTCTCTCTCACGTAGTAGTCCAGGATGAGAAGAATGTGGGCTACTTTGCTTCGCATAGTCATACATTTTTTTTTTTCCCACCAGTTGTATTTTGGAGAGGTGTGAGCAGATAAGGGCAGCAAAAAGTGGTTGGATTAAGGATGCATTACCTCTTCCCAGGTTTCTAGACTCAAAAGTGACTACTTTTCCCTTTCTGTATTCTTCAGAAGTGAATCCTTAGTCAGTTTCACACTCAGGGGGAGAGAAATTAAGCTCTATCCCCGGGAAGGTATATCTTCATTTATTATTTGTATTCTGTAAGGAAATTTTGCCTCTTATCCTCATTTATTTATTTATCAGTTGTTTGTTTATATTACCATGGACTCATTGATATTTACTTTATTCTTTGGCCTATAAGCCAATACTGGCATTATTCATTTTGTTGCTCAGATTGGTCTAGTATTAGACATTGGTAGTTCTTTCATTTTGAGTTCTGTGTCCTTTTGACATGCCTGCATAAATATATACACTGCTGTACTTTTGGGCGCTATAAAGATGTGCCAGGCTCATCTTGTATTTTCTTGATCCTGGCCCCAGAATCATCCGTTTCTCCAAGAAGCCCTGGTTCCTCTAATTGGAGAGCAGCATTAAGAAGCCAAGATCTGGGCACTAGGTATTCTTTTGACTACCGGAATATCACTGTTTCCAGGCACTTTAAGCAAATACAGATAGGAAATATACATATGTATATACCCAGTGTGTGCCCACGTATGTATATTATATCTGTATCTCTATGTCTATTAAAATAAATGTGAGTTTACACTGATATCTCTGACTCAAATCCTACACCACAGTGTTCATTCAAACATTCTCCTCCTATTTATCTGTGACTTCTTTCTTTCAACAGCAAGAGATTGGCTAGGGGTGCGTTTTGATTGTAGTTGAAGTAAGCTAATTATACTCATTGACAATGTACTATTTAATTTGTGGTTCCTTTTCTTATATACTATCTTCCATTCTCTCTCTCTGTTGGGTGGATCTTAACGACATTTATAACGTTATGACTTATTGTTCTAGTGATTATGTTTACTATGAGTTTATAAAAAGATGTTTAGTTTTCTTTTTTTTCTTTAGATACTGTTGGTACCCTGAGACTTGTTCTTATTCCTCCTCTTAGTCACCAACATCTAATTAAAGGTGATTTTTTTAATACATAGGATGTTATCAATAATCTTATTCTACTTCCCATTTAGTTTCCTCATTTATTCTTCTACTTTGTTACTTTTGATATTAATGTATCTGTATTGTCAGAAAATATAACATTTACATGCTCCCCTTTCTTCCTTCCTTCCTCTCTCTCTTTTCTTTTCCTTCTTTCTTTCTTTCTTTCTTTCTTTCTTCCTATCTACTTAACATTTGCAACTGTTGATTTTGGTTTTATTTATTTTATATATTTGATTCTATTTTTTAATTGAAGTACAGCTGACATACAATGTTTATATTAGTTTCAGACATACAACATAGTGATTCAATAATTCTATACATTACTCAGTGCTCGCCATGATAAGTGTTGTCACCATCTGTCACCATACAAAGTTATTACAATATCATTGGCTATAGTCCCTATGCTGTACTTTCCATCTCTGTGACTTATTTATTTTATAATTGGAAGTTTTTGCTTCTTAATTCCCTTCACCTATTTTGCCATCCTCCCACCCCTCTCCCCTCTAACAACCATCAGTTTGTTCTCTGTATTTGTGAATCTGTTTCTGTTTTGTTTGTTCATTTATTTTGGTGCTTTTCGGGGGGGGGATTCCACATATATATTCCATATATAATTCCACATATACTGAGATCACACAGTAATTGTCTAGCTCTGTCTGACTTATTTCACTTAGCATAATTACATCTAGGTCCATCCGTGTTGTCATGAGTGGCAACCCTATTCTATCAAGTTATTCCCACCTGCTGGTCTTAGTTCTGCAGTTAAACATATTTCTGCTTTTCACTAATACGTAGTTGTTTGACATTTGTTCTTTTCTCAGAAAGAAACTGTGGGAAAAATACTTCAAGCTCTTGCACAAATTTTCACTATTTCTGTAACTGATCCTTTGAATAGTAATTTGATTAGGGCTAAAACATTTGACTTTCTTATTTTTTAAATATCTTAAACATGATGCTTAACGTTTTATGGATATGAAGTGTTAGTTTTGATAAGTAAGATATCAATCTGATTTATTTCCCTCATTAGTGGCTTGTATTTTTTGCCTAGATGTCTAAAGTGGTATTTTCTTACTTTAAGTGTTTTTATTAAAATCTGTTGAATGTTGACTCTTCTGGTGAAATATTTCAGTGAAACAAAGTTCCCATTTAGTAACTAGGTTCAATTCCCCTCTCTTTAAGAAATAAAGTCACCTTTAGTTTTCTGAAGTTTTGGGTTTTTGTTTTGTTTTTGTCGTTGTTAACTCCATTATTTTGGTTTTCTGTATGTTCTGTTGATGATGGCAAAGATACTATATCTTCCTTACCTTTGTCCTGGATGTATAGTAATTTTTTTTTTTTAACTTATTCCTAATTTTTTAGCTCCTTCTATAATACCAGACAATTATTTTAATCTGGTTTCATTTTCAATTTTATTATACCTTACCATGTTGTTGAATGGCCTTCCCTTGCATGTCGCTTCATTATTCAGCTTGGTTGGCTCTTTACTACTACAGTACCTATGCTTTGGGGTTCACGTGCAATTTTTTCTGTCATGATCAAATGAGATGAGTTTTCATACCTTAGAAAATTAACATGTAAGGATTTCAGGTTGATTTTTATAGCATTCCTGCCTCTCTGATCAAGACCTCCTCCCTCTCTGCTCTCTCAATTTCTTTTTGCAAAATGGTTTCCTGTTCGCCACCTCCATTATTCTGAATTGCTTCTATCCCTACCTTCAGTAAATGAACCTTCTCTCTCCCTTTCATCCCTTGTCTTTTAGCCTTGCCCAATATAACTTCCACTTTCAGCATTTCCCCCCCTTCCTTCCTCTTAGTGGGTCTCTGACATTCTAAGCAGGACAGGTCTTATTTCTTTTTTTCTATATATATGTGGGTATTTTTGAGGTCTTTGAGAATTACCCCAACTATCATTGCTCCTCCTGTGACCCCTTAGGAGAGCTCCATGGTCTGTTTTTAACTTACCTGTAATTTGGAGCCAAAGATCCCTCCTAGTTTCTCTGGGTTTTTCAGATAAGCTTGCTGAAGATGCAGCTCAAAGATGGGTTCTTTCCTTTTGGAGGTGATTATCTGATGGCAGTCTCTATCTCAGGCTGTTTTTAGAACCATCAGAACTTTCCTTTCTCTTCTTTTCACTACCAATGCACATTTGCCCAACCCATACAGGGTCATGCTGGGCCCTCAACCGCTTACACCTTGGAGCTCTAAAATTTTGTCATTTCAAAATGTTAAATAAATAGTATCACACAGCATGGGATTGGCTTTATGTCATGCACCCTATTTCCCCAAAAATGTACCCAAGTTGTTGCAGATAGTTTGTTCCTTTTTATCACTATGTATTATTCTATGGTATGTATGTACTGCAGTTTATTCAACCATTCACCTTTTGAAGGACATCTGGACTCTTTCTAGTTTTTGGCTATTATGAATAAAGGTGAACATTTGAAAAATCTAGGTTTTCATTTTTCTGGGACAAGTGGCCTAAATCACAATTGCTGGGTTGTGCAGTAATTATATCTTTAGTTTTATAAGAAACTGCCAAACTGTTTTCCAGAGTGGCTGTACCGTTTACTTTCTAAATGGCCATGTATAATGAGTGACCTAGTTTCACTACATCCTCCTCAGAATTTGATGTTGCAGTTTTTTCTGTTTGTTTTATTTTAGCCATTTGGATAGTTACCTAGCAACCTCCTATTGCAATTTTAACTTCTGTGTCCTGATGACTAATTATCAAACATCTTTTAATGTGCTGACTTGCCATCTGTATCTCCTCCTCAGTGAAATGTCTTTTCATGCCTTTTGCCCATTTTCCAGTAGGAAGGCTTGTTTTTTAATGCTGAGTTATGGCAATGTTTTATATCTTCTAAATACTAATTCTATGTCATATATGTGTTTGAAAATACTTTCTCCCAGTTTGTAGCTTGTCTTTTCATCCTCTTTATGGGCCTTTGATATGGAAAAAATGTTCGATGAGATTTAATTTATCAATTGCTCCTTTAATGGATTGTGCTTTGGGGGTCATCTAAGAGCTCCTTACCTTGACTTTGATCCTGGTGGCTTCCCTCCATGTTGTTTTTTTCTAAAAGTCTTACAGTTTTACACTTACATTAAAGTCCCTCATGCACTTTGAGTTAATTTTTTTGTGTAAGATTTGAGGTTTTGTTGAAAGTTAATTTTTTTCTCCCTAGGGACCTCCAACAGCTCCAGCATGATCTATTCAAAAAGCTATTCTTCCTTTACTGAATTCCTTTTATATTTTTCTTAAAAAAAAATCAGTAGAGCATATTTGTATGGGACAGTTTCCAGGCCTCTATCTGATTACATTGACCTATATGTCAATCTCTCCTCCATACTACACTGTCTTGATTCCCATAGCTAAAAATAAGTCTTGATAGGAAATAGAGGGATTGCTAGTACTTTATGTTCAATTATCAAAGTTGTTTTAGCTTTTCTAGGGCCAGTGCTTTGCGTACAGATTTTAGAATAAGATTTTCTATGTCTAGGGGCACCTGGGTGGCTAAGTCGGTTAAGTGTCTGTCTTCAGCTCCAGTCATGATCCCAGGACCCTGAGATCAAGCCCTGCCTCAGGGTCCCCACTCAGCAGGATATCTGCTCTTCTTCCTCTCCCTCTGCCTCTCATCCCCCACCCATGCTCTCTCTCGAATAAATAAATAAAATATTAAAAAAATATATTTTCTGTCTACATAATACTTTGACGGGGGTACCTGGGTGGCTCAATTGGTTAAGCATCTGCCTTCGGCTGAGGTCATGATCCCAGGATCCTAGGATCGTGTCCCCTATCGGGCTCCCTGCTTAGTGGGAAGTCTGCTTCTCCCTCTCCCTCTGCTTTTCTCTCTCTCCCTCTCCTTTCTGTGTCAAATAAATGAATGAATCAATCAATTAATTAACTAAATCTTTAAAAAAATACTTATGTGGGATTTCATTTATATATACATATATGAAGAATTAGGGTCTTTAATAGATCGGCCCTTATAATCCACGAACAAGGTATAGCTTTTCACTTATTTAAGTCTTTTTTTATTTCTTTCATCAGCATTTTGTAATTTTTAGCATATAAATTCTGTGCTTGCTTTAACTGCATACCTCAGTGTTTCATTTTCTTTGGAGCAGTTATAAATGGTATTGTGTTTGTAGTTTTGTTTTTGTAGGTTCACTATTTGTATATAGAAATGCCACTGGTTTGTATACATTGTATTTGTGTTTCATAATCTTGTTGAATTTGCTTATCAGTTCTAGGAATTTTTGTATCAGATACGTTGGGATTTTCCATGTAGATAATCATGCCCCCTGCAACTACAGACAGTATTATTTCTTTATTTTTAATACTTATGCCTTTTATTTCTTTTTCTTGGCCTATTGCAACAGCTATAACTTTCCAATAAAAGTGGTTAAAGCAGACATTCTTGCCTCTTCTTGATCCCATGGAGAAATAACTCGGTCTTTCCTCCATTTACTGTGATGTTAGCTGTAAGTTTTTTGTAAATGTTCTTTATCAAATTGAGGCAATTCCTCTATATTTCTTACTTACTGGGTTGTTTTTTTTTTTTTTTTAATAACAAATAGGTATTGGATTTAAATACTTTTGAAAAAAATCAATGTGCTTTTCTTTTTTTTTTTTTTTTTGAAGATTTATTTATTTTAGAGAGAGATTAGGAGAGAGCTGAGGAGAGGAGCAGAGGGAGAGGAAGCGAGAGTCTTACACAGACTCTGCACTGAGTGTGGAACCCAAGACAAGGCTTAATTTCACTAGCCTGAGATCATGACCTGAGCTGAAACCAAGAGTTGGACGTTTAACCGACTATACCACGCATGCACCCTGAGTATGTGCTTTTTCTTCTTAAGCTTTTTGATATCATGGATTAAATTGAAGTTTTAATATTAAACTAGTTTTGCATATGTAAAATAAATTGCTATTGGTCATAATTATTTTTATACATTGTTGGGTGTAGTTTGCTAATATATTTTTGGAAGTCTTGCATTTAAATTTATGAGCAATATTGGTTTATAATTTCCTCAGTCTGGGTCATCAAACATATTTAAGAAATAGAGAAAAGAGAGATTTCTTGTAAGAAATTGGCTCATACAATTATGAAGGCTCTGTAGCATGGGCCAGCAGGCTTAAAACTCAGGGAAGTCAATGGTGCAAATGAAGGCTCAATGAAGGCCTTTGTTTGGAAGAATTTTCTTCTGCTTAAGAAAGTCAATCTTTTTGTTCTACTCAGGTGGTGAACTGATTGGATGAGGCCTACTCACATTACGGAGGGCAATCTGCTTATTCAGTGTTCACTGATTTAAAAATCAATCTCATCCAAAAACATCCTCCCAGATGACACATAAAATTAACTGTCACAATGGTATGATTTTTCTCTCAGTATTGCATTAGCAGCATCCTATGTATTTTGATATGAATATTTCCACTTTCATTTTCTTTCAGTTCTATGCATTTTTAATTTCTTAGAGACTTGTTCTTTTACCCATGGATTACATATAAGTGTGTTGGTTAATTTCTATGTGTTTAGAAATTATCCTCTTTTTGTTATTGATTTTTTGTTTGAGTCTATTGTGGGCAGAGAACACCCTTGACATGACTTTGATTTATTTAAATTTGTTGATATTTTCCTTTTTCTTTTTTTTAAGTAGGCTCCCCACCCAATGTGGGGCTCAAACTCATGACCCTGAGATCAAGAGTTGTATACTCTACTGACTGAGCCTGCCAGGGCCCCTTTGAGAGTTGTTTTATGGCCCAGGATATAATCTACCTTAATAAATATTCCATAAGCACTTGAAGGAAAAAAAAAAGTGTATTTGTTCTTACAGTAGAGTATCGTATCATTCTCTCCTGGCCTTCACAGTTTCAAATGAGAAGTTTGTTGTCATTAGAATTGGTTTCTTATATGTAACTTGTCATTTCCCTTTGGCTATCTTTAAGATTTTTTCTTCATCTTTAGCTTGTGGCAATTTATTTACTGTGTCTCTTGGTGTGGATTTCTTTGTGTTTATTCTTTTGGGGATTTTCTCAGCTTTTCTCAAATTACATTTTTCAACAAATTTGGGGAGTTTTCAGTGATTGTTTCTTCAAATATTCTTTTAGCCCATTCTCTTTTTCAATTTCTTCTGAGATTTCAAGTTGTCCATTATTGCCTTACAAGTCCTTGAGGCTTTGTGTTTTTTTGTTTTTCGGATTTTTTTTCCCTTTAGTTTACTGTGCTCTCTCTCTTGCTCATATTGGGCGAATCCTAATGATCTGTCCTTAGTTCTCAAGTGTGCTGGTCCTACCGCTTGTCATCTTCATTTTACTGTTGGGCCCATGGGAGAGTTTTGTTTTGTTTTGTTTTGAATTTTGTGTCATTGTATATTTCACATCTCTACTTGGCTCTTTTTTATAAATTCTATTTATTTCCTGAGATTTTCTGTTTTTCTTTTGTTCCAAGAGAATTTGAAATCACAAGTTGGAGCATTTTTATGATGGCTGCTTTAAGAATCTTGTCAGACAATCTCAACAACGGGGAGTTCACCTCAGACATTTGGGGCTGGATTTCCCATGACAATTGAATCTTCAGTATATTTATGGTTTTATCTTGGTTTGCTTGGTTTATCTGGTGCTGCTGGGGCTTCCACTGGCCCCCTGATAGGGCTATGGGTGGGAGCAGACAGGGTTTTCCTGCCAGGTTGGCTAGGTTATTCTCAGTGGGGCAGGAAGTCAGGCTTGTCTGGACAAAGAAACTTTGCAAGACAGGCAGCTCATGTGGCTCTGTCTCCCAGTCTAGATGTTTCCTGGTGGAGGACAGTGGACTCAAGCCTGTGGGGACAGGAGGCTTCCCTAAGAGGGCACTTGTTAGCAGAAGCCCCCTGCCCATTAAGGACAGAGAGTGTTGCCAATCAGGTTTTTGTTGAGGTAGTGTGCCCAGGCCTCTGGTATCTCTAGGTGGGGGACAGAGTCTCAGTCCCCAGGGGAACAAAGGACTTTTCTTGGCTCTGCTCCTCTTGCTGTGGCTGAATCGCTCTGGCAGATCTCGCCTTCCAAATTCTTTGTGGGGAGTCTCTGGCTCCATGGGAAGAAGAGCACTCTCCTTTGCTTTTGAGGTGTTAGCTCATCCGACATTGTCCAAGCCAAGAGGGGAAGGAGCCAAATTGTACTGCTTTCTTCTGTTTGGTCAGCGATCAGAAACACTGGGTATGAGTCATCTCCTCTGTTGGCCGGGAAGACCATATTCCCTCTAGTTCTGGTCTCTCAAGCCTGTTCTTCTCACCTCCTTTCAGAATTCTTGTTTCTTATGTCATTTCAAATGTTTTTAGTTGTGCTTAGTAGAGAGTACCAGGGAGAAATAGGTCTAGGCCATTCGGTCTGAAACAGAAGCTTGTTTTTTTTTTGTTTTGTTTTGTTTTGTTTTGTTTTTATATGAAATTTGGGAATATTATATAGATTATTCTGCAATGCAAATCTTCCCCTAACAGAAAGTTCAGATTATAGGTATGTTTTGAAGCTGGTCAATAGGACTTACTCAATGCTTAGATGTGGACTTTGAGGGAGAAAGTAATCAGACAGGATTTAATTTGGGAACTGAAGAACAGACAAAGAGTAGCCCATTAATTGAGATGGCAAAAAAAATTGAGAAAAGCCAAGTAGCCCAATGTGAAAAGTTTTGTTTTTACACGTTGAGTTTTAGGTACTTATCACTCAACAAAGTTGGATGCAGTCATATAAGCAGTTTATTATATGAACCTAGAGTTTATGGTAGTGGTCTTGTTTGAATAAATAAATTTGGAAGCCAGCATGTACATGGCAGGTATAATATTAAAATAGTAAATATTTCAATATTTTAGTATATGTAGTAGCACTAAGTCAAGTTTTTTTTTATCCTGTATCCCAAATTTAGAAGCCTATCCAATCACTTGCTGGTGTTCTTAAGTGTCTATTAACCTTTACAAAGAAGGAGATGATTATACCTAAATTTGGAAACTGAATATAATTGTATCACTAAGCAAGTCTATGAAATCTAGGGAGAGGAGATTAACTTGTTTAGAACTTGAACACTCCAGAATTTCGCCCCTGTCCTTAGTGAAAATGACAGGGAGTGTCTAGTCAAAATGTGAGAAGACTAAATGAGAAATCAAGAACAGGCTTGCAGAATTATTTCATTGTAGGAGACAGAGAATCCAGAAAGTTCCTTCTGGAAGTAAGAGGGTGATATTGAACATTGCTGGTTCAGGCAAACAAGGCAGGCTGTCCTCTCATACAGAGGTCTGGTTGCCTCTGGTCGATAACATACCCCAGGCTGTATAGCCCCAAGGCCTATGCATACTTTTTCTTTATTTGCCATCATAATACAATATCTTTTCGAAAGAAAGAAAGAAAGAAAGAAAGAAAGAAAGAAAGAAAGAAAGAAAGAAAGAAAGAAAGAAAGAAAGATTGATTTTCTTTCAGGGAAAGAGCTAGACTCTGGGAACTTGGCCCTATCCAATTTTAGGCAAATATATTAAAGCTTCTTTGTAAGAAGCCATGATGCAAGGCAAGCCACTAGTAATTTCAGAGCAAGTCAACATAACAACAGAAGTCAATTACTGAATAGTCACTGGATGTAGGTATTTGCAAGTAACCCAGCATTTAAAAAAGGATATACCTATACAAGCCACCATCAGAGGAGACTTTTATGAAATGTGTGAAGAAAGGTAGTGACCAGAGGAATTGGGAACCTATGATAGTTCCATTTTTCTTTGATATCCTGCCTTAAACACACACACATACACACATGCACAGGGTTTTGTTTTTTTTTTCATCAACTAAAAAGACAAAAAAGAAAATCTCACTTAAGTTAATGGAAAAGCCCCGTTGCAATAAGGCAATGCTGTCTTAAAACACATTCACCTCTTGTTTACACAATACGTATTTAATGTTCTTAAATGGTACACAAGAACCATTTTTAACTTTCTTCGATCTATTTGGTTATTTAGGACATTTTTTTGTGTGTGGCAACAAAAAGATACTAAGGGTCTTAACTTTTTTTCTTCTCAATCCCCTCTTCCTTCTGTTCTTCTCCATACAAATGGTCTGGAATTGGTCGTTTGCAGCCCCATATCCTGCCTCCCCCACCTCCGCATTATGTTAACTAATATTTTATTTCCAAGCCCCCTTTGCTGTTCTAGAAAACAAAACAAAACAAAACAAAATGTAATGCAGTAGCCACAGGTGACAATATAAACTATGCGCCCAGCTCTTCTGTGTCACAGAGCACGGTAAACTTCTTTGAGCCAAAGTTTAAAACATACCGTGGGTCTAGATTTCACGGTTACATTGGGTAGCCGAATATTTTTATTTCTTACATAATCCTAGTGTCCTTCAGAGTTGTACCACGTTTCTTTTGTTTAAAGCAACTTCGTCTTCGATTGCTGAAGCATTTTACCTTCTGGAACATGCTACACCAGTTCGACATACTTTTGTTTTCCTTCTCTTTGCTGAGAACAGTCAGCAAGAATTGTGTTCTAAAGTGCCTTGAGAACAAGGGCATTGATCTCTCTGGTTGGAGTTTTAGGCCACCTTCTCCTTGTCACTCTCAGCTGTAATTTAAGATATCAGCTTTAAATTATTTAGCGGTTTATAAGTATAAATAATTCACCAGTCAACAACTACGGTGACAGCCCATTAATCAGCCCGTGGACGTGCTCACAGGTGTCACGCTGTGGTCGGCCCTGTGCTGAGTCCTGATGAGGTCGGCATGCTTAGAGCCGCTCTCCCTTCCTTTCCCTCCCGACGCTGTGACCCATCTTGCTTGCGGATTGAATTGATTGGTGCCCAAGTTGAAAGGTACACTCAGGCACTCCGACCTTCAGAGACAGAACCAAACTTTGTTACAAGTGTAGATGCAATCTCAGCTTTTCTGACGCTGACTCGTGGTGACGTCATGGAAGGAGATGTGTGGAGAGAAGAAGGGAAGTCATAACATTGCAGGAGAACACTGTGATTTTTAAATGAAGGACGTAGGGTAAGAGCGAATGCTTATTTTTGTCTTCTTTTTTCGGCAGAAACATGGCAGCTTCGTTCTATAACCTTTGAACATCTTGTTTATAATTCAGGTTATCAGTGGACTTTTTTCTTATGATAAGGTTAATACTCTTCCAATAAAAATAGCAACTGACATTAGTTTAAAATCCACTTAACAACGTGTATGACAGACTGATGAGGATATCTTTTTGGCAGAATGACTCCGTGCAGAAGGGTAACTGGTAAGACCCTAATTATTGCACGGTTCTGCCGGCCCTCTTTTCGGATATTAAAATACAATGAAGTGAACATCCATAAAGCAGGTTCTTATCTGAAGTCTAATCATCTCCAACTACTCTTTTCTTCCAGGCCCTCCTACAGTAACTGTGAGGGCACAAAGTAAGTCCCACAGTTTTGTCTTGCCCTCCTTCCCTGACAAACTACATCTGCCCTGTCCCAGCTGCAAGTGTGTCCGTGAGAAGGAGCCCCTGGGGCACGGCCTCTCTCTGTCATGCTCAGTCCTTAGGAGTAAGAGTTTCACTGTGGCTGGAGAACGACATTCCTTTCCCCACTCTGAGTTTCATTTAAAAACCTGGACCAGAGATCACACAGTTTGTGTCCAACCCTTTCAATGCTCTTATGAATTCAGCCCCTTCAGCTTTTCCTAAGGTACCCACAGATGCTGGTTTCAAGATGGTGTCCAAAGTTCACATGGAAATTTCATTTGGACTATTATCCAAGCAGCAACCCGGGCCCTCTGTTTGGGGGTCTTCTCCCCAGTCTACTCCTCTTTGCCCTTGGGCAAGTCATCCTCACTAGTCAGAAGCTCTTGATTCAAGCACCGCGCAGACTCAGACTCTAGACCACAGAGCGGACCTATAGTTTTCAGCCATGATTTTCACTTAGTCAGTTGTCCATGGTCCAACCCCAATTACATTACTGTCATTTGGTAAAGGCATATAACATGCCAAACACTAAGAAAATAATTTTGCAGACATGTTACCACCTAATTCCCTGAATAACACAAACACACTAACAGAAATCCCAGAAGTTACTCCACAGTAGTGGGAGAGTGAGAATCCCATTTAGGTTTGTCTGACCCCAAAGCTGATGCTCCTAAACATCCGCTGTGTCCCCTCAAGTGCCATCTCAGCCCCT
Source organism: Potos flavus (assembly GCA_028534135.1). Classification (NCBI taxonomy): domain Eukaryota; kingdom Metazoa; phylum Chordata; class Mammalia; order Carnivora; family Procyonidae; genus Potos; species Potos flavus. The sequence goes on from CM052885.1 coordinate 73,499,678, forward strand.
CTAGGCATTGCGCCTTCACTTCTCTCCGAGATGAATCCGCATCAGTCCCAAGTTCTTCTTCTTGTCTCTCAGTTCCTTCTTCTGGTGGAACCTCCTCATTTCGCCAAAATCAACAACGGCAACCTAAAAACGCCCTGTCCCCCAAATCTGGTAATAATTATTGTATTAATCTATTTGTGTCCTTTTATATTTACATAAATTCTGATACAGTTGATGTCCAGTGATATTCTCTTCCCTCTCCCATGGTTCATTTTAGTATAATTATGGAGGGAAAAAAAATGTTTGTTTTACATCATATTCTAAATGAGACCATGTAGCAGGCAGATCCTGTCTCTGAGTCCTTTAACTCCAAACTGTAGCTTTTGGCTCGTGCAGCTTTCCTCTTCCCCCAGATCCCTGTTTCCCTGGTGTGGGCACTGCACCTTGAGATGTCACTCCGTGTCAGTCTTTTCCTCAAACTTTGTGAAGAATGAGGGAAATGAGCCTGACAGATTGCACAGCCCAGCTGACCCAAATGTACAAAAGGCACCAAAGAGTCCTTGGCCTCTTCAGCATAAGGATTTCCTTGGGGAAAGTTCTCTTTAGGCCTTTTTCTATTGCCAACTTCTTGAACCCTTCCATCTCCTGATACTCTTCATGTTTTTCTTCTCCTTGAATTTCTATTTGCCAGTCTTCGCTCTCTTTCCATCCTTGGCTGCCCACGGAAAATGTGTCCATCTTCCACTTTATTAAGCATTGCATAGAAGATGTCTCTTTGTATTGACTTGTTATGTTGGCTCTGCCCAGAACCAGAGATTTCTCAACCAAAACCTCTGTCAAGTACCATTCATATGTTTTCTTATATAAAATGAGCCATCTATATAAGAGATAAAGTGTGCTGTACCTTCAAAAGGCAGTTCCTCGTGTATAATGGTCAAGCAATTATTTGCTGAATGAAGAAATACATTTTCGATACTTACCATTCCCTTTGGTATGCAATTAAAAATAATCTGACATGTATTGTAAGGATATAAAATCACTCCAACCACCCTATGCCTTTCTTAAATACACCATTTTACACTCACTTTGAAACTCTCATCACAACTCACTGAAATAGCAGACCCAAGGTCAAGCAACAGTCAATTATTTAGATATTTATTGAATTAATTTTACTCAGCAAAGAGTCACAATCCCCTGTCATTCTAAAACCTATGCCAAAATGGAAACAGAGAATATAAATACGCACACGGCACACCCATGCTATTCCTCTTTATAGGAAGCTTACCCACACCCCAAGTTCCACTCCTCAGTAAGGCCTGGCCTTCATTAAAGACTTACCTGAAACTTCAGTTCACGGTTTAATCTTCCTCTAGACTTCACGCTGTGCCAACAGCTGCATTTCCTTTATTTCTCTACATTCCGGCCCCATATCACCTGTGACACAGAAATGCTACCCAAGAGGTACTTAATTAATTAAAATAATGATTTTTAACCTTATCATGTTCACTTCTGTGAATAAAAGCATTGACAGTCTTATCCTAAGAAAAAGTAATACTGGTCGATTGTTCATTTCTTAGGGGAAAATGGCGGCACCACCATGGTTACACTTGGTCAAAGCAGACATGGAATATTTTGGCCATTACGAACCAGTGACCGCATTTAAAAAAAATATCTTGGTTTGTTCTATTATTATAATATGCCTCAAGTTTTTCCCATTAATGTGGTTTATCTGTAAAATAAAAGATTTTATATCCAGGTGCTTGGACGTAGAAGAACTGGGGACAAAATTCTTTACATGTGAGGGAAATTATGAGATAGTTCATAATACATATGTATGAAAAAACCAGGGAATTACAGTTCTAAAACTCACTCAAAGGGAGGCAAAATTTTACATTCAATAACAAGATAAATACCTTAGTAACAACTTCAATTCTAGTAATTGTGACTTTTTCATCCCTATTATTCAAATGAATGAATACCTTTGGAAAATGCATATGATAAAGAGGCATTTTTGTAAATAATTGCTAAAAAAAAAGTCTGGTTTTTTGATTATCAAACTTTACTTTGTAATGTTTATAAATATATAATTTTGGAGGGACAGGATTCATACGGTTCATAGAAGGCAGATGCTTGAAATGGTATTTTTCGTGGCCTGAGTTCTCCTACAGCTGCAAGGCTCCTTATGTATATTTTGTTGGCTGTGGAATAGCAACTTCCAGATGGTCAATTTCTAGAACTGTTCTAATAGGGGTGCGCAGGACCCTCAAGGACACCCACTTCAATCCTGGGTTCTGGGCTACGAATGCAGCTCTTTATGGAGACATCTCAATTTTTTCAAGGGTTATTTTCTCTTAATAGACATGTAATTCCCCTGAATAGGTATGCAGAGACCCACTATCTAGTAGGAAGCTTTTCTAGATATTTTCCTCCTCCTTCTTTAGAATATTCTCACTAGCTATTAGGACCAGGGAATGCATAAGGACATGAGACCCAACACATTGCTGTGTTCATTATCAGGAGGTTTCATAAAACGTGCAGATACTTTTAAAATGAGGAAAGTATCTAGATATCTGAGGTTCATTAATAATCGTTTAAGTATTATAAGTACTTGAGAATTGGTAGTTTTGAATAATGCATATAACGTTATTTACCTTAGGTAGCCTTATTAATTTTGGAGGTCAGTTTGAAATAGTGAAAAGTCTGGATTGTAGGGTTTGGGGACAGAAAGAAATCTCAATCTGATGGGACCTCTGAGGACAGAAACAATGGGAGGTTAGCAGGGGTAGAACCTAAACTTCCATCTTCTAGTATAAAGTCCCTTGAACCACTATGAACATATTTAAACCAGGGGCACCCGGTTGGTGCAGTCTGTTAAGCATCTGACTCTTGGTTTCAGCTCAGGTCATGATCTCAGGGTCCTGGGATCGAGCCCTGAGTCAGGCTCGGAGCTCAGAGTGGAGTCCTGCTTGAGATTCTCTCTCCCTCTCCCTCTGCCCCTCACGCTCATGCTTTCTCTCTCTAAAATAAATAAATACAACCTTTAAGAAGAAAGAAAAAGAACACTTTTAATCCATCTCAACAAAAAGATACAAATATCGAGGTACAGATATTTCACTTTGTTCAGAAGTGATATTTTCACTGAAAGCCAACCCACTGCATGCGGTCATATTTATACCCATTCATGTGCCTCACAATTATGTTTCTGGAAACCCTCTGATGGGTGAACATCACCAGTGGCAGGCAGAATTGTCATAAATTCTATGTCATTGGCATCAAATTAATGAAATTTTGACAGAGCCATGAAAACATAATCCCTCATGCCATTCATCAATCCTGCAAAATGTGCAAGTTTTTATTCTTTGGCAAAAACTAAGCATGCAGTAAACAGAAAGTGTCCCGTGGAATGTACTAAATGACTCCCCAGGCTAGTAATCCTTGTAACAGTTCTTTAATTTTTATTGAACAAATTTAATGAGTATTAATGAATTTCTCATTAGTTCAGCAGGCAAGATTGGATGATATTTCAAAAGTACAGCTCCAGATTTTAATAATGCATTGTAAATGTTGTGATATAAAATGTTAGCATGTGAAACCCAGGAACTATGGAAAACTGTGGAATGCACAGTGACTGATTTTTACTTTGAAAAACCGGGAGTAGAAAATATTTCCCCTGAACTTTTAAAACTTAACTCCTACAGAATTCATAAGTTTTACAAACCTACCATTACTATGATTTTTTTATTTGAGAGAGAGAGAGAGAGGGAGAGCATGAGAACATGAGCAGGGGGGAGGGTCAGAGGGAGAGGGAGAAGCAGACTCCCCGCTGAGCTGGGAGCCTAGTGCGGGGCTCCATCCCAGGACTCTGGGATCATGATCTGAGCCGAAGGCAGACACTCAATCGACTAAGCCACCTAGGTGTCCCAAACCTACACTTATTTCATAATATTTCCATCTTTCATAGATACTACCCATATTTTCTTTTTTTTTTCTTTTTTTAAGTAGTCTCCACACCCAACGTGGGACTCGAACTCACAACCCTGAGATCAAGAGTTGTACTCTCTATTGACTGAATCAGCTAGGTGCTCCATACCGCCCATATTTTCTAAATAGGTAAATGGAATGCATAATTAAATGGTTAATTAAATTGACGACCTCAAATTCTACTTCAAACAAGGTAGAGAGGAAGGTACAACTATCTATCTACACATACATACATGTCTTCACATACATACAGGTACATACATAAGCAATGCTATATTAGAAATTTTAAGAATAAAAAAGTGAATCAGAAGATATGTTTGCCAAAGATTAATGAGGAATATGTGACATCCAGCAAATATACTTAATCTCCAGTGGATTTGAATTTCTGAAAGCAAAAATATACTATTTATTTTTCTTAGAGCACACAGGTAAGTAAATGATATACCATGAAAGTGAGCGCAATGTTCCAAAACAGGAAAAAAATTTGTTTTAAACTACAGCAGAATGTGTTGGATTTGGGGACCCGGGAAGAAAATGTATAAACCATGCTACAATGGATATGTTGTATATACATATGAAAAGGAGTAGGATATAAAAAACAAAACAGAAATGAGTATTTATACATGAAGTTGTGTTCTCTTGGGGATTTTGAAACCTATAGGGACCATTTTCATAGCAGAAATGTTAACATGTCTGGGAGGTAAAAGCAGCAATGAATTTAAGAAAAAGTAAAGTTGAAATGGCATCAAATACTATCAAATGCCTTTTCTGTTGCTGTAAAGATACATTTTGACAGTGAAGGGCCAGGATGAATGTAACAATGAAAGACAACTAAAACAGAAAAGCGTTCCCTGCTCATCTGCCATAAATCTCCAGACTGGAAAAGGAAAATGCTGAAGTGTCCTTAATTTAAATAACATATCTATATTTTCCATGAGGGAATTAAGCACCTTACGTGTGCAGTGCATTAAAAATATATCCAAACTTTACTGAGGTTCTAACATTATTCAAGACAGAGAGAATGAGCAAACAAGCTGAAGAGAGACAGAGAGAGAGAGAACATGCACGAGTGGGGTGCGGGGCAGAGGGAGGAGGAAAAGCACACTCCCCCTGAGCAGGGAGCCCCCAGTGCAAAGCTCAATGTCAGGACCCTCAGATCATGAGCTGAGCCAAAGGCAGATGCTTAACTGACTGAGCCACCCAAGTGCCCCTTTCTTTCCTTTCTTAATGAAGGCTGAAATTTTATCATGCTTAGGTCTATTTATTGCCTTAATTGGCTAAGCTTCTGTTTGAATGCTCTTTTCTCAGCCTACCTGTGTGACTTCTAGACAATGCCAATGCATCAAGGATGAAGTTAAATAAGCCCCCAGACCTTGCATGTAGAATTGCCCCCAGTTTTTGCTCTCCATCTCAGTTGTGTGTGACTACAATTAGCAGTCAAGTTTATGTTGGGAAATACTCATTTATAAACAGTATATTTCCTCCACCAAGTATTCATATTTATTTGTGAGTAACTATAAGAAATTTTTGAGCATTCCTAGAAGAGAATGCGTGGGGAGTATAAGATTAAGGATTCTGAAAGAAATGGATGTGAAAAACTGCTGTCTTTTTTTTTTAAGACATGGTGTAGACTAAAGTCAGAATGACACCCGCCATCTTACTATCATTCATAAAATCGTGACCTCTTTTTGAGGTATGTGTTACAAACCAAATCTGAGAATCGGCTCCTTGCTGAGCTAGAGAGGGGGGCAGGAAATTCAGCCTCGGAGTCCCTAGACCCTAGGACCCGTCTCTGCCAGGGCGCGTGGGGTGGAGATTCCTTGTGTGGCTCACAGCAGAGCTCAGTGGCTAAGACACACCAGCCTAACTCAGAGTTTTGATGGCGACAGCCACGGACTTTCTACCTAGACAGACAGGCTTCCTGATGTACCCCCTAAAAGTGTTATCTCAAGGCTATTCAGCGATGGAAAGGATACATGTAACTAGTGCCAGTTTCATTTTGGGCTTGTACCAGACAAGGAAAGGGCCTCTTGGATATAGCCTTTGGAGGAACACAGCCCCACATGGAAGCTCCCAGTCTTGTAAGCCTGGCACGATTGCAAAACATCCGTCTCAGCCAGTGTTCCAGCAGACAGAGCTGCCTTAGAGAGTGTAACCAAACAGGAGCTCATGAAGGCCATTTTGCAAAGGTGTGAGCAGAGCAGAGGGAACAAGGAAGAGTGAAGCACTCTGGGACGGACAACAGCTGGTCGCCTTTAGAGGGCTTACGCCTGGAGGTTTCCGGGGAGGAAGCCATGTGCTTAGAACCCAGGGAAAGCTGACCTGAGGATGAGGGGAACCAGGCAAGCACCGTCAGATTAAGGGCAGTCCCTGCCAGACTCTGCTGAGCAAAGACAGTGGGGCAGGAATAAATCCCTTTCACTCTTCAGACTCCTCCTGGTGCCTCCTTTTGGTTTGGCCAAACCCAAAGTATGGTATCACTCTCTGCCAGTGCTTTCTCATTGCCCTTGTAATAAAAATCTATAAAAACAAATATTATTTTAAGGTCTGCAGGAACAAATTTGTCTCCACTTTTCCAGCTTCACTTATTCCAATCCATTCCTTCTGTTCACCGTCTTATAGCCACATTTAGCTTTCTTGCTGTTTCTGGAAAAGACCAAACCGTCTCCTGTCCAGGGGCCTTTTCTGGACAAGCTGTTTTCTATGCCTAAAACACAACTCCCCTAGAATTTACTAGAGCTGGCTTCTTTCCTTCCAGATGTCATCTTGTGGAAGCCACCTCCGGATACTGACCTAAATGGATTTACCCCACTAGGTGCTAGCACTCTATCTGAGCTAGTTCTTTTTGCACTAGAATTATCTCATTGTCTGTCTACATCTTTATTGTCTTTCTTCCTTCATTAGACTACTAGCTCCCTGAGAGCAGAAATTTTGCCTATCTTGTCCATTGTTTCTCCAGTGTAGTACATGATAGGGGCTCAATAAACTCTCGTCGAATGAACAAACGTGTATATAATGAATGGAGGTACATTCAGACTGGTTTACCTAGTTAGAAATGCCTAAAAACATCACAAATGCTCTTAAGAATTCTTTCAGACACAATCTTTAAATTGTTACTTCATTTAACTTATTATTATGTTCCAAATAAATGTGCTAGACTCTGAGAGGGTTAAAAATATGTGTAAGTTGGTTCTTACACTTAACAATATTTAAATTCAATAAAGGAATAAGTAATTTATATATCACCATAGCACCAGACAGAATATTCACGCAATAAGAGGAATTATACAAGAAAGTGTTAAATGGTTTTAAAAACTGCAAATATGTCATTTGAATAGGAATTTGGAGGAAGTGTTATTTGGGGTAGTTATTGAAGATCCCTAATGATTTTACCAGATGGGAATGGAGTGGGGGAAAGGCATAACAGCACACGTGTTAGCCAAGATGAAATATGAGAAATCATGGACCACATTTGGGAAGAATGAGTAACACAGTATTGCTGGACAATCGTTATAGTTAATATTTAGGTTAACTATAACCTAAATCATAAACCACAACTTAATCTCAAGATGATCTTACAAAATAGTAATTATTGCTATAACCATTTGATAGATGAAGAATCTGAGGTTAATTCATCCATCTAAAGCCATATAACTCCTAAGCTGTAGAACTAGGGATTTGAACTAATAGAGTTTGAATCCAGAGCATTATTAAAAAATAAACCAGAAGGATTAATATGGAGACACATAAAGGAGAATCCTTGAATCCAAAGCTGCAGACTTGGTACTTAATCTAGAAAGTGATCAAGAACTGAGATTTTTGAGAAGTGTTTATATGGAAAGAGCATAATGTAACATCATATTATATTTTATATATACATATAATAGATGTATATATGTATATGCACACATACAATGCAACTCAAAGTTAATATTATTTGTCTATAAGTATAGAAATTTTGGGAAATTTTTAGTCTTCTTGTACTTCCTGAATTCACCCTAATTTTCAAAATTTCTACATACCTAATTTTAATAATCAGAAACAATCAAATGTATATTTTATGTTATACAGTATATTGATCTCTAGATCATGATGTCTAGGACTGTGGCCAGGAAGGTCTATAGTAAAATGGTCTTCAAGGTATTGGGAAGAATGTGAAGGACTCCAGAGTAATTATGGAATTCAAAAAAGAAAAGAGAAAACTGGATATCTTTCAGAAAGAGTATCAAAATGTCAAGACAAATGGCTTCCTTTTCTTTCTTTTTTTAAAATATTTTATTCATTTATTTGAGAACGAGAGACAGCGAGAGAGAGCATGAGAGGGGAGAGGGTCAGAGGGAGAGGTAGACTCCCCGCCAAGCAGGGAGTCCTATGCGGGGCTTGACCCCGGGACTCCAGGATCATGACCTGAGCCACGCGGGACGGTTGCATGGTTCTGATATCACAAAAAAATAAGTTGATAATTCACAATTTATTTTCTTTATGGCCAAAGCTTTTGTTCTTCTGTATATATGAACATATTCGTGTTTTTGTGATGAAAATTTGAGAATTAGGATTATATATAGATATCTATCTATATATATCTATATATAGATATATACACATACATCTTTTGTGTATATATATATATATCTTTTGTTTTTGTAGATGAAAGTTATTTATTTATTCCAATACAATTAACTTATGTACATTTAACTTTATTGTGGTAAGAACACTGAACATGAGATCTATCATCTTAACAAAATTTTAAGTGTACAGTATTACACTTCATATAATATTAGCTATAGGCATGATGTTGCACAGTGAGTTTCTAGGACTTAATTCATCTTGCATAAGTGAAACTTTATATACTTTTCAAGAACTGATTTATGTATGTATTTATATATGCATCATGTATATGGAGACATCTATTTTAAAGCTTAAACCAAACACCAAATAATCATTAAGTACATAGGAGAGGAGATCTTCCTCATGTTTCTCATTGTCATTTACATTCAGGCATTATCACAATCATCTTTATCCAGATAGATTAGTGGCAAAGTAAAATGAAAATCTCCCTTCCCTGCAAGTGTGAAGCCTATGTTCTTTCTCATTAATATCAGTCTATTTGTTTTAATGATTGACGAAATGTTGAAAAGATTACAACAGTAAAACTTGCTCAGTGTAAAAAAAATTAAAATGGTGCAAGATACTGGAAAGAATACAATAAGTATTATATTTATTATGATGTGGACAATCACTGGAAATCTTGGTATTTCCTTCCAGTCTTCCCTTGAAAAAAAATTCCACAGTGGAGATAATAAAGAATATACAATTTTGATATCTGACTTTAAATTGTAACATTATAATACAAAAATTTCCCATATTATAACTAAATTAATAGGGGTGCCTTGGTGGCTCAGTGGGTTAAAGCCTCTGCCTTCGGCTCAGGTCATGATCTCAGGGTCCTGGGATCAAGCCCCACATCAGACTCTCTGCTCAGCGGGGAGCCTGCTTCCCCCCCCCCACCGCCTGCCTCTCTGCCTACTTGTGACCTCTGTCTCTCTCTGTGTCAAATAAATAAATAAAATCTTAAAAAAATAGAGTTAAAAAAACTAAATTAATAGCTACCTTACATTTCATTATATGGAGGTACCATAATTTATTTGGCTACCAATTATCCACCACTTACTTGACGTTGTCAATAATAATTGTTTCATAATTGATTCATAAAATTCAATAACTCAATAATTGATTCATAAAATCAATTTATTTTCCAATTTATTTCTAATTGTATTTGAGAGATAATGTTTAGTAAATTGTATTTTTAGATTGCTGAAGTCATGCATGCTCGTTATATCAAAATTAGATAATACAAAAAAATGAAAAAATCACCAATTTATGTACCATCTCACCAATCCTGACTGTTGGCCACGTTTTACTTCACCCTTGTAAGGTTTATGTTTAAGTGCTGTCTTTATTTCTGTCAATATGGTCTTGCATATTTTGCATTTAACAACATATCACAAATATCAATAAATAACTGTCCACATCATCATTCTTAATAGTGCAGCATATGGGTTTATTATAATTAATTAATCAGTCTAATGTTGATGGGCAAGTATACGTAAGCAATTCTGCAATACATATTCTTGTCCTACATCATTGTACCTTGTCACTTTTTTTTAGGTTCTTACTTAAATTCCAGCTAGTTAATATACAGTGTAATATTAGTTGCAGGTGTACAATATAGTGATTCAACACTTCCGTACAGTACCTGGTGTACGATAAGTACACTCCTTAATCCTCATCACCTATTTCACCCATCACCTTCACCCACTCCCCTCTGGTAACCATCACATTGTTCTCTCTAGCTAAGAGTCTAATTCTTGGTTTGCCTGTGCCTTTATCACCTTTTATCCTAAAGGTAGAATTGCAGAGTATGTGTTTAAATTGTTTCATCATATACATTGTCAAATTGCCTTACAATATCCTCATTAGGGGATTGGCCTGCTGCTTTTCCCATACTCTTCCCTAGGATCACCATTCTTTGTAGGCTTCATTCATCTAAAAGACAGAAAAATGGTGTGTGTGCATGTGTATGTGTGTGTGTGTTTCAATTCATTTGCTTATAAATAGAGCCAACATTTTTGTTTATTACATACTTACAATTTTTAAACTAATTGTTCATATATGTTGTCAACTTTTATGGAGATGCTTAGTGTTATTCTAACGTACTTGAAATTACTTTGTATATCTCAAGGATATTAAGCCTTTCCTGTATCTTTTTGCGTATGAGAAAAAATGCACTCCATTGATGTACTTTTTGCCTTTTAACTTGTATTTACATCCCAAAGCTTTAAAAATTTTATACAATTGAAACAGCATTTTTATTCAGAGCTTCACCTTGATAGTGTGCATAATAAAATTAATGTTACTATTCACATGTATGTTTTTTTTAGTTTTTGTGGTTTATTTTTACACTGAAAGACTTAATCCAGCGGGGTTTTTTGTTGTTGTTGTTGTTTGTTTGTTTGCATTTAATGTGGGAGCTTCCCCATTTGTTTGCTTGTTTTAGTCTTGAAATGGTAGACTCAGATAATGGACTACCATTCCATATTTAACATTTCCCAAATATTTAGGAGTATGTTTGTGATGGCAAACTTACGACTCAAAAATAATAAGAATATAAGTAGAACATGACCTACTTTCACGAAGTAACCAATTTATGGACAGTTTCAGAGGAATGTACATTGGTCATAATAACAATTATACATAAACTTTGCTTTATCAAAACATTGGCATTTGAACAGGATCTTAAGTACAGGTAGCATTTTGTAGGAAAAGATGAAATAGTAAGCACACCAGGCAGAAGAAAGAGATTGTCTTTTATAGTTTCTTTTTTTTTTTTTTAAAGATTTTATTTATTTATTTATTTGAGAGAGAGAGAGAGAGAGAACAAGCAGGGGGGTGTGCAGAGGGGAGAGAGAGAGAAGCAAACTCCCTACTGAGCAGGGAGCCCAACGAAGGGCTTGATCCCAGGACCCTGGGATCATGACACAAGCTGAAGGAAGCCACTTAACCGACTGAGCAACCCAGGTGCCCCTCTTTTTTATTTTAAAACAAACCACAATTTCTAATGTAATTTAATTTATTGACATCAAGAATGGAAGTTTTCTAGTTTTAAAATTATGGCACTATTATATTATCTCTGCCTCATGATATCCCATCTGTGTTTATATTCGCATATATATTCATTACATAAATGCTAAAGGAATGGGAACTTGTCCAGTCTCATAATTTATAAAAATAGATCATTGTGCTTAAAAAGTTCTCTCAAGAATTTGGCTGTTTCTTTTCATTAGTCGCTCATTGTTATTAAACTTGACTCTTACTTAGTCCCCCTACCCTCGTTCCACCTGAGCAGGTAAGATTCACATAGATCCCAGAGCAAAGATCTATGTTGGGCCACGAACCCTAGGTTGTCTCTAAAGTCTTTTGAATCTTCCTCATGAGTAAAAAGTCATGCTGGCTGTAAAGTTACAAGGCAAAGAGGAAGGAGCTATGCTGACAAATGCAGAAAGTATTTCATGGAGGAAAAAAAAAAAGACAAAAAAGCCTCATCATTTTCACAAGCTGATTCTCTTTTGCTCAGACCTGTATTGTAAGCTTGCATTGTTCTCACACCCAATGATGAATGTATGTTGATGCTTTTCTCTCCTTTAAAAATACATTTCCATCTGAGTTCTGTTTGTCACAAATGTTTCGACACACAGCTGTCTATCCTCAGTGGTTCTGTGTACTTGGATGTTGAAGAATGCATTCCAGTCAACGCTCTTTGTAAGCCAACAGTACGTCTGTTCCTTTGTTCCTGACTCAAGTCCCGTGTCTTCTTCACGTTAAGAAATGGTTACTTCTGAAAAAAAGAAAGAAGAAGAAAGAAATGGTTACTTCTGCGTGGGACTAATGAAAAACAGTGATCTAACGTGGCTTGGAAATCATAACCTAAACTAAGGGATATTGTCATTTTAATATCCTAAAATTTGGAATACTCTGTCAGTAGTTCTTGCAAGGATGAGACTTCTGAAATGAATAATACCAAAGTTGGGGGTGGGGGAGGAAGGCACAGATGTTCTTTAACAAAGTGTGAGGGGAAACAGAAGTGTGTGGCTAGGCACACTTTCGGAGAATGAGGAGAGTCAGCAAGTCTAATCCAAAGGGGGCTAAATATCAATATAATGTCTTATGGAGACTCAGGAAACAGTTTCATCTAAAATATATGCTAAAGGCTTGCATGCATAGACTACAGTAAGAGGGGAAAATGTTATAATTGAAACTTTTAGTGAAACATAGTATGTTGCTTGTGGATGTAACAAGAGACTATTTTAGGGTTCTTGTTTGCAGGTGACAGAAATCGGTTCTGGCTTGTGGCTATCTTCAACAAAATAGAGAAAAAATTGATAGGATATAAGGAACTCTGGTGATGCACGGGAGACCGGAAACCTGTTTGGGAAACAGACAGAATCCCTGTTGGAGTACAAGCAGCACGAATCCAGAAAAGTGGGGGTAATAGGACCAGTACTTTCCATCTTCCCTATTCTCCTGAACCCAGTGATGCTCCAAGCCTTTTGGCCAATTATACAGTTGGAAGAAACATAGTCCACCCAAGACCACTTTCACTTCTGACATCAATTGCAGGTTCCAAGAGTTTCCCAGACACCCTGAGATTTTTTTTTTTTTTAATTATTATGTTATGTTAGTCACCATACGGGAAATCATTAGTTTTTGATGTAGTGTTCCATGATTCATTGTTTACGTATAACACCCGAGTTTTGATGATTCACTGGAAGGGCTCACGGAACTCGCTAACAGCTTCTACTCGTGGTTATGTTTCACCGTAGGATAAAATGCTACCAATTAAAATCAGCCAACAGAAGGACGGCAGAGAGCAGAGCCTCGGGAAATACTGAATGCAGAGCTCTCATGGTTCTCTCCCTACGGAGTTGGGACACTTGGCTTTCCCTGCACTAATGTGTGATAAAGCTCATAGAGCCCTGCCAACCAGGGAAACTCACTGAGCCTCTGTATCCAGAGCTTCTATCGGGGCTCCACCAACTAGGCATGACTGACTGATGGATTGCCCATGTGGTTGACCTCAGTCTCCAGGATGACGGATGCCATATAACCCAAATCAAAGCCCCTATCCTAAATCAAATTAGTCTTTCCGACACCGCCAACTCTTAGTCTAAATCATATGATTAGACTATCCAGGGTGACTCAAGGCCCCCAGACAAACAAAGACACTCCTATGAGGCATGATATTCGAGAGTCTAGAGAGACATCACTTCCCAGAAGGCAACAGCAAAGGGCAGTCGTCTTTGGGGGCTAAGTTAAAATCCTTTCTACACAGATGTCATCTTTGACACTTACTTTTAACAGTTGTCTTCATTTTGTATTTTACAGAGATGATAGAAGCAACCAGATAATAGGATTTTCACACCTCACCCCACCGAAGACACCCCGTCATCCGGACCGGCACACACCCTGTTCTTTGTGCCTCCTGTTAGGAGGGATGAGGATCTCTTCTCCTGTCTGAAACTAATCCCTGTACCTGTGCTTTGAATCCTACCCCCTGATGTTTCCAGGACCCTCATTCTTATCAGAAATGCATTCTCTTTCCTTGAAGCTCAGCCTCCTCTCTGTATTAACGCTTTTCCATTGACATGCAAATATGCTCAACAACAGTCTTCTGACATAAAAATAAAATTTCTCCAATCCTCATTTCCATCTTCAGCTAGAGCCTTCAGGGTCTGGCCTTTCCACTGACATCACTTTCCCAATGGTCACCAGTGATCTCCTTATTATAAATTTAAAGGCACTTCTCCATTTTATCATTGCAATCTCTTAGCAACATCTAGAGCTGTATCAAATTTTAGAAATACTGTCTTATCTCGTTCTCTAGAAAACACTCTCTCTTATTATACTGACCTTTCTCTTCAAATTCTGGCCTTCCCTTCTCAGAATATCCCCTCAAATGTTGGAGTTTCTTTACCAACTACCCTGAACACTTTACTATCCTCACCGTGTATGCTACTCTGGACAATTCCTTCTGTTTGCATGTCTCCCATTCTCATCTAAACCTTCTGCCCCCCGACCCCATCCCCAGTTCTCCCAAGCTCCAGATTTGCTTAGGTGGCTGTTTTCAGCTTGAACTTCTCCTTTTGGACATTGGATAACGTCTTCAAACTTAATGTACCCAACTCAACTCACAACCTATGCTTCCCCCGCCCTCCCGGCACTCACACCAAATCTATTGCTTTTTCAGTGCATCTTGCTTTGAGGTTGGTATGTTGAACTTCATGGCTCATAGCAGAAGCATGGGAATCCTGTTTGATTATCCCCTTATCTTCCACAGAAAACCACTTCCCTAGTTGTGTGATGATTCTGTGCCTTTGAAGTAACTAGCGAACTCATCTCCATTTCCATGCCCCTCATCCTGGCTCAGTTCTGCATTTGGCACCTGAGTGCTACCTGCCTCTGGTCTTGCCTTCTCCTTAGTTCTCATTCCCCTGGCAGCCATCTACCTGTCTAAAACGCAGAGCTACTCATATTGTCTTGCTGCTTTATTCCTTCAGTGACTTCCATGACATTTCCACTTGCCCAGTTATCCTTCACTCCCCAGCTTCTGAATGTCTCACACTTTTCTCTCCAGGCCTTTGCATATGCCTAGTACCACCCATTCAACTTTGAGGTCTGCACTTTGACATTGGTCCTCCTGGGAAGCAACCTCCACTTTCCTGAGAAAGGGTTATGTATTCACAATGCCCTCTGCCAGTCCTTTCACCTTTATCCACCATGTTGTGATGTCCTATTGAATTGCCTGCCTTGCCTTGGAGATTGGACAGTTGAGAAGATAGAGATTCTGCCACTTCTGAGGTTTTTTTTTTATTAAGATTTTATTTATTTATTTAGTTGTTTATTTATGTATTTAGAGAGTATACATATGAGTGGGGAGACGGGCAGACAGAGAAGGGGGGGAGAATCACAAGCAGACTTCCTACTGAGCTTGAAACCCCATGCAGGGATTATCCCAGGACCCTGAGATCATGAGCTGAGCTAAAACCAAGAGTCAGATGCTTAAGCAACTGAGCCAGCCAGGCGCCCCCAAGACTCTCTCACCTTTGATCGAGGTTGTGTTTCTAACATCTAGCATGAGGGTTGCCACAGTAGGTTTTTTATGGCCATAAACATGAGACTGGAAATGAAAGCTAAGGATTAGCTGAGGAAGAAATTACATTCCAGGCTAATGGTGTTGCCCATGGAAGCTTTTAAAAAAAGAAAGTAACATAAGGGATAGATGGCCACAATGCCAGCTCCCAAGGGCACTTACCCATTTCTTTGATCTGTCTTCTGCCATTTTTGCTGGATTACATCTTATAACGTACTTCCCACTTGTATTTCCTCTAGTTACAGAGATTCCAGTGATAGCCACTGCACAAATGTTTTCCTTTGGCAGGATTTACTTAGTGACAGCTCATATCAGTTTTTGCACCAAGAACCGGGTCTTTTTATTACATCAGAATTTGTAAAGCATTTTCACATGAAAACTTCAATATGTCACTGAGACAAGCTCTGTGAATACCTATTTTGTTGATGAAGTAAGTGAGGCCCAAAGAGTTTGGAGACAAACTAGCCATAGAAAAATGCTAGCGGGGGTGAATCTCGCTAAGGCTGATGCACTGAGTTGAACTGTGTGAAATTGCCATTCTTGTAGGTAAAAAATAAAATGGTTGAATATTGACAATTTCATATGGTCCAACCTAATACATCTTGAAATAATTAAGTGACAACACAAGACAGTATACACATAATCAATTGTCAAAATGAGTGACAAATATAATAAATGCTATGGGCAGACAATAATTACATCAACTCAGGATGAGCATAGGGAAAACTGAGTTATTAATCTTTGCTTTATGACTGTCTCCTTTATTTAATTTCCCCCTCAGGGAAGTGCCAATATTTCTTCAGGGTCCCGAGTCCAGTATATATTCCATTTGAAGATGCTGCCATAATCCTGGGCCTTCAGTAGAGCACATTGAAACCTCTATCTTCTCATCTCAGCCTTCGGCATGTCCTTCCTCCCGTTGTTCCCACATTAGAAATTCTAGATTTCTCTGGACCATATTCTTCTCTTTCTTTTCCCACGCCAAGTGTGAGACCATGCTCATTGGAAGCTCCTTTGACATCATTAACACAATTTCCCTTTTGAAAATGTCTACAACTTTCAAAATTCAAGCATAGCCTATCTTAATTAGCAGTACAGGTTTTTTTTTAGAATAATATTTACATTGTAGTAGAAATGTATGAAAAAATGTATACATTGTAAGTGTACAACTCAATACATTTTCACAAAGTTAGCAGACCCATGTAAACAACATCTGGAGGAAAAAGCACAAATACTGTGAATAATCCAGAAGTTTCCTCATACCTGCTTCCACTGACTCTGGCCTCAGACAGTGACTCTCCTCTCCTATCACCAGGGACTAATTTTGCCTGTTTTGAACTTCATATGAATGAGATTTTTTCTCAACAATTTGTAAGATTTATTCCCAATATTATACATTACAGTAATTCATTTATTTTTATTATTTTAGAGTATTCCATTAAATTAACATACTGGGTTGTTTTCAGTTTATGGCTTCTAGGAATCTTGCTGCTATTAATATTCTTGTGTATGTATTCTGGTGCATAGATGCATTCATTTCTGTTGGGTATATACCCAGTAGTGGTGGATATAATTTCTGCTTCAGTAGATAACACCAAGAATTCTTCCAAAGTGCTTGAAATAATTTATACTCTTCTTCACCAACAGTTAGTGTTGCTAGTCCTATTAATATTGGAATTCCCATCAGAGTGTAATAATACCTCATTGTGGTTTTAATTTGTAGTTTGCTAACATGAACACAGTAGGAAAACATCATGTTTATTAGCCATTTTGATATCTACTTTCAAAAATGCCAATTTAAGCCTTTTTTTTTAAGATTTTATGTATTTATTTGACAGAGAGAGAGAGACAGTGAGAGAGGGAACACATGCAGGGAGAGTGGGAGAGGGAGAAGCAGGATTCCCACTGAGGAGGGAGTCCCATGCGGGGCTAGATCCCAGGACCCCAGGACCCCGGGACCACGATCTGAGCCAAAGGCAGACACTTAACGACTGAGCCACCCAGGCGCCCCCAATTCAAGCCTTTCGTTTAAAAAAATGTGCCTGTTTCTTATCAATTTATAGGAGTTACAGATTCTGAATAAAGGTATTTTTCCAATATTGCTAGTGTATCCGTATTTGTATTGCTACTATTTTAAATCACTCTGTAGTTTTTTATTCTCTTATCGGTACATTTTGGAGAATTGCATATATTATTTTTAATAATGGTTTACCAAAATTTCTTTTTGGATAATTGGATTTGTATAGGAAATTTTTATCTATCCTCAAGATTGTGAACATGTTATCCTATGTTATTTTCTAGAAGCTTTATGTTTTTTAAACTGTCACAAGTAGATCTGTGTCCATTTAGAGTTAATTTTCGTGTGTTGTGTGAGACAAGGGTATTCATTTTTTTCCACATGAATAGCAAATGGACCTGCTAACATTTATGAAGACTATCAAAGTTTCACCCACTATTCTGAAATGTCAACTTTGTCATGACGTAAATGTCCAAATACATATGGATATGTTTCTGGACTTTTTATTCTATTCCATTGGTCTATTTGTATGTCTTTAACCTAATACCATACTGTCTTTTGGAGGCGGGAGGATGAGGGAGAGAGAAAATCCCAAGCAGACTCCCTGCTGAGTGCAGAGCCTGGTGTGGGTCTCGATCTCACAACCCTGAGATCATGACCTGAACCAAAATCAATAGTCCGGCACTTAACAGACTGAGTCACCAAGGGATCCCTAATACCATACTGTCTTAACTGTTGTTTGTTTATATCTGGAAGTGAAATCTTTCAATTTTGTTCTTTCTCATGATTGCCTTAGTTATTCTTGGCTACATGCATTTTCATACAACTTTTATAATCAGCTTTAGAATTTTTGCAAAAAACAAAAATAACAAAAAAGGAAACCCAAAAAACAAACAAACAAAAAACAAAAACCTAAATAACTTTGCTAGGATTTTCACTGAGATTGTATCAAACCAAATGAATATGGAGAGGATCAACATCTTCATAGTACTGATTCTTTCAATCCAATAATGTCCAATAATGTCTCAATAATATTCTGCAGGATTTTTGCATTGCAGTCTTTACTATATTTGGTAGATTTACTTTGAGACATTTGGTGTTTCTTGGTATTGAGATAAACAGTATTATGTAAAAAGTATTCTAACCGGTTTACTGGTTTATTGCTGGTATAGAGAAATCCAATCACTTTTTGTACCTTGGTCCTGTAGCCAATAAATTTACTAAATGCATATAATGAGGCATATAGGTGGTAGATTTTAAAATTTTCTTTCTTTCTTTCTTTCTTTCTTTCTTTCTTTCTTTCTTTCTTTCTTTCTTTCTTTCTTTCTTCCTTCCTTCCTTCCTTCCTTCCTTCCTTCCTTCCTTCCTTCCTTCCTTCCTTCCTTCCTTCCTTCCTTTCTTTCTTTCTTTTTTCTTTCTTTCTTTCTTCTTTCTTTTAGGAAGGAAGTGGGAGAGAGAATCTTAAGCAGGCTCCATGCCCTGTTCAGAGCCCAACATGAGGCTTGATCTCACAACCCTGAGATCATTACCTGAGCAGAAGTCAAGAGTCAGAGGCTGACTGAGTCAGAGACTACGCCACCCAGAAGCCCCTAAAATTTTCTATTTACATGATCATGCCATCAGCAAATATTAATATTTTTATTTCACTTTTCAAACATATACATTTCACTTGCTAATTGCACAGGAGAGAACCTCCAACCCAATGTTGATAGACGTTTGCTCATGGACATTTTTGTCTCTTTCCCAATTTAATTTGGAAAAAGTTGTTAATATTCTAACATTAAGTATATTTGCTTTTTTAGATACCTTGTAGCAAGTTAAGTTTTTCTCTCTTCTTTTCTCCTTTCCATTTTTGCTATTGTTTCATCTAATATCTTTAAATTGGGAATATGTGGTGAATTTTTATATTTCCATTTCATTTTCTCTCTGTGTCTCTCTTTGTCTCTTTCTTTGTCTACCTCTCCCATTGCCTTCCACCCCTTGGCATCTATTGAGAAGATAATGTAATTGTTTTCTTCAAGTTTATTAATGTGGTTGATTACATGGATGGGTTTTTAAAAGTTAAACTAACCTCACACTCCTGGAATATATTCACCTTGGTGGTGATAAAATTTCCTTTACATATGTATTCTTGAACTTAATTTCTAATATTTCTAGGATTTGTTTATAATATTTGTTTAGGATTTTTACATATATGTTAATGAGTGATATTAATCTGTAATTTTCCTCTCTGGTACTGTTTGAGAGAGTTTGAAAGCATCTCATGCTGGCTTCACAAAATGAAGCCATTTTGTTGTTTACAAATTGGATAAGAGTCATGGTATTTCCTTTTTAAAATATGGAGAGAATTCACCAATGAAGCCATTTGAGATTGTGTCACTTATTTCTGGGAAGATTTTTAATCACTAGTGTGATTTCTATCCAAATTTTATCAGTTTCTATTCTATTACAATTTTCTGAGAATATGCATATTTCATGTAAGCAAATTTACTGGCACAGAATTATTGAAGATATTTTTCTATGATCATTTTAATGCCCACGGGATCTGTACTCTCTTTTTTTATTCTGATATTGGTAGTCTGTGCCTTTGATTTTTAATTTTAAAGTCTGTAGATCATTTTGTCAATATAGTTTTCAAAGAACTAAATGTGGCTCAGTTTATTTTAAATATTGTTTTAGGATTTCTCAATTTGAACTCTTCCCTTATTTTTCCTTCTAAATTATGTGGTTTCAATTTATTATTTTTTGCCTAATTTCTTTTTTTATGCCTAATTTCTTAAGATATACAGAAAATTGATTTTTAGCCTTTTTTCTTTCTTCACGTGTCAATTCAAGGATAAACATTTTCCTTGTTGGTATGGCTTTATTTGGGTCCCATGTGTTTAATATGTTGCACACTGTTATTATTATTATTCAGTTATAAGTATCTCCAGATTTTCTTTTTTCCTTTTTTATTTTTTATTATTTATTTATTTTTTTATTTGTCAGAGAGGGAGAGAGAACACAAGCAGGCAGAGTGGCAGGCAGAGGCAGAGGGAGAAGCAGGCTCCCCACTGAGCAAGGAGCCCGATGTGGGACTCGATCCCAGGACCCTGGGATCACGACCTGAGCCGAAGGCAGCCGCTCAACACGCCGAGCCACCCAGGCGTCCCGAGATTTTCTTTTTTTAAACTTAAATTCCAGTTAGTTAATACACAGTGTAATATTAGTTTCAGGTGTAGAATACAGTGATTCAGCATTTCCACACATCACCCAGTACTCAACTCAAATGCACTCTTTAATCCCCATCACCTATTTCCCCCAACACACACCCACCTCCCCTCTGGTAACCATCAGTTTGTTCTCCATAGTTAAAAGTCTGTTTCTTGGTTTGTCTCTCTTTTTTTCCCTTTGCTCATTTGCTTTGTTTCTTAAATTACACCCATGAGTGAAATCACAGGGTATTTATCTTTCTCTGACTGACTTACTTCACTTAGCATAATATTCCCTAGTTCCATTCACCTTATTGCAAATGGCAAGATTTCATTCTTTTTTATGACTGAGTAATATTCAATTTTTCATTTTGATTCTTTCCTAGACCTATATGCTATTGAAAAGTTGCTAAATATTCTTAGAATTCTTTAGGTACCTTTTGGTTAATGAGTTCTAGTTAGTTCTACTCTTGACAGAGCACATAACCCCCATATAATTTTAATCAGTGTGTATTTAATAAATCTTGCTCTTTTAGGCTAAAGTTATGGTCAGTTATAAGAAAGAGTCCATGTTCAGCTGAGAAAATGATGTGTCTTGCAGTTGTTGGTCACAGTGTTCCATGTACGTTGATTAGATCCCTTTCATCAATCATGTTATTTATGTCTTCCATATCCTTATTGATTTGTGTCCATGATTCTGCCATTTAATGAGAACAGTGTGCAAAAATTTTCCACAATGATTATAGATGATCTATTTGTCCTCTTAGTTCTTTCATTTTTTCTTTCCTATTTTTTAAATTTATATTATCCATGCATACAAATTTAGAAGTAGTGTGTCTTTCTGGTGAATTGAACCTTGAATCACAAGAAATGTTTCTTTCTTTAATGTATAATCAATCTTGTATCAGTATATCTAATTAGTCTTATATCCAACTTTTTATGCGTAGGAGTTTTGTAATACATATTTGTTGTACATTGAAAGTGCAGATCTCATAAGCAGTTTAATCCAGGTTGACAATATTTAATTTTAATTTTGAATGATTTAGTTCATTTACATTTAATTTGACTATTTACATGTTTCTGTTCAAGTCTACCATTTCACTATTAGTTTTACGTTTGTTTCATCTGTTCTGTTCCTTTATCTCTATTTCCTACCTTTTAAAAAGTAATCATGTATTTATTGGTGTTAATAGACTTTATTTTTTAAGTGTTTTCTTTTAATTCCAGTATAGTAAGCATATTGTGTTACATTAGTTTCTCAAGTGTACAATAGAGTGATTCAGCAATTCTGTACAATACTCAGTGTTCATCATGATAAGTGTGCTCTTTAATTCCTATCTCCTAGTTCACCCATCCCCTTCCCACCTCCCCTCCGGTAATCATCTGTTTGCTCTCTATAGTTTAGAGCCTGTTTCTTGGTTTCTCTCTCCCTCTTTCTCTGTCTCTTGCCCTTTTTTCTTTTGAATAGATTATTTTTTGAACAGTTTTAGTTTCATAGCAAAACTGAGAGGAAGAGAGTCCCCATATACCCTCTGCCCCCATACGTGCATAGCCTCCCCTTTATCAATATTCCCCACCAGAGTGGAATATATGTTATAATTGATAAACCACATTGACACATCCTTATCCCCCAAAGGCCATAGTTTACATTTGGGTTCACTTTTGGTGTTGAACATATTATGGGTTTGGAAATGTATCCACCATTTTGTTTTTTATACAGAATAGTTTCATGGCCCTAAAAATTCTCTGTGCTCTGCCTACTTATTCCTACCCCCCACCTCCAGGCAGCCACTGATCTTTTTATTATCTCCATAGTTATGCCTTTTTCAGAAGCATATTCATATAAGGCTATGTGTGGCTAATTTCATACAGTTAGAATTATGCAGTATTGAAGCTTTTTCACATTGACTTCTTTCATTTAATAATATGTGCTTAAGTTTCCTCCATGTCTTTCCATGGCTTAAAACCTATTTCTTTATAGCATTGAATAATATTTCATTGTCTGGATATACATGGTTTATTTATGCACTCCCCTACTAAAGGGCACCTTGGTTGCTACCAAGACTTGGCAATGAATAAAGCTGTTATAGACATCAGTCTGAAAGGTTTTTATTTTTTATTTTTCCAACTCATTTGGGTAAATATCAAGGAACCAGACTGCTGAATCATTTGATAAGAGCATGTTTAGTTTCTTAAGAAACTACCAAACAATCTACCAAACTGGGTGTACCATTTTGTTTCCCCACTAGCAATGAAAGAAAATTCCTGTAGCTTCACATCCTCACCAGAATTTGGTGCTGCCAGTGTTTTTGAATTGGGCCATTCTGATAGATCCATAGTGGTATCTCATTATTATATTTTTTTGTAATTTTCCACTGAGATGTGATATTGAATGCCATCTCTATATGTCTTCAGTGAGGGGTCTGTTAAGGTCTTTGGTCCATGTTTTAATTGGGTTCTTCATTTTCTTATTGTTGAGTTTTAAGAATTCTTAGAATATTTTGGACAGCAATCTTTTATCACATGTAATCTTTTGCAAATATTTTCTCCCAGTCTGTGCCTTGTCTTCTTTCTCTCGACATAGACTTTTGCAGATCCTAAGTTTTTAATTTTAATGAAGTCCAGCTTATAAATTATTTATTTCATGGGTTGTGACTTTGATATTGTATCTAAAAAGTCATCACCCTACCCAAGGTCCTCCAGGTTTTCTCCTCTGTTATTCTCTAGGAGTTTTACAGTTATGCATTTTACATGTGGGTCTATTACCATTTTGAATTAACTTTGTGAAGGTCTAAGGTCTGCATCCAGATTCTTTTGTATTTTTATTTTTTTGGTTTATGGAGGTGCACTTGTTCCAGCACCATTTGTTGAAAAGACTCTCCTATCTCCATTGTATTACCTGTGCATCTTTGTCTAAAATTAGTTGACCGTATTTATGGAGGTCTATTTCTTGACTCTTTGCTCTGTTCTCTTTATCTAGTCTTGCACCAATACCACACTGTCTTGCACCAATTACCACACTAGTAAGTCGTGTGTAAGTCAGGCTATATCAGTCTTCCAACTTTGTTCTTCTTCAATATTGAGCTGGCTATTTGGGGTCTTGTGACTTCCCATATAAACATTAGACTATATTTGTGGATATCCACAAAATAACTAACTGGGATTTTGATTGGGATTGTATTAAACCTATAGATCAATTTGGGAATAACTAACCTTTAACAATGTTGAGTCTTCTCCATAAGCATGCAATATCTATTTATTTATTTAAGTCTTCTTTGATTGCTTTCCTTAGAGTTTTGTAGTTTTTTTCATACAGTTAGTGTATATATTTTGTTAGGTTTATACCTAATTATTTCATTTTCTCAATATAATGTGCTAATATAAGTGGCGATATGATTTTTTTAAATGGCAATGCGTTGTGGGGTTTTTTTTTAGTTTCAAGTTTTTATTTAAATTGCAGTTAACATACAGTGTAATATTAGTTTCAGGTATAGAATTTAGTGATTCATCAATTACATATAATACTCAGTGCTCATCACAAGTACCCTCCTTAATACCCATCACCCATTTAACCCATCCCCCCACCCACCTCCTTTCCAGCAACCCCAGTTTGTTCTCTATACTTAAGAGTCTGTTTTATGGTTTGCCTCTCTCTTTTGTCTGCCCCTGTGTTCATTTGTGTTGTTTCTTAAATTCCTTCAATGAGTGAAATCGTATGGTATTTGTCTTTTTCTGACTGACTTATTTTGGTTGATATAATGCTCGTTAGCTCCAACCGCATCATTATAAATGACAAGATTTCATTCTTTTATATGGCTAATATCCCATTGTATATATACACCATATCTCCTTTATCCATTCATCAGTTGATGGACATTTAGGCTCTTCCTGTAATTTGGCTATTGAAATGGCAATGGGTTTTTAATGTCGAATTCTACTTGTTCATTGCTAATACGTAAGAAAGAGATTGACTCTTTTGTATTAACTTTGTATCCTGCAAACTTTAGTAATTAAAGAAGTAAATTAGTAATTAAAGTAATGTGATTAAAGAAGCATTTCGTTGTTGATTTTTTCATCTGTAAACAAAGACAGTTTTATTTTTTCCACCCAATCTGTATATCTTTTGTTGCCTGTACTTGTCTTACCTAGTACTGTATTTATTTTTTGCCATTCCTTTGTCCCTTTTTATAAACTGTTAATTCTACACTTCCTCATTATGATGTCTTAGTTTTCCTAAATACATCTGCATTTATCTTAGAAATATTACGGTCTATCTTAAACTAGATTTTTTTCTCCAATTTCAAAAATTCTAACACACATTAATGCAATTTATCCCTTCCTGCCATTTGGTTTTTTTTAAATTAGTTATTTTAATTGTATATGTATATTAAACCACAGAAGACGTTGTAATTATTTTTTCATAGCAAATATTCATTTTGATGTACCACGAGTTTTTACTCTTCTTCCTGCATTTCCATGCTGTCATTTGAGATCATTTGCATTCTGCTTGAAGATTACTTTGAGCATTTTTTGGTCATTTTTTTCAACTCTACTGGTTAAAAATAATCTCTATTTTTCTTTTTCTGAAAATGATTTAATTTCACCTTCGTTTTTTAGGATATTTTCACTGGCTATAGATTTCTGATTAAATTATATTTTAAAAACTTCTGAGCATTATCATTTTATTGTCTTTTAGATTTAGTTTTTGAGTTGAGAAGTTAGCTTTTTGTTGCTCTTTTGAAAGTGATCTTTCTACCCTTTTCCTCTTCTGTGTACTTTTAATATTTATTTGGGGTCCGACCACTTTTACTGGATTTGTACTTTTTTATAACCCTATTTTGGGTTTATACTGTCTCAAGAACTATTATTAAATTATTTAATTGGTTACTAAAAATTCCCAAAGGAACATTTTCTTAAATGTTACTCTGTCAAATTTTGTCTCTCTTTTTCTTCAGGGATTCCAATTACATGTATATTTTCATGCTCCGTAAATTTCTTCTCCTCATTGCAATATTCCTTAAGGGTTTCTTGCCTGTGTTTCAGTCTGATATTCTCTACTAATATACTTCAGTTAATATATTTCCATTCATCAGTGTTTTCCTCCTACTAATATCATTTGTTGAGTTTCAATTTCATTTTTATTTTTTTCTGGAGTTTACATTTGATTCTTTGAGCTCAGTTTCCCTTTTGAAATTTTCCATCTTGTCATACATTTTTTTATCATATTAATCACAGTATTTTATCATCTGTATTTAATAACACCAATGTCTCAATCATCTGTAGATCTTCTTCTGCTGTTTCTTCTTGTCTTTATTTTGGTCCCATCTCTTGGTACGTCCAAAGATTTTTGATAAAATTTTGTTGGAAAACTTGATATGAAATATAGTTGAGACTTGGAATGAAGGTTCTTTGCCCAGAGATCATTTATTTTTACTTTTGGAGTCTATTAGTACAGAAATATTTTACTTCAGTCTGGTTTGGAGTTGATCTGATTTGATGCTGAATTTTGTCCTTGTTAGTGCTTGTTCATTTTCAAGCTAAGGAATAATCCTTCAATGGCCCCAAGTCTGAGTTGTCTTCAGTTTATTCCCTTTGGCTTCTAGGTTCCAATTTTGTCTCCCCAGCACTGTGAGACTGCCAAAACCTCTGATCGTTTTCTTCCTGCTTGGCCACCACTAATAAACAGGCAAATGTTTTGAAAGAGAAAGCAGCATGGAACACTGCACCTATGTTTCTCAAGAATACTGATTTGTTAATCTTGACTACAGTGATAGGTCTAAAATATATTATTTCTTTGACTTCATGAAACCACTTGAAGCTTTGTTCAGCTCCTCGGCTTCTTAGCTGCTGCTTGATCTTAAATGCTCAGTCTCTCAGCTCATCTTGCCTAAGAAGCAAATGCTTTCGGTGGAAAGGCAGAGCCAATGTTGACTCACTTTAATGGATTTCCATTTCCAAGATCTTGGCTCCTCAACTTTTGGCTCCCTGGGTAGCTCTCTGATTCCATATTTTATCCAGATTTTATCTAGTTATCCTTGGCAGGAGGGTTGATCTGATCTGAGCTGGGATTTAGTACATCTTTGCCAGAAGTGGATTCTGAATCTTTGAGTTACAAAGGAGCTCAGATATCAACTTCTATGCAAACTTCTAACCCATCTTTTTGCACTATCATTCATCTCTGGAATAAATATTCTTATAGTAGAAAACATACCTAGATTCAAATACTGGCTTTGTCATTTACTAGCTCTGTGACCTCTTGACATGTTACCTAAATTAAGAATTAGTTTCCCTCATCTTTAAATTAGGGATGATAATACAAAAGGATTATTACCTAATGCTGCTTTAAAATTAAATGTGATAATGTACATGAACTGATTAAGAAATTCTCTTCATGGACTTTTTAATATGAACTTCTAATCCCAGCTTTCATGATTTTGCTTGGGTATTAGAGAGTTGTGAATGTCAGATAAACCACCAAGATACTTGTGGTATAATTATGCAATATTTGAAACATACTTATAGACCCCTACAATTGTCTTTTATATAAAATCCCAATTTAACTGGGCATCCTGTACTTATCTGGCAAACTTATGTTAATATGTCTTTTTCATTTCCATCTATGTGTCTCACCCCAATTCCTGCCCATCCTCCCAAGTTTCTACTGATGTCTTTCTTTTCCTATGATTCTTTTCTAGCTTTTAAAATTCTCATAAAAAGTGGGTACCTGGGTGGCTCAGTTGGTTAAGCATCTGACTCGTGATTTCAGCTCAGGTCAAGATCTCTGGATCATGATCTCAGGGTTGTACAATCAAGACCTGCATCAGGATCCCCACTCACCAGGGAGTCTGCTTGAGATTATCTCTCTCCCTCTCCCTCTCCCCCTCCTCCTGATCTCTCTCTCTCTCTCTCTCCCTATGTCATATAAATAAATAAATCTCTAAAAAATTCTCATAAAAAGGCATAATAATATTATTATCTAGTTAAGATTTTGTCTCTCATCTTAACTATTATACAAACAGCCCACTGAACTACATTGCACACTTTTGTATATGCACATAACAACTAATGTTTCTATTTCATTTCCAATGATTTGTCTGAAACAGTGTAGATGCTCAATTTATTTGTGGTTTTTAGCCAAACTTAGCTTCTTTCAGTTTAAACTTTTCATGTCACCCCCTTACCACTACTAAACACACACACACACACACACACACACACATACACACACCCACATACACATGCACACATTCAGGCTCCTTAGTGGCCCAAAAGACAAAATTAAAAATCCTCGATGTAGAACAGAAGACTTTCAACATCATTATTTCCTGCCAGGACTCAGAATTAAGCTCTAGTCTTACCTGATCGCTTGCTGCCTTCCAGAAATGTGTTGTCCCATACAGCAGCCACTGTCCACGTGTGGCCATAAGCCCTTAAAATAGGGCTAGTCTGAATTGAGTGTATGTAAGTGAAAAATGTACATGGAATTTTAAAGACTTTTTTGCACCCCCGCAGAATGATGTAAAGACGTCATTAATATTATTTCATATAGATTATATGTTAAAATGGTAAAGTTAATTACAGCTGTATTCTTTGTATGGTTACTTAAAAATATAAAATGACACACATAGCTTACGTTATATTTCTGTCAGAGAGTGTTTTTCTGGGTTGTCCTGGGCTCTTTCCCATAAACCTTTGAGCATAAATCCACTACCTAATCAACTTCTGTCCATTTACGGATACAAGGATGTCTATGAAACAGTCTTTGAATTTGCACTGTGTTCCTAGAGAGTGCTATAAATAAGTCTAACAAACACAGTATTTTAAGTAGGACAATCATGGTTGTTTCTAAACACTAGACTGAGCTTTTCTAAGTAAATGAATAGTAACCAGTTTAATGATTCTGATTGATCAGTGGATGATTAAATTTAATTGTCTGCTGCCTTTAGCATTATATTTGGCAGATCCATTTGGTTCACAAATGCTCCCATTTCTCTTATGAAATATTTTGCTTTTATTCTTGTTTTCTCTTTTATTTTATTACTTCTTGCACTGTCTTAAAAAAGACTTTTACCTGGAAAATCGAACCACTTCTCTGCTATATTACTGTTCTTGGAATTAGTCTACTTTGCCTCAAATGTTATGTTCTTCACTTTATTTTGGTTCCCTGCCTGAATTTCCTAGAGTGCTTTCCTACACATTGTGCCTAAAGCCCTGTGACGTGTCCCATAACCTCTGCTCAGTCAGGCTCCTCAGTATAAAATACTAGTTTGCATGTAGTTCTTTCCTAACACTTAGAAGGATAAAAACAAAAGGACAACGCTTGTCCCATCTATATTACCATCTGCTGTTCTGTAACTCTTGGGCTGTCTTGCTCTTTTTTCCATGCTCCCCGCTTCTCTATCAACACAAGAGTGCACGTCCGTCTTCTCTTCCCATGCGCACACACACACACACACACACACACACGTTTAACTTCAAATCTACAAGACATGGCTATTTTAGCAATCAACTAAAGGCCATCAAACTTTAGATTATTTCACAGAGAAGTTTTACTCTGTTCTTTCATTTAACTTATTTATTTGTTTGTTTGCTCATATGCTGGGCATTTGTCTAATAGAGGTTCTTTAAAAATCAAATGGAATAATAAATAAGACATTTTTATTAGTAAAGCGAATGACGAAGTATTGTAAGAAATCAATTTGTAAGCAGCGAAAGCATTCAACATTTTGAATTATTTGTTTATAGGTCAATTGACTGTTTTGTTTTTCATCTTGAAATGAGTTTCTTCCATGTCTTCAGTCTGTAGAGGCTGGGAAAGAATAGGGGTGCAAAGACATGTATAAAAATAAGACCTAGCCCTTGCCTGTTTCAAGAGTAGGATTTATTTGTGGAGAAACGGCCATAACAAATAAAAAAGAAGTGTCAAAATTGGGAGAATGGGTGTTACAGGAGAAAAATGCTCAGAACACAAAAATAGTAGAAGATGAAGCCCCTTCTGACTGGGATTGTTCCAAAAGGCTTGGTGGGGGATGGGGGCTTGAATGGGGTGTTAATGTGAGACTGAAGAAGATGTTCAGGGAGAAGGTAGCAGGCCAAAGAAGCATGGAAGCAGCAAATGACCAGACGAGTTCAGTGATGAGCTGGTATGACTGGGGCCAAATGGGCAGGAGCTGTTAAGGACATAGGCAGAGAGGGATCTGATTGTGACGTTTTTAAAGGCTAAGGCTTAGGAATTGAACTTGGTCTTATGAGCAGGCGATGGAGAGCTGCTGAAGGCTTTTGATCAAGAATGTTCTAGAAGGAGAGAATGGGCAGGATGCATTAACAGAGGGAGACGTCGGAAGTTCCATCCAGCGTGGCAAGGCCAACAGTGGGGAATTTAGAGAATGAGTGTCCATGTTGTGTCTGGGACACAGTAGCATCTTACTCATTCACTCACACTTTCTCTCAAGATTTATTGTATTAATAGTTTTTGAACAGACACATATTGAATTAAAAAGGAACATCGAATCTTTGAAAAATCAACAACTGAACCAAGAATATCCAAGCCCAGGATTCTGTGTCTAGCAGGCACTCTGAACTTATTTTTAGATCAAATGAATGAAAGAACAATGCTGAATGGCTCTACATGAATATTTGGTGTCTGAAACCTCAAGGATGATTTTATATGAGGACTAAATATTCGGTATACAGATTCATTCCAATCTGAGAATATCCACACACACACCCCCCCCCCCAGAATGTGAAGTGAAGGTGGTCACATCTCCTGGGGAAAAAGGGGTTTCATCCAGGGAGAATGCATTCACACGTATAACCTTTCTATTTCAAATAAAAGTATGAAGAGAATTGAATCTTTAAAGAGTCGCCAGTGTTGTAAATCTAGTCTGCTGATTTCACAAGTTTCAGAAAATCAATTGGACCAAAGGGCTCTTGTCCAGATCAAAACTCGAGTCTGCTTCGGGTTCCCTGGGAACTACAAATAGAGACACCGTCCATGCCTGCTTGGTATTCCACACATGCTAAGCAGCCAGAAAGCAGTTAAAGGTGCTGTCCACTAGCTTATAGTTAGTATGGATATTTTATCACCCTTCTGGACCTTTCTTCCCACTGCGAAAAAAGGCATACAGCATTTCATTATGTTAATGGGGCATGAGAGACACAAATAAAGCACTTGGTTCATACTGGGTACCTGGGAGAAGAGAATATTTTTAAATATCTGTAGGTGGTTCACTAACACAGGTAATTGAGTTTCAACATATTTCTCCTTTGAGCCTTTCCACGGGTGTTCTGTCATACTGTTAAGTTGGGAAATAAGAAGTGAAACCTTTTAAGGAAGTATTGCCTTCCTTAGCTTGATCCTTTAAAAAAGTACTCTGTTAAGTTCCTTAATGCTCCCTTTTATAGCAATCTTTTTTTTTTTAACTCAAAAAGCAGCAAACCCCATTTTTAGAGAAATAGCAAAGGTGTTAACACTCCCACTTAAGGTAAGTGACATCGATATTTCACAAAAGAGCAGAGGACTTGTTCAAGGCGGTGTGCACAGCAATGACATGAGCACTCCACTGTGTGCATTAGGAGGACAAATAGGTCTCTTGGTAATTCTAAACATGTGTAAGTTATAACCTTTTCTCCTGAAAAAGGATTTTCTTCCCTCTCTTTATTGTAATCATATGCTTTTCAGTGTAGGCTTACTTTACTTTCATCTATATTAGGAAGAGTTGGTGCTAAGGGATGCATTTAAAATTAGGATTTTTTTTTTTCTTGCTTTTCCTGATTTAATAAATCTGTAGATGCTCTTCTAAAAAAAAAAAAAGAGAGAGAGAGAGAGAGAGAATATGGGACTATGGGCCCCAGGCACTACGACAGTCTCTTGTTTTTATTTTTCAGGAGTCTCTCTCAGACCTCCCAGTACTCCAGGATAGCTACAAAAGGTGAGCCCTAAGTAGTGTTAACACACCAAAAGACGCTGTTCACCACGGAATGGAATTAGACATGAGGTGGGATCCATTTTTAACCCAGCTTTATTGAGTTATAAGTGACACCTAACATTGTGTAAGTTACACGTGTACGCCATAGTGATTTGATACCCTTATGTATTGCAAAACGATTACCAGGATCCATTCGTAACCTATGTAGTTGAAAGGATATAAAACAAAATGTCGAAAATTCCTAAGAGTAATTGTAACAATAGAATGGACATAATTTCAGTGCAGGATTCTGTAAATGAGGAAATCAAAGCGCTGGTGGTTCACCTCACTCTTCAAGGGTGAGATAGCTTGTTTTCAGACCTATTGAGACTAGGAAGTGGTTCTAGGCTCAACCACGACTGTAGCATCCTGGGCCCCTGTGCCGCATTGTTGCACCTTGTAATGGCATCCATTCCATTGAGTCGGAAGACAGCACGATCAGGCTCTTACACCTCGCTATCCAATTTCAATAAGCAAAGTATTTTCTCAAGTGGACAAAGGGCTAATTTCCATGCTAGATATAACATCAGTAGTGCCTTAGGAAACATGCCTGAAAAGTACAAACTTTACTTTGTATATTTGGAAGAAAATATTCTATTTGGCCCAAAAGGTTTGGAAAGAGATATTTTCAATAAATCTACGACAAAGTATTCCGCGTAATTCCCCAAGATGGCGAAGAGGAATTTTAAATAAATCCAACCCCTTATTAATTTGTTAATGTATTTATTCACTCAACCAACAAATATTTACAGAGTTATAGTAATGTGGATAGAGTCATAAACAAAATAGTCAAAATAGTCAAAGATCTCTGACCTCATGAGTTCATATTCTAGTGAGGGGAAGACAGACAATAAAAGAAGCAGACAGGAAATTATAGAGCATGTTTAAGAGTGAAGAGTATTCTAGAGAAAGAATAAAGCAAGGAAGAGTAAGTGTCTTGGGAGCGGGGGTGCGGGTTGGGGAATGAGTATGTTGCACTTTTAACAAAGATGTAAAGGAGATCACGGTGCCAGTCTTTTATGTAAGAAACACTTCATATGTTCTATCTCTTTTAAACCTCTCCCAAAACCTACAAATTGGTTTTATCTCCTTTGAGGGGATTTGAGGTTCAGAGAGGTAAGGTGACTTGCTCAAGGTCACAAAGCTAAGGTATAGAGGCATCAGAAATTTGCAGCCAAGTTTTCTACCTGGTAACCTCCTTGTTAACACAGTACCAATGATTTTATATTCAGCAAGACCTTGTTTATTACCAGATGATACGCTCTGTGTGGGATATGTGTGTGTTTGTGTGTGTCAGTGTTTCAGATAGAACTGGAAATTCACTCTCCGTGGGGATGGCAGTGACACACGGAGGGTGCTGCCGGATCTGCTGTCACTCTTCAAGTCACTTCCTACAACATTTGGCAGGCAGTGCCGGGGCAGCAGGGAATGACGGAGGTGGAGGGGGACCCAATCAGCCATGCTGCCATTGATATCTGATTGATGAACACATGAGTTGGTGGAAACAACCCATTAAAAGTGAAGCTTCGAGAGCGGAAGTGTAGAGCAGCGCTTCATGAGACTATAAGAGCTTGAGCATGATTTTACTTTTCAAGGAGGGGAAGAAAGCGATTTCCTATCTACTTATCTGTTACAAAGAAAAATGCAAATACAATGTATTTTCATATCAAGACAACTAAACAAAAGGAAAACAGCTTTAAATTATTCAGAGAGGAAATGAATGGAGAGTCCCCAATTAGGCTGCAGTATTTAAGGCATTAACGTTATTGGTCTCATGTCCACACTTCTGCACGGACAGTAAAATAAAAATAAATAAAAATGGCTATGAGATCAACCGTGACTTAGAAAGCGAACAACTTCTCTTAGCTGAGAACTTAAGTAAACTTAGTTATTTTTCACCTGGGAAAAATGTTACTTTTTTTAAATCCAAATTTTAAAAAATCATCACATTAATTTTGACTCGCGGTTTTTTATATTCCTCATTTAACTATAGCAGTAAATATCCCCTTACCACATAGCCTTAAGCCCTCATTTATTCCTTTTGGGGGGGGCAGATTGAATCAAATATATGAAATCTTTCAAATTTACTTTTCCCGTCGAATGTACGTTACCATTCATTGCTGGAAAGGAGAATCTATCCTGATATTGATTATACTGCGTTAGATTTTAGATTTTTCTATGAATGTGTAAAGGCTGTAAACACCAGCAATTCCCCAGGGTTTAACAGAATCATTCCTCCTCTGACCACATAATTGCTAAATTGTGCATGTCAAATGGCTTCAGGATATTCTGTCCCCTTTGCAGCAGGTTATCAAGGAAAACTTGCTGGAGAATGGTGTTGTTTGTGTGTCCTTTAAGTCAGGAACTCAAAGGTCAAGAGTTGCCAAAAGCCTTTTCACTGAGTAACTGCTTCTTTTCCCAAGCTCTGTAACGTGTCTCACCAGTGATCCTTACCATTTATTTCTAAATGTATGTATCTCGCTTCTAAGCCAAAGTCAAGTTTTATGCCCACGCCTGCTTACAATTAATCACAATGATTGGCTATATAATGCATGTTTATTACACGCCTACATGCCAAATGAACACAGCGGTATTGATTGGTTTTTCTCATAATTATTTTTGAAGACATTTTTAAAAATGTGTTTTTTCCCCAATGATTTAAATTCCAGTACAAACAGTAATTAAATGTTTAGGGCGCAATGGTGTTTAGTGTGATCTAAGAGCCCTTCTTTGTAATGGGATAGAAATTCCTCTTAATGAGAGTGTTTTTGTCTGAGTTCAGTGGTAAGTTAGGAGTAAGAAGATCCTATTAATACATTGTGAGTAATGCTAGAATTGAGCTGTTAGATCCATTTAGTGTGTGGTTCAGACTCTGCTCTTCCTGAGTGTTTTCTATGAGTCACCCTCCTGAGCAGCTGCCATTGGTTCTTCGACTGGTGAAACTGCTCCTGCAAGATTAATCTTTAGTTTTGACAGTTAAAACAGTTGCAGCAATTAATTACTACGGAATAATTTCCCATCCCAAAAGTGCAGACTATGAAAACATGTTCATAAATATGCTACAATAGTCAACCGTTTCCTCCAAGTATAACCTAAGACATCTTTGCAATGACAAGCCCTTAAAACTCACAAATTGCCTATTCCTCTAAGTAAAAGGGTATGGTGGGGGGTGGGGTGGGGTGCAATTTGATTTTTTTTTTTTCAAGTGAGATGTTCAGCATTTCACGAGTCCCCTGCACATGTAAAGTTCACTCCGATCTTCTGTAAGGTCTTTGGCTTTCTTTGCTTAATTGTGGTGACATCATTTCAAGAAATGTAGTTTATGAGAGAACAAAAGCAAACGATGACGAACATGACAGGGCAGTATATTCAAAATACAAAGAATCTAAGCAGCAGATGAAATCTGCCGCATCTGAAACAAATGAAAGGAAAGCAGATTGTCATCGAATCTTCATTTTTTTTTTTCAAAAAGTTCGATACATATTTCTTTGGGGAATAGTTTGCAAATGATACATAGAATATGTGAAATACAATTGTAAACAGACATGCAATTTACCTAGGTTACAATCTGTTCCATGATCTTTGTTCATTCTTAAGAAAAAAGGGTACAACTTGGACTAGGACTCTACCAAAATAAATCTGAGATTGAATTATTAGAACTGACATTATTAATATTTTTTTAATATTCCATGGCTTTGTCCTGATTCTTTGCATGCCACATCTTTAGCAAAACTCCAGTGCCTTAATCAGTTTAAGATTTGCTGCGTTCTCAATAGCTGTTTGCTGGTACGCCAGCACGATCTCTTTGAATGGCAATAAATATGCATGGGTACAAAGAAAACTATAGTCAGAAAATCGTAGGTCTAAAGTATTAACTGCTATATTCAGTGTTTCTTACACCCTTGTTCGCTGAACACATGTTGCCCTCGGGTCTGAAACTGAGCTACCCTTGGCCTTTTGTGGCACTTGGGTTTCTTTCTTTCACCAAAGGCGGGCGCGGTGGGGGTGAGGTGAAGGGGGAGGGGCGAGGGCAGAAAGGGCAGGAGGGGACGGCGGCTCCGGGACAAGAAAAGGAACGCTCTCCGTGGGTCGCTTGTTGTCAGAGCATGGGAAACCCGAATGCCACCGCCCCAACGTGCGCCCTTCCACCCCACTTCACCCCCACACCGGCCCGGCCCGGCCACCAGTCACTGACCACGGCCTTGGCGCGTCTTCTTTCACCCTTTGAGGTGGCACATGTGCCAGAGCGCTGACTGACACCACATTTTGAAGCCGATTGTAGGACATTGTCCGGCACCAGCCATGCAGAAACTGCAGCCGGCTGCGCGCGGGGCACGACTCACAGCAGAGAACATTTCTTTCTAGGTGGTCAGGGGCCGAGCACGGGCTCTGACAATTGTTATTGTGTATGTATCTTGCTACAGAATCGCTGGAGTAGAAATGCGCGATGCGACGCTTGCAGAGCAATGAAAAGGCAAGAGATCAGATACATACATTTTTTTTTTTTTATCGTGTATCTTGGGACTGGCAAGGTTTTTAGCACGTAGGGAGACCCCAGTTGTAAGAAGCGAATTTATCAGCCCTTCTCCCTACCTGTGCTGTAAAAGGCTCCAACAAGTCCGTTTTTACGGAGTTATTAAAACGTACAGTTTGGCTAAGCCATATGCTGATCTTACTTAAACGGAGAAGAGTTTTCGAGAAAAATAAGATTGC
Source organism: Potos flavus (assembly GCA_028534135.1). Classification (NCBI taxonomy): domain Eukaryota; kingdom Metazoa; phylum Chordata; class Mammalia; order Carnivora; family Procyonidae; genus Potos; species Potos flavus. Next base: position 73,536,233 of record CM052885.1, read on the forward strand.
AGCTGGTAGCTACGGTAGTTTTACTATTTTTGAACGGCTCTTTAGTATATGGTATTTTAATTCATCCCACAGATTCAAATTGGACTTCGACTGTGTACCCTGGGATATACTGTATGGTGTTCTGAGTAATGCTGGTTTGCTAAAATTGCAATGTAGATTGATGCTAAAGAGGCAGCTTTGCCATTTCTAAAATCTTCTCAGGCATTTCGTACAGAATGAAAATGCTGACGGCTAGCTACCTCTGCAAACATGGGTGCTGTAAATGCATATAGGCTCTATCCTTCTACTTTCTAAGTACAGAATGGGTAATTAGTACTGCTCAGGCTGTGATAGTGAACGATACACAGTAGTCCCATTATACCAAGAATGCTGATTTTCAGGGGTTTATAATCAGGCTGCAAAAAAGGCTGTAGATAAAATTGGGACCCGATTTCCAGCGATGGGCAATCTTATTTTTATTTAAGAAAACGCGAAGTAAAGTAATCAAGGCTAGTCCCAGGCTACACAAATCTAGAGAGTGGACCACGTCAAAATTCTCTGGACTTCCGGCTGATGACCTGCATTCCTTTTCTCTTCCACTTTGCACCTGAAGCACAACTTTTTTTGTGTACCGTTTGTCTGAGTCTCCCAAAGTCCTCAGGAAGAGGTCTTCGCTGCCGGGAGATGGTAGACCACATTAGGGTAATGAACTTCTGGGCTCTGCATATCAGATGGTCCCGCAGCGCTGGAGCGTTCCCATTGGCCATTCGCTGCCGTAGCTGGCCAGAGCTCTGCCCCTGCTATTGGTGGTCACGTTTGTGTTGGGTTTCCTTATTAATACTCCGCTGAGCCAAGGAAAACCTTACTCAGGCTACTCCACCACTGAAAGCAATTAACCTGTAACATGAGCTCTAACATCGCTGCACACTGCAGAGAACCAACAAAAGATTTGTTATTTGGCGCGATGGCAAGTTTTAATCCTCTCCCAGTAGAGCTCTCTGGGGGATTTTTCGCACATGGACATTACTGAACAGACATGTTCCAACTGCCCTGGTATGATGCACTGGATTTGTTCCAAACATGGAAAGTCTACCAAAAAGCCAGGGCACAATACAAACAATTGACCGTAAAACATCCATTAGAAATTGCATTTTACTCAAAACCTCTCTCATGTGAAGCCTAAGCAGGTCCCTAGAATAACATAGACACCCTTTGGATGAAATCATCCCGTAACTGAGTTTGTTGAGCTTACCAAAAATGTCAACGTTTAGAGCATCATCTGAAACACCTTTCCTTTCTTTCTTTTTTTCTTTCCTCCCTCCCTCCTTCCTTCCTTCCATTTATTTTTTTAACTATGGATTTTCTTTGGAGCCAGACCATGGCCCATGGTTGTGTCTCTGCTCATTTGGAAGGACTTCCTGGTTTAGTATCTTTCATTCATTCATTCATTCATTCAGCCATACCACAGGCGCCGCCTCTGTACCTTCGCTGTTGAGAGATTTGCCTTGCATTTTTTTTTTAAAGATTTTATTTATTTATTTGACAGAGAGAAAGAGATCACAAGTAGGCAGAGAGGCAGACAGGGGGGAAGAGGGGGGAAGCAGGCTCCCTGCTGAGCAGAGAGCCTGATGCAGGGCTTGATCCCAGGACCCTGAGATCATGACCTGAGCCGAAGGCAGAGGCTTTAACCCACTGAGCCACCCAGACGCTCCTCCCATTGTATTTTTGAAAGATATTTAAGTATCTTAACACTTTTTCTTTACCCCCAACTGCATTTCGTGTGCATTTTTTTCCTCTACTCCCTATTTGACATGACCAAGCCAGTCTGGCCTCCCAGAGCCATGACTTATTTCTGAGAGCTTCTCTATCTTCTGGCACATACTGTTTGCTCTAAGCGCGCCTCTCTTTAAAGTGTATGTGTGTTCGTTAACCTGGTCAAATTCACGTAGCAGAACCAACGACAATAAAATCTAAGTATTTCACACACCAGTTCGTTTGCTCCATCATTACCTAGAAAGAGAAATATTCTTCCTCCTTTTTTTTTTTTGTGCCTCATTTTAGTTTCTCCATCTTCAAAAAACAGAACAAAACTATTTTGTCACCAAAGTAACTCCCCTCTCCAGCTATATCACTGCCTCTTACAGAAGAGGAGTTATGGTTTAATTTGGCTCCTATTTAACTTCGCAGCCAATGAAATAACTGATCGAGTTATTCTGAAGACTGAGTGTTTTCTTTAATGATATATTTTGCTTCTAACTAAATTGCTTTACTTAGCAATTTGTGTTACAAGGGTAGAGCTGATTTGATATTTTTCAGCATGGGGATAAGTTGTTCATCCAGTGGCTAAAACCTATCTCCCTGCATCACAGCATTTTATCAGCAATGAGCACTTGCCAGGCCTGTCTCTTTAGTACAACACTTAGTGTGAACATCATGAAATATTAAAATGAGAAGGAGGCCTAGCAAATCTTGGGTCGGTAACTTTTAAAATGAGGACGTCAGGAACAAATCACCAGCCTCTCTCTACTGCTACTGGCCCGCAAAAAGGAATGAGCCCTCAAGGCTTCTGGCATAATCGCCGATTCTCCTGTCACAGGGCGCAGTAAACAAGAGAACGAACAGGGCAAAAATCCACGGCCACTATTCTGTGGGGGAACAACGTCACTTTAAAGAAAGCAGGTAGAAGGAAGCGAAAAGGAAACACAAGAGGTAAATCTTAATGGCACGTGTGAGTGGAAGCCAAGAGGAACCCTGGGGTTAAACTGAGCAGAGCAGGGTTTCGGGCAGAAAAATTCCACCCCTCACGCATCTCTTAAACAAACGCCAAAGAAAAATGTCATTACTCACAAATGCTTCCCGAACTGGGTGTTGTGAGATTGCTAATGCCTATTTGTGCTCAGTTCATGTAAGTGACATTCAAATGTCAGGTTGAGGTTTGTGAACTGGACCATCTTGGATTTCAGGGTGAGCACGTTTTCATTCAGTGGAAAACACGTACATCTAAGAAATTTGCTTGATGGCGTCAATAAGGGGGGGGTGTCAAACTCCATTTTAAAAAGAAAGCCAAGGGAGGGCAAGGGCCGCCTTCCCCTGGCCAGTTAGGTGGTGCGTGTCATGCACTCCCCTCAAGGAGGGTGAGCTGTTTCATTTTCTCTGTGATTCCGAGGATGTGTCTTGGACTGGAGCTGGCATATTTATTCACTTCTCCAAAGGCAACCAGACAGGAAAGTTTCCCATCTCCCGTGCTTGGAGCAACAGTTGCCGTGCATGCAATGAGAAAGGCAGGCAGCCCTGAGTTCTGAAACAGCAGCTTCCTGATTCCTCTGGCATATTTTGCCAGGCAAGAGGCAGAATCAGCTAGTGTTGTACCAACAGGAGCTTCAGCAAAGAGAAATGAGGCAGCCATTAATACTTTGACAGAAGCATCCTCCACAATAAAATTGATTTTAGGGATCCAAAATAATATTTTACAAATGAAGCTCTTTCCGATGTGTGGAAAAAAAAAAAGAGCTTATTGAATGATTTCCTCGGTATTGAATATTATTTAAAAAAAAAAAAAAAGCCAGGTGCAGAATTTTCTGGAGCAAAAAACGGGAGGAGTTCGCTGATTTTTGTAAACAATAGAATGTACGTAATTGAATTGTTTTACCTGGGGGAACGATTTTTGCCCGCATAGCTCAACTCTAGTCATTCCCTCAGCAGCAGCCTGCAGTCTGAGACACGAAGCCCTAGTGGAAAAGGCTGATTGATTAAAATTGCTTCCAGTTCTGTTCTTCCCTGAACTCACATAAACGGTGTGCTCCCCACGTCGTGGAGGAGGCTGATACCCACACCTCTTCCTGTTTAGCTGTTGGCGGAACTAACTGCTACATCTATCACTTGCAACAACCAAACTCGCCTTCTCCACGCATGCATATGTGTGCTGGAATATTTTCATTCCCACTCTGTTTAGATGATGCAAGATATATATATACATATATATATATATGTATATATATAATCACTAGATGTGTCAATCCTATTAAAATCACTCAAAATATCACCCTTAAATAAAATGTACGGGCTTATATTTCCATAAGGTACTAGGAGACAAGTTAAGTAACCTGTGGGCCCAGGGCCATCTGAGCGACACTTTCAGCCTTCCTATTATTCAGCGTTTGACCTGAAGTTGTGTTTTTTTTCACCTTTAAAATAGTATTAATTCCGCTTTACATGTTCGAGCCAAGTGGCATTTTCTTTACAAGGAATTGTTTGAAGTGGCACTTTTGATGAAGACTCATCGTTGGATACCTTGAATTTTGACGTGAAAATTAAGGTCATCATTTCTAACTTGCCTTTAAAAATAAAGGCTCTTTCTAAAGAACCTAGACCTTCATTCTTTTTTCAAAGCAAATGCCTCATGCTTTAGTAATCTGGAGAGTTCGGTGAGGTTTTCATTTTCTCATTGTTGGTTTGAAAAGAAGAGAGTGCACCAAGATATCTTTTGACTTTCCTTAACTTACTTTATAATTTCAGTGCTTTGTGTCCATTGGTTCTCTGGTTCTTCTTATTCTTAGGTTATTGATTCAATGTCAGTAGGAAGAAGTACAGAAAAAGAAGGTTGTTTCCTCTTAAAACTCTCTAATTTCCTCCTGTTGGCATCCCGTGCGCATTGCCACTTTCACGAAAACCTGAATCAGTGACGAGCCAAATACTGACCACGTTTCTGGAGGTGGGATATAAAAAGTACTTTAATTGCTCCTTTTTCACGTGGACTAGAAAACCAGAAAATCCCAGGCAAATTTAATTCCAACTTTCTACAACATAAAATAAAATTATCTCTCTTTTATGTTTGCTTATACATCTTGCCTATGTATATTTAAATATTAACCGTAATCTCTTTGAATTATGAGTAACACATATTCTGCAATGTATTTGTAAATAAGATTTCTACTCATTTGGGGAGGCAGCGTATCTTCTTGTCATATGAGAAGGAATGTAAATTGTCTGCAGATGATTTCTGTTATAGGTTATGAGCAAAAAATACCATAGAGCAACATTTACTTTAAAGAGCAAAAGGCAACCAACTTTTACTCATTTCAATACAATAAACAGTTACATTTCTCAGTTTAAATATTTGGAAAGGAGATCTATAACATATGTGTTCTTTGTTCAAAATTCCCAAAAATGGTAGTTTTGTTTAAATTTTTGTTTGCCACTTTTCTATGAAATTTGTGTTCCAGAAAGCAGCAGATGTATAACATGCTCTATTAAAATACAATAAAATAGCGCCCAGGGCACTTTATTAAAAATAACACTGAAATAATATTTTTGATGCCAAAGAATACCATTCTTCAAAGTTAGTTTAGTAAAAGTAATTGGAATCAATGGGTTAATTGTTTCTAGAGCACTTATAAGTAAATATTATTAGCAAAGTATTTTAATTACTGTACTTTATGTGGCCTAAATGTAAGCATTTATTAATACAAACCAAGCACTCATTACAAATTTGCACAGAAAATGATAAAATATTATGTATGAAATGAAGCATTAGCATGGACCATTAAGTCCTCTATTTTCATTTAATTGAATTTGTCAGTAGTACCCTCTTTAACTGAAAACCAGTCATAACCACAAAATTAAATAATAATTAAAGAAACAACTATTGAAAGAGTGTTGCTTGGAAGCTAAGGTGCCATTTAACCAAAACATAGCAATTTCATGTAAATTGCAGACCATGTAGACGCAGTTCTGAAAATTATGCATCCTGTGGTTCCGTGTATGTTTGATTTAGCAAGCAATTTCAGCATTGCAGATTAGATATCCTAATCGAAGGACCCGTCTGTAATTCAGAAAGGTGGGATATGGTCGAAAGTACCTGTAAATTTACCGATGCAATTATAAGGCGACAAAAGTTCGACATAACCATCCACTTTATTGCTACCTAGTCAATGGCTTTGGCCTACTGGTACATGAGTGGATATATAGGACTAAGAGTATCTGTGTTCTCAGCATTCCTGATAAATCACTGTGCATATCGGGTAGGTGATGTGCTAACTAGGATTAGGACCGGATTAAAGTATTCGAGCATCTTCACTATTTGAGCGTCTAGCGTCTCTGAATGTGCAATGTATCTTGAGCGTCTTTCCTGTTAAAACTATGATATTACCCTTTCAAATACACTTGTGCCTGTTGATTATCACCTAAAAACTTCTCATCTAAGATTCAGTTTAGTTTACCGAAAAGTTCAGTTTCCTTGTGTGCGTGTGTGTACACGTGTGTGCATTGATTTCTATACATGTGTACGCAGGCGTTTATTTTCACTAGTCGCCCTTCTAAAAGGTCTCCAACCTTTGCCAACTATTTTTTACTCTACCTAGACGAGTTCCATGTTGCACAGCCAGCAGGGGGAGGTAAGATTTAAGGAAATAGCAAAATGAACTTGATGGAAGCAACTACTTTAGGAGGCAAATAAACAAACAAACAACAACAACCAAAAATGTAATGAGCAGCAGGAAGGAGTCTCTAATGCATTGGAGATAGATTCAGCATCTTAGATAAACTGCTGGCTGTCGATCAGAATTTTGATAAATATTCTCCAATGTACTTTAAGGACTCAGATCTTAAATATTGTACACAGATGAATTCATTATTGGAGACCCTTTGTGATATTTTCCAACATGCAAACTACAGCTGATGTACGTGAATCTTGGATCTGTGAGACAGCTTAAATAATGTAAAAGTGTAGCAATCAACAAATATTCTCATGAGCTTGCAGAAAGTGTTGATTTTGTTTAAAAGTCTTACAGGGTTGTATCTGCTCACCTAATTGACTACTTGTATGCAGCAATTAATGAAAACCACAGAGTAACTGAAGGATTCTAGTTTTTAAAAATATATAACTAAAATTATATTTCCATATTTGTACACAAGTGGTCAGTTAAATGTGTAGGTAAATTGGATGTGATGTATGTTCTTGAGACTTACATTTCCTTGAAAATAATCAAGATTAGGGTTTGGAATATAGCAGTACAACTTGCATATCTACCAACTTCATTTCGATAAACTCAATTTAGCCCAGATGAGGCTTAACTCAGCTAGCCTACCACAACTTTGACGAGTATAAGTAGTGAATGTGTCTGCAATTAACATGAAGTATATAAAAATGCAGGTCTGATGTGGAAAACCTATTAAATTACATTAAAATTGTCACCAAGGAAAATAGAAAGTTAAAATCATATTTTACACTTGTAAATTGATTTTTTATTACAAAATATTTCAGATTTTATCTCAGCTGATCCTCAACCAGCTGTAAAAGGAACTTATTTATGCCCATTTTACAGATTGAAAAGTATAGTATGTTTTTAACAATACTTTTAAATAAACCTTGGTTTCACAAATTTTATGGATTTTGTTTCTTATTTTAAAAAGATGATTTTTAAACTTAATTTTTAAACTTCTAAATTTAGCTTTTTCTATTAATTTAGCTTCTTTGCTATTGGTAACTCAAAACAACCAGCCCGTATAAATATACTCTTTTATGTTTTAGTTTCCTCATTGCGTATATTGAGACTTTATTTATTTATTTATTTACTATTGAGACTTTAAAGGCCATTTTTGAAAGAGTTTCATTTAAGATGACCGTGTAAGGCAAGAATCAAATTTCAACACATCTGAATTCCAGTTAATTTAAAAATCTGTGCTCATTCTCTCTCTCTCTCTCTCTCTCTCTCTCTCTCTGTCACACACACACACCATAGCCACACACATACCACTGAAACTCCAATGCAACTTTATTGAATTTTCTGATATTCCAATTTTATTCTCTATCAAGTCAATATACAACCCCTGATTCTGATTTCAAAAGAGTTTTTGAAAAAAAACAATGACTAGAAAGCATAAAGTTCAAGGATGAGGATGATTGTAGACATTTGATCTCTCGCGCTTGCACGTGCTGCGAAGACACCAAGCAACTCTGGGTTCTTCCGTTGGAGAATTCATATAGCACAGGGGGTGACTGCAAAGAACTTTTGCTAAAATATCTAGTTCTGACTAAAATATTCATTCTTCTAAGCTCCCGAATACTTTATAATACCTAGATTAAACTGAGATTCATAGAATTTAATGTGGGGATTTGGGCTATTTTTGGATTTTAGATATGCTGATTTTGTTCTATAATATCAATATAGTTTCTTTCAAATTCATGTACAACAGTTGGCTTTTCTCATATAATACTTTGCCTCTTAAGCTTTTCCAGAATCTCTTTATTTTGAGCAGATCACTACAACTCTTGATTAGCTGCTACAACCAATTTTAAAAACTGGAGTGAAAAAGAATATGCCATTAAATCTTCAGTATTTGTAGAACTATGATACCACATTGTTATGTAAATGTAGCCATATTCCCTTAGTCTTGAAAGAATGGGACCTATGCTGTGGGAGTGTAGTTTACTGAAGCATTTGAGGGGGTTGGATCTATATTTTATGTATTCATCTCAATGAGCAAGGCACTCTGTTTGGCTTTGGCATTTAGAATACGGATTAAAAAGATTTCGAAACTTTGTAGACAAACTCCAGAGTCAGAATGACAGATGGCTAAACAGTCATTCAGTGGAGAAATTATCTTTCCTGTCGAATAGTCTAGATTATGCTGAAATTACTCCACAGTCTGAAAAATCTCAGTAGCTTAAAGCAGCAATCTAATTTTCAGCCCTGCTAGAGGTTTAGCACAGGTTGGAATTAGAGAAGGAAAAGACTAGTGTTTGCCCCGTCTAGTCACTTGGAAGCCCAGACTGATAGGCGCTCCACTGTGTGATCTGGTCGATGTGCAGACACAAAAATCTGCCAAAACAGTGGAAGTGAGAACTTTGTCTTTCAGATGTTTCTTTGTCTTTCAGATGCTTTCTGTCTTTCAGATGCTTCTCCCAGAATCGACACATGCCATTTCTCCCATGGATCCTTGACCCAAAGCTAGTTATATGACCACACCCCCTTTTAAGAAATGGAGAAGCCTAAATTCTAGGGACCTGGAAAGAGAAGAATAGGTCAGTTTGGAGAACTTATAATGTCTCCCACAAAAACCAGTAACAATCAGATGAGCATTAAAGGTATTGGAGGTTTTAGGAAAAGTATAAAAAGAATATAAAAAAGATTATAGACTCTTTCTTGAAATTCATTTTTAGGGGCACCTGGGTGGCTCAATTGTTAAGAGGCTGCCTTCGGCTCAGATCATGATCCTAGGGGGTCCTGGGATCGAGTCCCGCATTGGGGTCCCTCCTCAGCGGGAAGCCTGCTTCTCCCCCCACTTCCCCTGCTTGTATTCCCTCTCTCACTGTCTTTCGGTCAGGTGAATCAATAAAATCTTAAAAAAAAAATCCATTTTTAAATTGGAATCATATATAACTCAAAAATTCAATATTTAACTCAGAACTTTATAAATATGTAGTCAAGAAATAGTGTTCTTCTTTGTACACACTCAGTTCGTCTGGTGTCACCCAGAATGACCATATTTGCGCCATATTGTCACACATTGCTGTGGCTGACCCTCCGTGTGCCTTTTTTTTTTTTTTAAGAAATTAAACTTCCACTACATGTGGCAGATTCGATCTTCCTACACTTGTGTGACTCCCGCGTTTTATAAAACCGTGGCATCATTTAATCCCTGGGTACTTTTCTCAGTTTTTTTTTTTTTTTTTTTTTTAAGATTTATTTATTTGACAGAAAGAGATCACAAGCAGGCAGAGAGACAGGCAGAGAGAGGGGGGGAAGCAGGCTCCCCGCTGAGCAGAGGGCCCGATGCGGGGCTCGATCCCAGGACCCTGAGACCATGACCCGAGCCAAAGGCAGAGGCTTTACCCCACTGAGCCACCCAGGTGTCCTTTCTCAGGTTTTGATACTGATGTTACTCCTTCTAAACTTCCTCCCCCATCTGAAGACCAAAGCCTTGTTAGTGTCGGAGTACCTTTGGATCCCTCAGTGTAGAGTCCTTACTTTGTGTGTAAAGACCAATACTGAAACACGACTCAGCTATCTCCCCATTAGAACCATCTGCACACATTAAACGTAACAGAAAACACTGAAATCACCATTCGTAGCCACTGGCATACACTGTGAGCAGTTAAAGAGATACCAGAAAAGATCACAGACCAAAGAAGACTCTAAAACAAATAAACAAACAACTCTGTATACTGAACTGTAATACAGAAACCATGTGTGATAAAAGATAAAACTATGGCCAGGGATTGGGCGCCTGAGTGGCTCAGTTTAGCATTTGCCATCAGCTCAGGTCATGATCTCAGGGTCCTGGGATCCAGCCAGGAGTCCTTCCCTGTTCAGTGGGGCGTCTCCTTCTCCCTCTGCCCT
>CM052885.1:73547051-73579551 GCA_028534135.1 Potos flavus
AAAAAGCTCTTTTTACATAGCTTTTCATTGCTAAGACACAGTTCTTTTTAATCAAAAATCCGGAACATCTTGTATTTGATTTGTGAAAATAAAACCACTTAATTTTATGGGAGGGCTTATTAATGAAAAAACTTGATAACTAAATACCTAAATTTTAGAGAATGTCTTATAAGTTTGCAGGTGCTTCAGTTATTTATTGCTGCCTAGCCAGGTATCCCAAATGTTAGTGATTTAAAACAACAGTGAATTACATCTTCATGATTCTGTGGGTGGGCGATCTGGACAGTTCTTCTGGTTTTTCCCGCCTTCAGCTGGAGGGTCAGCATGGCTTTGGGTCTAGGACGGCCTCCACTCCCATGTCTGATAGTCGATAGTCGATAGTTGTATGATGCTTTTCTTCTTCTCCCTGTGTCAGCTCATCATCGAGTAGGCTACACAGACTTTCACACAGCATACTGCACTGAGGTTCCCAAAAATGTCCAAGCAGAAGCTGCAAGGGCTCTCTTTGTTTTTATTTTAAGATTTATTTATTTACTTGAGAGAGAGGGAAAGTGAGAGTGAGCGGCACAGAGGGGCAGAGGGAGAGGGAGAGAAGCAGACTCCCTTCTGAGCACAGAGTGGAAGGCGGGGTTCCATCCCAGGACCCCGATATTATGGCCTGAGCCAATATCAAGAGTCAGTGGCTGATGGGACTGAGCCACCCAGGCACCCCGAGATGTTGCAAGGGCGCTTAAAATCTCCACACCAGAACTCACATAAATGTCAGTTTCATGACTTTCTATTGTTTAAACAAGGGCATAGGACAAACAGCCTTCGATGGGAAAAGCGCAGCAGCACCATCATATCACGGGGCGGGGGGGGGAGGAAGGGTGAGTGAACACAGGCAGGTGTGATTCAATGGCATCCTTATCTTATTGACATATCACCACAAGTCTTGAAACTAGTGGGAGGCTCTAAAAGCTTTCTTCAAGACACTATTATTTTCTAATTTCCTCCATTCTTTTCTTGAAGAATGTTATGTTCCCATCACAACCAATCTTCCCTCACTGGACAAAATCGAGCTTACTTCCTGCCTATCCAGCATAGTAGGCGGCTGTATTACTCTGCACTGCTAATCAGAGAGAACATCCAAAACAATGTTGTGAGTGAAGGCTGACACCTTGATTTCCCGAATCCAGACATATTATAGAGTGGAGAAAAGTGACAGTAACTTTCGCAAGGATTTTGCATTGTTCTTATCTGCACTATTGTCAAAGAGCACAATGCTTCAACGGGAAAGTCCCACAAGAGCAAAGCCGAGTGTTGGAGGAAATAGACCCTACTTTAACCCATGGTAGAGCTTGATGTTTTTGCCATCAATCTCATGCTGTGTTTATATTGTTTTCAGCAACGGTGTAACAGATAGTGTTATAATGATAATTCTATCCAGAAAAACATTAGAAAACATAAATTGTTATGGACACAGAATATTATCTTTAGGAGTTTAATTACATATACTTTTGGTTGCAAAATTTCATAAGCGATAAAAGATCTCTAAGTATAAAAATATTCTACATTAGGATAAGTTAGGATATTAAGGGAGAGTGGAGTGGAAATTGGGCTCAATAAGAGAAAGGAACAATATAAAATTCCTGACTGTTAAAGAACATCCCATGCATGTATTTTTAATTTTTTGTGTGTGCATGTATTTTTTAAATGCATGATGGTCCAAACCAAGGCCCTATGGTATTTATACTCCACTGGATACATTTTTAAAAAGTGGGGCAGCAGTTTTGCATTCAAATGTCAATATTTACAACATACCAGAAATTATATTCTTTGAAAATATTTAAACTTATGAAAAAAAGATTTTGCCTACTTTTTATATGCTAGGGAGCACATGGATTGTCCAAAATTTTTAGGTGTTATGTGAATACAAAAAAAGAAAGAAAGAAAGAAAGAAAGAAAGAAAGAAAGAAAGAAAGAAAGAAAGAAAGAAAAGAAAGAAAGAAAGAAAGAAAAGAAAGAAAGAAATAAAGAAAGAAAGAAAAAGAAAGAACTCAGTGATCTATAGTCTATGTAATTCATTTTGCCCTAGATTTCAGGGCAAAACTGGTATCCTCTTGGTTGTCTGAAACGGGCTGATCAGGCAGCGGGATGAAGCTCAGGTTATCGTTAATTTCACAGAGATTAAACCAGGCTTAATACTATAATCACTGATGATGCTGGACCTCGTAAGAGCCTCCAAATCTTGGACTGTTCAGCATAGCAATATCACCATGCAAACCAGGTTTGTATTTGAGCTTTCCTCAGTTACCATTTAGATGTGACCCAAGGAGATTAATGGCTGACATTTTTGCAGTCATGGGATACTTTAAGGATCTAACAACAGCAACAAAATGGTTGATACTATCGTAATTTACCCTACCCTCGCTCACATCCACATAAAAGTGCATAGGCGCTCACACACCCAAGTTTGCATAGTAATTTCAGGGTTTCCTGAATGTGATGCCCAGGCTTTCATTTATCAAATTTAAGAACACCAGCTTCAAGGGAAAAGAATCACATCCTCCATCTGCTTTTATAACCTCCTACACTCGACATTATAGATATGCGGCACTCAGCAAATATTTGTTGATGATGCTATCTGATATTTGTCTTCCTTGACATTGCTTTTGATAGTCATTTTCAAACAACCTAAATTCGGCATGAAAAACATTTTGGAAGGGGATGAATTCCCACTTTCAACATACTTCTGGAAGCATTTTGTAATTGACCAGGCTGACAAAACACCGAGTAGGCTGAGCCCATTCTGTCTTGTGTCCACCGCAGAGATTCTTGCTCTCCTACTTCAAAATAAGCTCGTCTCACTCAGGGGCGAACTTACCATGAGGCATTAATTTTATGTAATTTATTAGTTTACATATGCTGCTTTGAAATAATTTAACATCATAACAATGAAAAAAGACACTAGGAGAAAGAAAGAGACTTATGTGGTTCTATTACCTTCTCCCTCCAAGCTTGCTTAGTTTTAGAGGTTTACTTCTGTCTAGCTTTATCCATTAAAACCCAAATCCATGGGGCGCCTGGGTGGCTCAGTGGTTTAAAGCCTCTACCTTCTGCTCGGATCATGGTCTCAGGGTCCTGGGATCGAGCCCCGCATCGAGCCCCGCATCAGGCTCTCTGCTCGGCAGGGAGCCTGCTTCCCCCTCTCTCTCTCTGCCTGCCTCTCTGCCTATTTGTGATCTCTTTCTGTCAAATAAATAAAATTAAATTTAATTTAATTTAAAAAAAACAAATCTTGGGGCACCTGGCTGGCTCAGTTGGAAGAGGGTTGTGAGTTCAAGCCCCATGTTGGGTATAAAGATTATTTTAAAAAAATAAAATCTTAAAAAAAAAAAGTTTTAATTTTTAATTTTTTAATTTTGACTATGGGAGATGCTAATTAGATAAGCTATCTTTATTCCCTGGGGAAGGAAAAGTCTCGTGAGAGTTATAAATGTGTTAATATTAGTATTCATGTCCAATAGTATAAAGCTATAAATTTCTTTAAACACTAAAGTTGTCTTAATTTTAATTTCCTAAAGACCGCCAGGTACACAATTAACATAAAAGCAGTGTATTTTCTGCAATAAATACAAACCGATTTTTTAAATATTTCATGGTTCTGTTTTTACACTCAGAACTCCAGAATTAGTCAAATTCACACAAAATAGTCTTTTGAAAGCAGACTGCACAAATCTCTTAAAATCAACATACATTGCTAAGGCCACCCAAGAAAAGGCTGATGGTCTGTCCACGTGGATCGGTTTGTGAGACAAAGTTCCAGAATTCCACACTTATGCTATAAACAAGGCTGAATCCAAATCTATCTGTTGGTTTAGTCACAATTATATTCATTTATTTTAGATGCCAACCCAAGAAAATCAGAGCTAAACTGTGTTGACCAATGTAAATACAAAACCGCGTGGTATTAAGAGCTGACATGAGTTAGGAGTTGAGTGCATAGCCTGTGCCATGTAATGTCTGAAGCCTTGACATGTTCCTTAATCCTTAGGACAACCGTATGGGGGAAGTATTATTATCCCATTTCGCAGATATAAACAGTGGGTTCAGGGAATATAATTTCCCCCAATCGCACAGCCACAGACAGAATCAGGTTTTTGTTTTGTTTTCTTTTCTTTTTTTCTTCCCAAGTGCACGTGGTCTGGTTGCATTTAAATATAAATAGAGAGTATTTAAAATTAAGGAAAATTAAAAATTTGGTTTCTCGTTTTCACACACCAAATCTGCTTTAGATTACTCAGCCTTACCAAGCACTAGAAAAAAAAACAAATTGCAGAGGTTTGTAATCACAAATGACTTTAATCTAGAAATGATACCCCACATTATTAAATTTGCTGATTATTCTTCCTTGTTGACTGCAATTAATGTTTTCTCATAGTGTAGCTATTACACAGGCAAAAAGTTTTCATTGACAAAACCAAGTGACAACTATTACATTCTACATGTAGACACACTGATGCCTGAAGTATCTGGAAAATGTGCCAAAACAATTAACCAAATTATAAGTATTGCCAGGGATGCCTGGGTATCTCAGTCAGTTAAGCATCTGCCTTCAGCTCAGGTCATGACCCCAGGGTCCTGGGATCGAGCCCCACATCGGGCTCCCTGCTCAGCAGGGAGTCTGCTTCTCCCTCTTCCTCTGCCTGCTGCCCCCCCCCTTGTGCTCTCTCTTTCTCTGTCTCTCTGACAAGTAAATAAAATCTGAAAACAATAAAATAAAATAAAAAATAAAAGCATTGCCGTTCCCTGTCTCACTCAGGAAGAATGATCATAAGAAAGTGTGAAGGGATTACAAAATTACAATTAAGAAATTAAAAAATTAAAATTTCTGCCTCACATTTTAATGCTTCAATAGCAATTGGAATATGGGTGACAATGGCTCACAAATATTGTAATCGCAAGACCATTAAAAAAAAAACATACTTGACATCCTATATCAAACTTGAAAATTAGGGAATGCATTTGGAGGCTTGCTAGATGGGAATAAAAATTTCATAGCAAAATAGGAATTAACAATCACCTCAAATATTCTTTATTTTATAAAAGATTGTACAGTGGAATTTAGCTCCAGAGGAGCTAGAAGGTTATTTAGTTGAAATGCAACACTGAGGGGAAAAAAACCAAAATGGCAACTCTACTTACCCTTAATGGTACTAAAATACATTTCAAAATAAAAGTGAGTGAGTTAAAATTTTAAACAGCAATACGATTTCCATGCAAGGTTGTCATGCAGTAATCTATGCTGTTAGGGAAACTAGCTGGGCATTCCAGTTTTATTTTTTATTTTTTAATTTTTATTTTATTTTTAAGATTTTATTTATTTATTTGTTAAAGAGAGAGAGAGCATAAGCAGGCAGAGAGGCAGGCAGAGGCAGAGGGAGTAGCAGGCTCTCTGCCGAGCAAGGAGCCTGACGTGGGACTCGATCCCACGACCCTGGGATCATGACCTGAGTGCAGCCGCTTAACCAACCGAGCCACCCAGGTGTCCCAAGGAATTCCAGTTTTAAATCTGAATTAACTGCTTTACCGGTTGCATTGGAACCTCTGTTATGACACGAAACATATAAAATCTTTCCAAATAATGCTGGCCCACTGTACATGGTAAATCTACTTATGTTTGGGTTAGAGGATTTTTGAATGGGCATTAATGTTAGAGCTTTCACGAGAGCACATACCTTCCTCTTTCATTACCAGTAATGAAAATTCTGTGGGCTCCTTGCTATTTGGACTGTTTAGGAAAAAGAAATGTGTCCTATTGTCTACGAGGCGTTTAATGAAGTTTCTTTAATAATACGGAAGAAAAGATTAAAGAGAGGGTACAGGAAGCCAACTGTTAGGATCCCCTCCCTATAATCCTATCTGGTCTCCTTTTTCCTCCCATTTCCCTCCCCTCCAGCTCCTCTGGAGCCTCTGGACCGTGTGTGGGGAGCTGTTTTCAGCCATCGCTGCTGGGTCTAGGTGAGACCGGGAGTTCTGGAGACCTACAGAAGCTCAGAGGTCCTGCTGCTTCTGTGAGTCCGCGGGGGTTAGTTCAGAAACAAGTGACCCTTTGTTGTTGCTATTGTTGCATAAAAGTCAGGAGAGCAAATTTTAATACGTTGACTTTTATTTATTTTATTTTATTTTATTTTTTTACGTTGACTTTTATTACAACTTGATATACTTACATCATTAAGAGTAAAAAATCCAGGCTGATCATTATGTCTCTCTGCTGACTTCCAAAGGTAACATTTAAGGGAAAAAAAACCAATATGGGAATTATTGCCTTATGAAATTAAAAACACAGAGTAAGGTGAGTGTAGGCATGGGCTAACTGATATATTTTTTGAGTATCTGAAAGCTTATACTTTAAGTCAGTTTTAGAAAAGATGATAGAAGTCTCCATGCCTGAAAACCTCAGCCTAAATCTTTTCTGTTTGTTCAGAATATTTGCCAGGTTTCTTCACAAAGTATAAATACGTGAATGCAGGGTCTAAAAGACTGATGGTATCCACGTCTCCAATTAAATTTCCAGCTACCAGTAACACTGAATCTGTTCAGAGAAAATTAATGATTAGCAAATTTTTACTTTTGCATTTTTATATATTTATACATCAAACATAAAGGGAACAATAATAGAATTATTTAATTCGTACCTCTGAATGTCATGTCCAAATATTAAAGGTTTTTAAAAATCATGTACTTGTACACACTGAAAGAGTACCGTAACTGAAAAAAAAAATCTAAAATTATTTAATAATTTATGATGTCTATTTTAGCTTCAATATTCTTGGTATAGCAAAATTAAAATGACTACATAAACTGATCATTTTGTCTGACTTGTATCAAAGACTTAATTCATTTATAATTTTAAATTGTGTTTGAGGGAAATTAGGAAATATTTTTAAATTCATATCGACTCCAAAATTTTCAAGCTTATAAATTCAGACAGTCTCACTTGAATCCCCAAATATCTTAATTTGCTTTGAAGAGAAAGTATTTTTTTCTTTCATTCATATAATTCAAAATAGCTAAACAGATTCTACTTCAACAATTTAAATGATTCACATGTGAGAACAAATATGGAAAATCTAAGCCCCAAACAAAATTGCAGACTTAAATTATAATGATAATTTAAAATGTGTGTAATATAATTATAGTATAGGGTCTGCTATAATGAGCTCGGCGATACTATATCTATATCAAATGTGTTAGGACGGTGATATTAGATATGCCTTTCTCTCAGCATTTTTTTACACATTTCTGAATTATGATACCTGTGCCAGAATCAGTCTACTGTATCAAGGATTTTTTGGATGGAGAAATGAATTTTTTTAAATTGTCAAAACATGATAGAGCAAACTTCCATTTTTCCACATAGAATCTACTAAAATATGAATATCAACTATATATGAATTTTAAATATACAAAGATAGTCACAAATTCA
This sequence comes from Potos flavus, assembly GCA_028534135.1. Classification (NCBI taxonomy): domain Eukaryota; kingdom Metazoa; phylum Chordata; class Mammalia; order Carnivora; family Procyonidae; genus Potos; species Potos flavus. The sequence continues at coordinate 73,554,523 of CM052885.1, forward strand.
TTTTGAAATATCTCTAAAAGAAAGTTAGATATATAAATTGATAATTCAGATTCAATAATTTTGTATAATCGAAGCAAACTGGAGACACATTTAATTACAAATACCAATCGTTATTATATCTTTCTGCATAAATGCTCAACAGACCTTTTTATACATAAGTATTTTTCTTAAACTTAGAAAAATACATCAATCCACAATTCAGGCCCTCCTTCTACAGTTGCACTGTTGTTAATTATCAAGTTAATACAGTACTGTTAGATTAACAAATATACACCACTACTCCCTGTAAAAGTTCAGGGCGCAAGCCAAAAACTATTTACATAGCCAGTCAGGTTTAAAGTGAGTAGTTCTATGACAAAATACATGAGGAATGATCCTATTTGTTGTCTGATAAGGAAGTACTGCTAAAATTAAAAAGTCATTATTTCCCGGTTAAGGCAGAAAAGCAACACAGAGTTATTGTACTGAACAGTGATGGGCAATGCACAGTGGGTGCAAGGAACAAAAAAAGGCATAATATTCAATTTTATGTGTCCCCCTAGTCATCCATCCATCCATCCACCTGTCTGTCCATCCATCAACCACTCATTTAATAAAGAGGTACTGCAACTGAATAATTACAGGGCGCAAAACTCTGGTGCCAGGATGGGTGTAATTTATCCCCTAGCGGTGAGACACGCAGATAACTAATTTAAATACGGACTCTGGTGAAAGAGTGTTGAATATAAATATATAGATCCTATTCCCCCCCCCCCTCCCCTGGGTGACCCTTAGAAAGGGGGGGGGTGAAATCAAAATGGGGAAGCAGAGTAGGTTTCCCACAGGCAGGCAGCAACGAGCTTTGGTTGACAAAGGTCGGTGCCATCACCAACAGGCGAACTCCCGAGGTCACCTCGCTGTCCTATCAGGCCCTAGCGCAGATTAGACACGTGGTTTGGTCTCTAACCATGCAGAGCGTGAGGAAGGAGAGAGCAAAGTCCTCGGGCTGGGAGAAGAGCACGTGCAGACCCCTAGGCGGGGAAGGAGCCACAGGTGTGGCAAGTGCAGCGGTAGGCGGGGAGAGCCAGATGGTGAATCATATGGAAATTATGAAAACTGATGAGATAACATCTCCTCTGCTTTGAACTCTGCTGAAAAAGACAAGATTATGTTTGGACACTGAGACATGAATCGATAAAAGAGCAGAAAGATCAGTACAAAGACAGGAGAACTAGGTCTTGAAATAACGCGCATTTTACACTCTCTTTCCTCCCCAGGTCCGGGAAGTCTTTGTTTTGCAGAAGTAACCGTAGGAAAATAAAGGGGCCCCATAGGAGCAAGTCGCATTTTCCTGGTAGTTAGTAGCCTTTTACTAATGACTCGCTTCTGAATAAACAAGTAGCTGCGTAAAGAGCTCTCTATCTCCAGATCTGTATTATTTGCCACCCCGTTCGCTGTAGAAGGTTTTCCCCTTGAGCGGAAGCCTGCCGGGGTCCGGGGCCTGGCTGCCAGGTGTGGACCTTGACTGATGAGGGCACAGTAACCTGCTGACCCCACCCTCAGCCCTGGTTTCCGGGCTGCCTTTTATCTCCAGCCTCGCCTTCTCTTTCACTCTCTCTCCCTGAAAAGTCTGAGGAGCCCTGGGCTGATCAGTGGCCCTCGGCTGTCCCCACGTCCTGACCTGTGTGGACTCCCTGGCTTACCCCTTCATGTGCCTGTTGACCCCGACTTTGGATTCTGATTCAAGTTTGGGTAACGCCTCCTCTCTAGTTTCTGATTGTGGCTGGATTTGGGAACTACATGTCATCCTTCATTTACCCTTATCAGACATTCTGATTTTGGCTTTCTGACATTGCCTCCCCACCTGGGATTCTGACACTGATTCCAGACCTGAAAAGCTTCCAGGTTTTATGTACTTACGTATGTTTGTATGTGCATATGTATGTATGTATGTAGGAATACATGTGTGTATTTCAATCTTGTACCTCCTTTCATTCCTAATGAAGCTAATTCCTGATTTCTAACAATTTACCGTCTGGACAAAGACCTTCACGCTACAGTCTTCTGTCACCGGTAACTTTACTGTGGGAGGTGGAAATTCAGTTCCTGAGGATGGCCCCCTCTGTCAGGGGGCAAGCAGGTTTCCAAAGAAGCTTGACACAGGTCTCTAAAAATGCCTTTTAAATCAAAGCGAGTGTGCTTAAAAATCCAATTTTTTTAATAAATGATATTTTAAAGCATCCTTATAAAGACACTTGAGCGAATACTGTTATATTTCTAGCTCGTTTCCCTGCAATTTTGGATTATACAGGTTGGAGTGAAGTTATGTATAAACACAAGCTAGACTATTCCTTCCCAGAAGAAAATTCTTTCTCAGAGCCTAGTGCTGCTTGTGGTGAGAAATATGTGAAATAACTCTTTTACAAAGTAATAGAAGTTTAAGTCAAATTATGCTAATTTATATATAAATAGACACAAATTCAGGGGGGTAATAAGATGCAATATGAATCATACCCAATCTTCTAGACTGCCCTTATGGAAGAAAAAAAAACTTTTTTTCTTCTAGTTAAAAGACAGAAAAAAAGATATGTTAAGCTATTTTTCAATTGCCAATTGACTCATTAATACATATTTAAGAAATTCATCCACTAGCAAAATCACCCTTCTTCCACTTTTCCAGGAGTTTTGAACAGAAATTAATTTACGCTTCTATCAATAGTATAAGGTCTTTTGTTGCAGTCACTGTAGTCTGTGGACACAAAGGTCTCATGTAAAATAGACCGCAGAGAGTACGGTTAATTTTATAAATACATTCAGAGTTTTGCAGGGATTTTGTGATGTTTCGGCAGCATGAATACATTTTTTTTTTCTTAAATATCAGTTCTCCATAGTCAACTAGTTAACTGCTGCTGTATCTTTAAATGTATTTTTAAATGTCAAATGACTCTTATGGCTCTTCCGAAATATTTAAAGGGAGGTTTTTTTTTTCTTTTTTCTTTTTTCTCCACATCAAACTGTCACTTCTATCTTAGACTTTTAAAGTTTCTAAATGCTGATCTATCTTATCGCCACCATTACCATCACCTCTGTCACCATTATATCATGTGCAATTTAATTGACTTGCTTGAAAAATAGTACTTAAACACTGAAATAAATCAATGGCAGAGTATTATGTGATGAAATGTACAGCAAGTGTTTATCAAATTGACTATAGTCTCCTTTTCCTTAGTATTATATGTATATTGAGTGCCTGCCTCCCTTCTCCTCTTCCTTTTTTTTTGGTCCTTCTTTCTTTCCTCTTCTCTTCCTTCTTTCCTTCCTTCCTTCCGCCCTTCCTTCCGTCCATTCTGCCTTTTTAAATTTATGCTTGCCCTCCAGCAATCTTACTTTCAGAGTATATGCTTATTCTGGTTTTTCCAGGATTGGATCTGCCAAACGTGGCACTGAATCTGCCTCCTTCCAACCATGGTTTGAGGGAACAGATGACAAATATAGAAAAAGACAGTGGGAAAGATGCTTAGGATAGTCTATTTCACCCTGATGTTTGTCATGCTATTTTGTTGCTTGGTGCAATGGGAGACTTGTGTTGCTGCTAAAAGCTACTTAAGGGTCAGATAGGCAGGAGTTGCTGCTGTGTCGATTTTTGGAATTTGTTGACAACCAAAAAAAATAAACATTAAGACTTCTGTTGGGATCGGAGTCTTCTAATAGCATCTCTGGCAGATTTCAAAGCCTTGAAGTGGCAAAGTTTAGTGAGCTGACCTCGGAAATCATCTTTCTGCATATTTTTATATTAAACTCTCCACTGGTGTCTACCATCTGTCTGTGTGTCTGTCTGTCTGTCTGGTCAAAACTCGTGCCGTAGACCATTGCACAAGCGGTGCCTCTGCTTCCACATTCTAACGAGAGCCCTGCCATCTTTGTGAGCGCCTGACCAGCTTAAGAGAATTGGGCGCCCCTGCCATGAGTGCGACTGTGTGCCAGGACGTGGCCAAACCATCCTGGCTCTCAACTTTATGTAGACAAATTCACAGTGTTGTTTGCTTGTGATTTATGATTTGTTTTTGAAATTGCAAAATCACTTTGATGTGACCTGCTATTCTCTGAACCCATTCCAGATGTGTTTAAAACTCTGGATTTGTCACATGAAAATTAAAAAAAAATAATAATAATAGTAATGGTTAATATTGAAGAAAGAGAGTTCATCGGTCCCTTCGGGTTTGGCACACTATCTTGGACCGTCTTGCACATTTTTTTGGTTCAGCAAAATTTGTTTGGCCAAGCATTTCCCCCTTAATTTTTAAACCCCTGAGTATTTCAGGGGGAAACTTAATCCATATGTTTCTGGTTCACTGCCTCTTAAATCGTCAAAATGTTGTTTTCCAAAAGCTTTTTAGTGCTGAAAGAGGTTTATCAGACACTACACAAGTTCTCAAAAGTGTTTTTTACCTCGACTTTTAGATCCCACTGGACATGAACTCAAACTCGTAGAGTTTGGTTCTAAATTTAACATCAACAAAACTTGACTGAGATCCAAAGCAGCCTGACTACAGTTAGCCTTTGAAAAGTACTACATTATTGGAAGAACACATGTGTTGAATGGAATGTACAAATAAAAGCACACCAAAAAAGCAAAGTTTGAGGGATCGATGGCAAGCCTTCCAAGGAATGACTGTTGTGTAAATTTCTATTTGATTAGCTTTCCTTTACTTGTTAATTCTCCCAGCCACTACTCCTGGACCCCTCAGTTCCATTGTATCCTGGGTAATTCCATTTCATATATATATATAAAAAAAGGGAAATTAAAAGAAAAATATTCTGATAATCTTGTCAGAGTGAAAAGGATAAGGAAAAAGACAGAAAAACTTATTGTCTAGAATGCATCTTGTAATTTCCATAATTCACCAAAAAAAATTCATTCACTGCCAGTTTATTTGATTTAACATCATCCAAAGTGTAAGGTTACATGGAATAAATAGCTAATTGGGTTAATTTAATAGCAGGTTAAATCTTTCTTTTATTTGTCTAAAAGGCACATTAAAATAGTGCAATTTTCAAGTGGTCTTGGAAATCTAAAGTAGAGTTTCTTGATAAAAAAATATATAGCTTTCCCACTGCTGGGTTTATAGTGGGAGTTGCTGGCATGCTTCCAGTTCACCGCGTGAAAATCTAAGCTGCCTGTGTAAGTGCAGAATTTAGTGTTGGGTCTTAAGGTTTTGTTTGGCATCTTGCCAAAGATGTTATGCATTTAGCTGGGAAAATTGCCTAGAAGTTAATTGAGAGGAAAACACTAATATACAACCTCCCCCCCTTACAAAAAAAAAAAAAAAAAAGCCATGGATATGCATACGGTGCTGTTCATTGATAAGATTTGTATGTATACAATAAAGACTTAGAGTAAAGTCGATCCCAAGATTGCTAAGGATGGATTTTCACTGATTATCCACCCACCATATATCTACTCCTTTGTGAATGTTTAGAGTCTCTCCAGGTTCAGGTTGTCCCCGCAGTGCCTGCTTAGTAGAGGCACGAGGGGACTGAAGTCCTTTACAAATGTCGCTGACTGAAGAATGAGGGATTATCTAGGAATGCTGGAGAGGGCATATATCCCAACTCTCATTTAGATGTTTCTAAAAAGGGACATTCTGGTGCAGGATCATGGGCCTGTCTCTCTAGAAAAGATGGGTGGAACTTGCTTTGCCTTCAGCTCAGGGCATGATCTCAGGGTCCTAGGATCCAGACCGGACTCCAGTGTCCTGCTTAGCGGGGGAGGCTGCTACTCCCTTGCCCTCTGCCCCTCCCCCCCATTGGTGTGTGTGGAGGGGTGTGTGGTGTGTGTGCGTGTGAACACTCTCTCTAATAGAAATAAATAGATAAATAAGTAAATAAATAAAATCTTTTCTAAAAATTAAAAAAATAATAATAAATGCTCTTAAAAGGGACGTTCTGGTGCAGGATCACGGGCCTGTCTCTCCAGAAAAGATGGAAGGAATTTGCTCTGGATCCTCCTATGAAGGGAACCAAGGACCTCGCTTGAACCCCTCCTGTCCCCGAGGGCCACCAGTAGCTGAGTCAACCCTCAGGTTTGGACCCTTCCGAGCCGAGGGAACATGGATGTCTTGCTCAGGACTCCATGACTTTCTACTTTGCCAGTAGTCTCAAGACCTGAATGGCGAGGGCCCTGGCGGCTACCCCTGGCAGCTAGCTTGTGTTTCCTCTCAAGAGCTTTTCCCTATACTTCTCATCAATGTGTGATTTTTTTTTTTTTTTCCCATCCCAGGCATCATCCTCCCTCCCCCACCCCCCCAACTTGTTCTTCCTTTTCTGACCAATAATCCTGACACAAAATCGAGCTCCAGGTCACGGCCGTATTTCCTTCTTCAAAATGAAAGTAAAGAGCGTTGGTTGTCTATTTTTGTTTATTGTCTGGGGTCCATTAAAGGTATCTGGGGGACCCCCACCCACACAACAATGCCGGGGTAGTAATTAAGTCCCAGCTCCCGCTCCCTTCCGTCCATCCACAGCCTCCTCCTTTCTCAGGGTCGCTTTAAGCCTTGAGTAGAAAAATAACACTTCTCAAAAATGGAGTCCGGCCTGAAGCTAGCAAAGCCTGCTCTTAAATGACAAAGCTCGCAGTAAGTGGGCTCCTTGGTCACTTTCAGAGCCTTTCTTTACGGTTCTCACTGTGGTCTTGAAGAAAGGACTTGAAGGCAGAGGGCAGGAAAGACAGAGGAACAAAGCTGGGGGGTACGCTTTGGGCTGGAAAAGGAGGGAAAAGCGATCCTTTAATTAAGATGAGTGTTCTTTTGTACCTGTACTGTATCTTTTTGATGTGTTGAGGTAGAAAGGACATGAGCAAAAGGGAAACAATGGAAGTTTGCTACTGTATGAATTCCTCCTCCTTATACTTAATCCCGTCCTTATTGGGGCCTTGGGTGGAAAGCTGATAATTTCGGTGAGCCCTAAAAGAAAGGCAGGGCCTTGAATTCCTGCCACCATCCCCTTGATAATGAACGGGCCTAATGAATGCGGGTAAGTGGTAGGAATCTGTGACCAGCTGCAATGGGGCAGGTAATTCAGCTCGGATTTAATTGGGAGCAGGTATTGGAAGGCTGTATTACTTTAATTGGTGAGGGGTTTTCTAAATGGAAAGGACAAAGTATAATGGACAAATTGTGTAGTACAATAGCACTTAAGCTGGGATTGTATGCATTCGTTAATCTGCTGAGGAATGAGGCAATTCTAAACAATTTTCTCAGTGAAACCAACTCCAGAAAGCTTGTCCCTTTTGTTCTCCCTTGGGAAAATGTAAGATTGAAACAGAAAATACCTTTACCGAGGCAATCATTTGCCACGTGTGGAAAGCGGATACAGCTGTAAACTACGAAAAAGGGATCTTTGTAGTACAATAAAGGGTGGAAAAAGAGATAAAGCTTGGGATAAGAGTGAGCCTGTCACTGCAGCTAAAGGAGGAATAAAGTGATGGCATTTACAGTGACAGATGAGACTCTAAAGAGAAGGCAGGACAGTTTAGAGAGGGAAATTTGATATTTAAAAGAAAGGGCTGCGATAATTAAAAGTAGCATTACATTAAACTGTTACGCATATCATTAATGACAGAAGGAAACGGGTGCCTTTTAAAAAGTTAATGATTCTTATAAAACCATTCTTGAAACCTTACACGTTTAAAAGTCTGTATGAGCATAAACTTGGCCTCACAGGTTGTATTTCTGATTTTGCAACTCCCCTTCAAAAATATAAAAAGCAACGCGATTGGAATTAGACTCCAGTGATTGTGTGGCCTCATCCGCGGAGGAATGCTCAAGTCCTGTGCAGCCAGAGAAAGGATGGGCCGAGACCAGTCATGGAAACGTAGCTATATAAGGCTCTCTTATTGATATGTGGGTATAAAATGAACCCGCGGGACATTCCCTGTCAAGCTCGTGCTATTTGCCTTGTTTTCCTTTGATAATTTATATTTGACAACATCCAAGAGCATATCTATGGAATGGCATTTATGAGAAAAAAAAAAAATTGCTTCCAGATTTGTGGTTCAGTGACCAGCTCTGATGACACTGTTTCACCAGATTTTCGACTGGTTTAACTTAATGGTTGAGGAGCAATTGTACTGGGGTTCTTTTCATGGGACTCTTACACTTGTATATTTCATTACAGGTGGGAAAACTGGAAAGATTGAATGTCATTGGGAGTGCACAGAGGTTTGGCAGTGGGAGAAGAAAAACAAAACGGAGCCTGGTGGGAGTGTTAAGCAGACTTTCCCAAGATCCCAAGTGGGTTTCATGTACAGCCTAATGTGAAGAACAAGACTGATTCAGCTTTCCACACTGGCTGGAAAGGCCGAATTATCTTACTTCAGCTATTGTTCCCAGCTAGAACCAAATCTACAAAGCTACAGTTTATATAAAGAATTCTTTGGAGGGAAAATGATTTTGCTATCCACACATCTAGATCCCACACACTGGACAGCACCTCCCTTTGGCCTCAATCTGCCAAAGTATAGACCATAATGAAAAAAGCCCCCTAGTGTGAAATCACACTTACTCTCCAAGGGAAGAATAAAACTTTTCCTGGCCATTGGTGCAAAATGGCAAAATCCTGCCTGGAATGTGGTAAGAGATGCTGTAAACTATAAAACTGAATACTAGTCATATCAAAGCATGTTCACAAAGAATGGTCAAGAGTCTCTCCACCTTAGCACATCTAAAAAGATGTTTGTAATCATGGCAACTCAAATTCATGTCTGGGATTCTATATGAAACAGTTGAATTCCGTCAAATTCCTTGGGGGACGAAGGGTAGGAATAAGGTAGGGAATTAAACGTTAGAGTCCCAAGTCATTGTCTATTTTAAGAGTGGTGACTTGTGGAGCATCACAGTTCTCATCTGTACCGAAAAGGCCCCCATGCTTTTAATTGTGTGTGTGCGCGTGTGTATGTGTGCATACGCGCGTATGTTTGAGTGTGATTAAAACTGGTGAAATATGACTAAGTAATAGACAAGTATGACAAAAACTCAGAAAAAAACGCAATTAGTATAGGTCAAGTTTGTGTGAAACCCATGTTCCTGTTCCCTTTTCCCCCAGAATTAAACCAAAGTATTTCTGTCCTTTTCTTCCCCCAGGCTGATCTCTCCTTCCCAAAAGAATAGGGAAAGAATGTCTCCCTCAAAGTCCTATACAAATTGTAGTTAAAAACCATTCAACATTGGCAATATCAACTTATACTAAATTGTACTATCCCAAGACCCATTGACACTGGGCACGTAAATAAGAAAGAAGAATCTTGATACACACACACACACACACACACACACACATTTATTGAATACCTAATGACTTCTTTAATGCAGCTAGCTGACTTTTTTGTTCTTCTTACCAACAACAAAATCAGCAATTATAGTTTTTTTTCCCCCACAACATTCAATTAGAGGCTTAGCAACCATAAATATCAACGAAATAGAGATTTCAGTTAAATTTGGTAAGGGGGAATCATACAGATATAATTATACCCTTTCCTACCATCAGGTTATCCAAAGGTATAGTCAGCTATTGGAAAAGCAAAATAGAGGGTTGATAGAGGAGTTTCAGGAAATGAAATCCCACATATGGGGATAACATTTGCTGGATATTTTTGCTTCTATATCCCTCCATCATTCTTTAATCTGTACCTTATGACAATAGTAATGGCCACAAAGTAACCCCTACTCTCCTAGTGTAAGGACATTTAGGTTTAAACTTGATGTTCAATATTTATCATTTATGCTATCTATTTCTACAGAGAGAGACAGAGATACGCATACATACAAATATATGGTTAAAATAAAAGTTCGAAGTTAGATGCTATCACAGGACACTAAGTAAAAGAAAAATATAATGAAATCTCCAAGTAGTTTCAGTAAATGTAAAAGAGGTCTTAATTTGAGGAGGCATGTTACCACTTTCAGTGAGAATAAAGGATAAAAGAGTTTAGGAATCTCACTGTAGAAGCTTTTTGCTCTTAACCTTATGAAACGTATAGGTATGTATGGCCAGTAAAGTAAATCATAAAGTCACAATATTCAATATCATCATTATTTGTGTATTTAGCTAAGATATAGGTAGACAGAGTGAAATATATTAATTTCATAATGCCTGTGTATATGTCTGATACATTTGAAAAATGATTTGTATTCATTCATCAACATTAGGTAGTTTCTGAAATCTCACAAAGTGAATACTAACAGACTGTTCTATTTTGACATTATTCAACTCTGTCTGGAGCATACACAAATTTTGTGCTTTTTGTGAGATGTAATTAATCAATGGAATGAAAAGACCTTCCCATGGGAAATGCTCAACAGTTTGGAATAGAAATTGAAACTTGAGAAATGAAGAGAAAACAAGCAAAAAATATTGGACCTTCTTTAGGTTAAAAAAAACAAAACAAAACTGTAGGGAGTTGCAAATAAGACCTTCTGCATAAAATTAGGATTCTAAAGTTCTGCCCACTTCATAAAAAGAGCAAAGAAAATATCCATTCCACCATTCCATAATAGAAGAAAATAGGCTTTCACTTTTTTGAAGCTCTAGTGTGGAAAACTTTTCTATTAGCAGTAGAAGCACTAAATCTATGCCTCACTCAGTTACTGGGGCTGGAATTCATTTTAACTTGGGATGCTTTTATATGGATATCTCCAAGTGTATATCCCAAGAGGTATAGTAGAAGCACAAATAAAACTGTCTATAGGATAATTTTACAACACAGGGCACCCAGGTAAACTATGGAAAAAATAATGCCCCTGAGGATTAGATCATGATTTAAAGATACAAACCACATAAAGAAATTTACCAAAATTGAAAGTGTCAGCAGATACAACAGGTAGAATTGCTATCCTCAAATACAAAAATTAATGTAATATTTAAAAAATGAGCTTAAAACAATTATGTTGGGCTCCTGGGTCCCTCAGTTGGTTAAGCACCTGCCTTCAGCTTAGGTCATGGTCCCAGGGTCTGTGAGATCCAGTCTCTAGTCCTGCCTCAGGCCCTCTGCTCAGCAGGGAGTCTGCTTCTTCCTCTGCCCCTCCCCCTCCCCACTCACGCATGTGTACTCTCTCTTTCTCACGAAAATAAATACAATTTTTAAAATAATTATGTTTAAATTTGGTAGAGAAATAAAAACTGGAATGGAAATCACAGTGAAAAATAGCAGGTTTGGAGGGAAAAATAAGAATTTTGAAAGAACCACATAAAACCTCACCATTATAGATGAACTCAATTAATAAAGAAAGTATACTTACATCTTCAGTTCCAAGAAATGTCTATCATATATATACTCATAGAAAAACAAACTAATGAACTTATTATGTTTTTTTTCATAGATGTTGAAATTTAAAGAGTGGCAACTTATAAACAACATTATGTAATCTCTGAAAACAGCCAGCAACAATAAAAGTAAAAAAGATGTGGCCATAAAATGTTGAACTTGATTAAAAAGATGCTGGCCCCCTCCTAGAGGTCTCAGAATATGACAAGGGAATAAATAGAAGGTTTCTAGATATGTCAAAATGGGGATTCTGGGAAGAATGGTGTCAGCGAAATGGCGGATCAAGAAATTTCATTCTCTTCTTTCTCGAACATAAACAAGAATGAAAACAACAGTAAGAAACAATCAGAAACTGTGGGAACCAACTTTGTAGGAGCTCTGGCACATGATCGGAGGTTTACAGAGGTCAAGCAAAATGCTCAATCAAGAAAAAGCTATCTTCAAAATGTTAAGGAAGTTTTGTAACGTTCCTAGTCTTCATTCCTTAACTCCCTCCAAGCACAGAGCAGTCTTGATTTTGAGCAATGCAAGCCTGGTTACTTGTTACTCTCCCTGAACCAGAAGAAGCAGAGCAGACTTGATTTGCAAATTATTGTGTATTCTAACTTGGCTGGGAGGTACTTGAATAACTAACTTGCTCATCTTCATCCCATACTAGGAACATAGGTAGGAAAAGCAACCAGCACTGCTCATAAGAGCTATGAAGACAACAAATCCACAGACACCAAGGGCAAGAAATTCGGAGTGGAGATCTACAGTAGATCATCTAAGACCAAGAGACAAAACTGGGATGAGAGTCTTTGGGGAATTAGAACATTCAAAAACTGCATTGGAAATTGCATATGCAGGAAAATTTAGAAAGTCATGTGCCTACCAGGCAAGACACATGCTTAAAAGTCCTAAGAAGACCTTAAACTTTCTCCTCAGCTCTTCCCTCATTCACAACAAGACTAGCTAATTGGTAAAAGCATACACCCACAGAGAGCTAGTTTGTAAAGACTGAAAGAGATGGTTATCCTTTTTTTTTCTTTTTTGGTGTATTTTTGTTTGTCTCTTTCAGCTCCTGGCATTCAAGAAAATTCTCTGTCAAAACATTTGCTGAACACAAGTTAAAGGAACAGAGACAGTGAGTACACAGACCAAAGAACCATCTTTGAAAAAAAGAGTTTGTAAAAGTCTCAAAACAAATGGACTACAACAGCCTTCAATTATCAAAACAACAACAAACAAACAAACAAAAAACAGAAAGCTCTAGAGAATACAGAATATCTGAAGTACAACATTATAAAAATCGAATACCAATTTTCAACAAAAAACAATCACAAAGCATACAATAAAACAGATTTTGGTTCATTCAAAGGAACAAAACAATTAATTGACAGAAACCGTCCCTGAGGTAGCCCAGATACTGGACTTACTAAACAAAGACTTTGAAACAACTGTCTTAAATTGGCTCAAACAGATAAGGGAAAGCATGGACAAGGAACTAAAGGAATTCCAGGACATAATATGTAAATGAAAGGAGGATCTCAGCAAACACATCGAAATGATAAAAAGAGAACCACACAGAAATTCTGGAGCTGAAAAATGTAATCACTGAAGTTCAAACTTCACTAGAGGGGTTCAACAGCAGATTTACAAAACGATCAGTGAACTTGAAGGTAGAACAATTGAGTTATTCAGTCTGAGGTGCAGAAAAAAAAGAATGAACAAAAGTGAACAGAACCCAGTGGAATTGTGGGGCACCATCAAACAAACTAACATATGCAAATGGAAATAGCAAAAGAGGAGAGAAAAAGGAAGAATGATTATTATTTTTTTTAAACTATGGCCAAGTTCTTTTCAAAAAGAAAGAAAGAAATTAATCTACAAATAAAAAAACTCAATAAATGCCTAGTACAATAAACCCAACAAGATCCTGAGATAAATTATAATCAAACTGTTGAAAACCAAAGACAATATCAAATTTTAGATGTAGCAATAAGAAGTGAAGGATCCTCAATTTGATTACCCACCAATTTCTCATCAGAAATGCAGAGGCAAAAAGTAGTGGAATGAGGTACCCAGAGGGAAAAAACAAGAACAAAAAAACAAATTAAAAAACCTGTCAACTGAGAATTCTATATCTGGTAAAATTGTCCTTCACCAATGAGGGAGCAATTATGACATTCCCAGATTAAAAAAAAAAAAAAAAAAAAAAAAAAGCTGAGGAAGTTTTTACTACTAGACCTGCCCTATAAGAAATGCAATCTTTGGGTTGTAGTGAAAAGACACTAAATGGTAATTTGAAGCGAAACAAGGATGTAAAATGTCTGGCAAAGGTAAATATGTAAGCAAGTAGAAAAGTCACTATTATTATAACTTTGGTTTGTAACTCATACTTTTAATTATCTACAGGATTTAAAATGAAAAATATTTTAAAAAATTATAAGTCTGTTATTAGGCACACAACATATAAATACATAATTTGTGAGATAAATAATATAAGGGGAGGATTAAACTTTATAGGAGTAGATTTATATATTCAACTGAGGTTAAGTTGGTATTCATTCACATTAAAATGTTGTAAAAAAAAAAGAGACAACCTACTGAATGGGAGGAGATATTTGCAAATGATATATCCAATGAGTTAATATCCAAAATATATAAAGAAATTATACGTCTTAGTACACACACACACACACACACACACACACACACACAAATCCAACTAAAAAATTGGGCAGAAAACATGAGCAGACATTTCTCCAAAGACATACAGATGGTCAGGGTCAGCAGACACACGAAGAGAAGCCCATCATCACTGATCATCAGGGAAACACAAATCAAAACCAAAATGAGATCTCATCTCACACCTGTCAGAATGGCTAAAATAAAAACAAACAAAACAAAAAAACAACAAGTGTTGATGAGGATATGAAAAAAGGAACCCTCATGCCATGTTGGTAGAATTGCAAACTGGTGTAGCTACTTTGGGGAGTGGTATGGAGTTTCCTCAAAATTAATACCCAGTGATTCCTCTACTGGGTATCTACCCAAAGAATATGAAAACACTAATTTGAAAAGCTATTTGCACCTGTATGTTTATAGCAGCATTATTTACATTGCCAAATTATGGAAGCAACCCAAGTGTGATATATCTATATAGATATATCTATCTTCCTTATCCATTCATCTATGGAGATAGATACATAAATACATAAATAAATACACACACACACAGCGGAGTATTTCTCAACCATAAAAAGAATGAAATATTGCCCTTTGCAACAACAGGGCTGGGTCTAGAGAGTACTAGAGAATATAATGCTAAGTGAAGTAAGTCAGTCACAGAAAGACAAATATATGATTTCACTCATGTGGAATTTAAGAAAAAAACCAAATGAACAAAGAAAAAAAGAAACAAACAAACAGAGTCTTAACTATAGAGAATAAACTGGTGGTTATCAGAGAGAAGGTGGGTGGGGCAATGGCTGAAGTAGATGAAGGGGATTAAGAGTACATTTATCCTGGGGGGTATTAAGGAGGGGGCGTATTGCATGGAGCACTGGGTGTGGTACATAAACAATGAATCTTGGAACACTGAAAAAAAAAAACACAAAAAAACAAAAAACAAACAAACAAAAAGAGTATATTTATCATGATGAGTGTATAGAATTGTTGAATCACTTTATTGTACACCTGAAACTAATTACACTGGAATTCAAAAAATAATAATTTAAAACCAATTTAATAGTTGTAAGTTTAGGATGTTATATGTAATCCCCATAACCACAAATAAAATATTTATAAAATATACACAAAAGGAAATCGAGAACAAAACATGTCATTGACAAAAAAGACCTCACTAAACCAAAAGAAGACATTAATAGAGGAAATTAAGGACAAAAAAAGGCATTAGACATACAGAAAATGAATAGCAAATGGCAGAAGGCCTTTTTTTTTTTTTTATAAATACTTACTTTAAATGTAAATGAACTAAAACTCCTGTTCAAAAATCATAGATTGGCAGAATGGATGGAAATCTGATCCAATTATACACTGTCTTCAAGAAACTTTCAATCTAAGTCACAAATAATTTGAAAGTGAAAGGATAAACAAAAACAGTCAATGCCAACAGTGACTAAAAGAGAGCTGGGCAGCTACATGAATATCAGATAAAAGAGACTTTAAATAAAAAATTATTACAATGAAGGAGGACATTATAGGATAATAAAAAGTTCAATTCACCGAGAAGATGTAACAATTACAAACACACACACACACATCATATTTCATAGCCACAATATATATGATGTAACATATACAGATTTGAAGGAAGAAACAGAAAATTACGTGATAGTAGATGGGGATTTCAATACTCCCAATCTCAATTTATGGATAGAACAATGAGATAAAAGATCAATAAGGAATCGAAAGACTTGAAAACACTATATACCAATTAAATCTAACAGACACATACAATCAATCAATCTACCCAACGACAGCAGAATACTTTTCTCAAGTGCATACGAAACGTTCTCCAGTATGTAACATAAGTTAAACAACAAACAAGTCTTAAGTAATTTTAAAAGACTGAAATCATACAGGGTATCATTTTTGATCACAATAGATTGAAGCTAGAAACCAATTTAAAAAAGGAAATTGCAAAATTCACAAATGTGTGGAAATTAAACATAACCCCTTTAAACAACAAATTGGTCAAAGAAAAATAATAGGGAAATTTAGAAAATATTTTGAGACAAATGAAAACACAGCATACCAAACTTTGGAGTATGGCAGCATAAGCAGTGCTAAGAGGGAAATGCAAAACAATAAAAGCATACAGTAAAAAGAAAAATGTCTCAAATCAATAACATAACTTTATACTTTAAGGAACTAGAAAAATTAATAGAATAATGGGTAAAAAACCTTGGTAATCTCAACTGATGCAGTAAAAACATTTGACAAATTCAATACCCTTTCTTGATGAAAATACTCAATAAAGTGGGAATAAAAGGAAAACTCCTCAACATAATAAATGTCATATATAACCTTCCCTCCCCACAAGCTAAGATCATATTCAATGCTGAAAGAAAAAAAGGTCTTCCTTCAAGATCAGAAATAAGACAAGTATACGTGACCTTGTCACTTCTAGTCAACATAGTATTGAAATTTCTAGTCAGAAATATAGGCAAGAGAAAGAAATAAAAGGCATTCAAATTGAAAAAAAAAAGTAAAATTATCTCTATTCACAGATGACATTACTTTATATGCAGAAAACCATAAAGATTTCACACACACACACACACACACACACACAACTGTTGGAACTTAATAAATTCAGCAGGACACAGGATATAAAATCAACACGCAGAAACAGTCATTGCTATACACTAACAACGAACAACATGAAAGGGAAACAGAGAAACCAGTTTCACTGACAACAGCATCAAAAAGAATTAAATACTTAGAAATAAAATTAAACATGGAAGTAAAGGATTTGTACTGAAAACTGCAGAACATTGCTGAATGATTAAGTCATAAGTGAAAAAACAGCCCATGTTCATGGATTGGAAGACAATATTATTAAGGTGACAACACTACCCAAAGCAATCTGCAGATTTACTGCAGAAACCAAATCTACATAAATCAGACCTATAGAAATCTCTGTAAAAACTCCAATGGCATTGTTTTTCAGAAATAGAAAAACCCATCCTAAAATTCATGTGTAATCTCAAGGGACTTCATATAGTGAAAGCAATCTTGAAAAAGAAGAACAAAGTTGGCGGACTCACGCTGTCAAATTTTAAAATGTACTTTGAAACTATAGTTCTTAAAACAATGTTCTACACTGTCTTGTTGATTGTGAGAGGGAAGGGAGGGGTGAACTGGAGGAAATCGGAGGGGCGATGAACCGTGAGAGACTGTGAACTCTGAGCAACAGACTGAGGGTTTTGGAGGGGTGGGGGTGGGTGGTTGGGCAAGCCTGGTGGTGGGTATTGAGGAGGGAACATATTGCATGGAGCACTGGGTGTGGTACATGAACAATGAATCTTGTAACACTGAAAAAATAAAATAAAAGTATTTGGGGGGAAAAAAAAAACAATGTTCTACTGGCATAAGGACAGAAATATAGAACAATGGAATAAAATAGAGATACCTGGAAATATTGATTTGAACTAGCGTGCCAAGACCCTGCCTGTCCAGATGGGGAATTCGATGGACTAAAGGACCTTCTTTTCAATGAATGGTGCTAGCAAACTTGGATATCCACACAAAAAGAATGAAATTGGACATGCAATGTACACCACCATACAAAAATTAACTCAAAATATGTCAAACACCTAAACATAAGACCTAAAAACAAAATAAAACCAAAAACAAATAAAAAAACAAAAAAAACCACACGAAGGCAAGAAAACATAAAGGCAAAAATTCATGCCATTTGGTTTGCCAGTGATTTCTTGGCTATGATCCTGAAAGCACAGGTAACAAAAGAAAAAAAAAATTGATATTAGACTTTATCAAAATTTTAAATGTTAGGAGCACCTGAGTGGCTCAGTCGGTTAAGCCGCTGCTTTCAGCTCAGGTCATGATCCCAGGATCTTGGGATCGAGCCCCTCATTGGGCTCCCTGCTCAGCAGAGAACCTGCTTCTCCCTTTCCTTCTGCCTGCCGCTCTGCCTACTTGTGCTCACTCTCTATCTCTCTATCAAATAAATAAATAAAATCTTAAAAAAAAATTTTTAATATTATTTTTTTAATTTAAAATGTTTGTACATCAAAGACACTATCAAGTGAGTGAAAAGACAACTCACGGAGTGGGTTATTACTCCTAAAACTTAACAAGTTAAAAAATACACAACAGACAAAGAATTTGAATAGATATTTCTCCAAAGAGATATACAAATGGACAACAAGCACATGAAAATATGTTCAAAATCGGTAGTCCCTAACAAATGCAAATCAAGATGATTATGAGATGTACCTTCACACCTGTTAAGGTGGCTATTAAGAAACCAACAAACAAGAAATAACAAATGTTGGAGAGAATGTGAAGAAATCAGAACCCCCGTGCATTGTTGGTGCTAATGTCAGATGGTATCGCCACTGTGGAAAATAGTGTAGTGCTTCCTTGAAAAGTGAAACATTGAAGTACCACATTATCCATTATATATTATACGTCTAGAAGTATATATACCCAAAAGAATTGAAAGCAGGAACTCAAACAGAAACATACACACTGATGTTCATAGCAGCTTTGTTCACAATAGTCAAAAGGTACGACAACCCCAATGTCCAGCAGCTGATGAATGGTAAACAAAATGTGCTGTATACATACAATTGTGAAGTCTTCAGTCTTAAAGGGAATACAATTAAAATACATGCTGCATCATGGATGGACCTTGAAAACATCATTCTAAGTGAAATAAGTCAAAAACAAAAGGACCAATATGGTATGATTCCACTTCTGAGGTACCTAGAATATGCAGACTAATAGGGAAGATAAGTAAAATAGATATTGACTAGAGACTCTGGGGAGGGATAAATGGGTAGTTTTGGTTTCATGGGTTCATAGTTTCTGTTTGGTGTGATGACAATGTTTTGGAAATGAATAGTGGTGATGGTTGCACACCACTGTGAATGCACTTAATGTCACTGAATTATACACTTACAAATAGTTTAAAGGCAAATTTTATGTTGTGCATATTTTATCACACACACAAAGGAAACCCTTTTCACTCCTCAGCAATATAATGCAAAACAACAATAGAATCCTATTTCTGAAAGTGTCCAAAATTCTAATCTTAACAATTAAAATCCACCAATTCCTTGAGCCAGAAGTGGCCTTAACAACTGGGATGCAGTGATTTTAAGTGAACTAAATGGTTCCAGATAGAAGAGAAAAGGTGATTTTTTGAGCATATGTCAAATGTTAGAACAACTTTCTATTTAACATTTTAATCGAGATTGTAGCCAGTGTAAAAGGAAAAAATAATAATAAAAGAAAATAGAGATATTCATATTAGAATGTATGAAGTACAATTGTCTTTATTCACAGATAATGTTACCATTTGTGTAAAAAATCTTAAGGAGTCCACAATAAAACTTGATGAAGGAAATCAGCATGATTACCCATGGAAGATCAATAAACAAAAAGAAATTGCATTTCTATAAATTAGTGACAATCAACCCAAAATGAAATTAAGAATTCCATTTGCAAAATCATTTAAAATAATAAATTTCTTAGGAATAGATTTAACAAAAGAAGAGCAAGACTTTTATACACTGAAAACTACAAAACATGCCACTAGACATTCAAGAGAATTTACCTAAATGGAGACACTCCATATTTTTGGATTGAAAGTCAATATTTTCATGATGTCCATTTTTCTCTAAATTCATTTATATATTGAACACCCCCTGTATCAAAATCTCAGCGTTTTTGTTTGTTTTGTTTTTCAAAAATGGACAAGCTGATCCTTAAGTTATTAAAGAATTGCAAAGGACCTAGAATAGCCAAAATAAATTTGAAAAGGAAGGGTAAAGTTGTAGGACTTACATTTTCCAATTTAAAAATTACTATAAAGCTGCAGTAAGCAAGACAGAGTACAACTCGTGTGAGGATAGACATATGGATCAATGGTACAGAATTGAGGGTCCTGGCATAAACACTTACATTTATGGCCAATTGATTTTCAACAAAGGTGTCAAGGCAATTCAATGAGGAAAGAATTTTCTTTTATATAAATAGTACAGGGACAATTGGATGTCCACCTGTCAAAAGATTAATGTAGACTCTCACATCCCATCATATACAACTAACACAAAAATAAATCAGACCTAATGTAAAAGCCAACCCCATAAAACTTTAGAAGAAAACAAGAGAAAATCTTTGTGACATGGGTTTAGGGAAAAAGAGTTAGATACCAAAAGCACCAATCATAACAATAAGGAAAAAAGATAAATTGGAATTTATTATTTTTTAAAATTAATCTTTGAAAGACACCATCAAGAAAATAAAATAAAAGATATAAACTGAAAGAAAATATATGTAAACCACATATTTGATAAAGGACTTATTTCTAGAATACATAAAGAACACTTACAATGCAACAATAATAATAACCCCAATTTAAAAATGGGTAAAGTATTTGGATAGATATTTCCCTAAAGAAGATAAATGGGGGGCTCCTGGGTGGCTCAGTGGGTTAAAGCCTCTGCCTTCATCTCAGGTCATGATCTCAGGGTCCTGGGATCGAGTCCCGCGTCGGGCTCTTGGCTCAGCAGAGAGCCTGCTTCCCCCTCTCTCTCTGCCTGCCTCTCTGCCTATTTGTGATCTCTCTCTCTCTGTGTCAAATAAATAAATAAAATCGTTAAAAAAAAAAGATAAATGGGTGGCTAGCAGTCACATGAAAAGATACAAACCTCTTACTTATTAGGGAAATGCAAACTAAAGAAACAAGAGACACAACTTTACACCCACTAGAAAGGTGTCATTGTTGTTGCTTGTTTTTTTATTTTATTTATTTATTTATTTATTTATTTATTGTTAAAGATTTTATTTATTTATTTGACAGAGAGAGAGATCACAAGTAGGCAGAGGCAGGCAGAGAGAGAGGGGGAAGCAGACTCCCCGCCGAGCAGAGAGCCCGATGCGGGGCTAGATCCCAGGACCCTGAGATCATGACCTGAGCGGAAGGCAGAGGCTTTAACCCACTGAGCCACCCAGGTGCCCCAGCTTGTTTGTTTTTTTAAAGACAACACAAAATGTTGACAAGATGTGAAGAAACTAGAACCTCCATATGTTACTGGTGAACGTATATAACGGTTTAGCCACCTTGACAAAGTTTGGCATGTAATTTTAAGTTAATATAAGCTTTTCAAATAACCCACCAATTCCACTCCTAGGTATTTTCTCCATCCTCCCCAACTAGACAAAATACTCTTTTCCATCTTAGTATGGTGTTTGCTAGTACTGTGTTTGCTTTCTCTCTGTTAATAATGAATATAGATTCCAATATCAAAAGATTCCATGATTGTACTCAAGCCATGTAACTTCACTGAAAAGTAAATAAAAGAAGGGCACAATAAAAATGTCATAGGAATTTCAGTATGGAAGGGATTATATCCCTTAGGAGTTCTCAGGAATGCATTAAGCTTGTGAGACTGAAAGGGACCGAGAAAATGGATATGATCTTGAAGTTTGATGGATAACACAGATTCTTGATATTACAGATATTCATAAGAAAAAGCAGAGAAGAGAAAATCCCCAATGTATGTTCAGAAAACAATAGTTATTGCAATTTTCAATGAGTAGGTCTCTAAAAGAAAATTGTGGTATTTGGGCAGGTGAACTCCAACTGGTGAGAGAACATCAAACACTTCAAGGCAATCTCTTGAATGTATAGAAGGACCCCATTAGTTTAAGAACCAAAGTTCACATATATTTGAGTAAGGAATTTACATCTCACTAAAGAAGTATTATAGGCATTATTAGTATTTCAAAGTTTCCTGAAACTCTGTTTTCCAATAAGCATATTTTATTTTTTCCAGTAATCATATTTTAGATTCTGTTGTGAATTCTTATTTTACTTTCATGGAAGTTGATAGATTTTTGTTATGACATGTATTTAGAAATAGGCATAAGCAATATTTCCATGTACCTTCATCTTTTTTTTAAAGATTTATTTATTTATTTGAGGGAGCGAGAGCTCACCCAGAGGGAGAGGGAGAAGCAGGCTTCCTGCTGAGCAGGGAGCCCAATCCGGGACTCAATCCCAGGATCCTGGGATCATGACCTGAGCCAAAGGCAGACACTTAACTGACTGAGCCACACAGGCATCCATCCATTTACATTCATCTTAACACGTGATAAAAATAATATATAATTAATTTCACCTTGGTCATCAGTGACAGATGTTAAAATAAACCATTGAGTTATAAGAATAATACAACTAATTTGGGAAAAAGAAATATTCGGGAATCCTGTATTCCTATCTCTTTATGATAATGAAAATTTAGAAGTCTTTGTCTCCTGAATTTACATTTTAAAAAAGACAAACATAATATAGCCTGTGGGTCATTTGAATATAAACTATCCATCAAAAAGTATGCTCTCCTTTCTAAGAATGGATCTGTTTTATTTTGTAAATTTTAACAAATAAGAACATTCTGTTATTCCCTTCCCAATGTCTTTGTGAGAACCATAAAATACCACTAACCAAGGAAATTTTTCTTCATACACATGAATGATTTGAGTCTGTAAAATCTTTAATTATCCTCTAAATGCCAGTAGGAGTGCACTGTTCCCACTCTGTGCTCAAGATGTCTTTTTATTGTACATGTGGGGTCATTGGCATTCTCTTTAACTTTTTATCATCTCTTTCAGTAGAAACTTCAATGTCTCAAAGACTTAAAAAGTAGAAAAAGATGCTGTTGTATTTAATGATGGCTATCATCTTTATTTTTATGATTAGAGATAATTATTGATTACAGATAATTATTTCTAATGTATCCTTAAATATATGTAATTATTTCTAATGTTGACTCCTTAATTAGGGTATCTGCAATTATTTTCTGAAACAAAATTCTGTCTTGTCACTTTTTTTCCCTCTCATAGGGGCTCCAAACTAGAAGTTCTTGCATTTTCTTGCTTTCAATTCTCCTACTCAAGATAATAAGAGCAACTAGATTATTTACTGAACTCGATCTACTTTTAGTGCATCAGTGTGAACTTAATAAAATAATGATTCTTAGAGGTTCTTTGCTTATTTGAATGTTTCTGCTTTATTTTAATTTGTGATTCTTGAGAGGATAGTTTTCTTTATCACAAAGTTTAGTCTGTATCTGGCTTTCTGCAAGAAAGAAAAAGAGAGAGAGGAAGGAAGGAAAGATGGAAGCAAGAGAAGGAGAAAGCAGTAGAAAGAGAGAGGGAGGGAGGAAGGAAGGAAGGGGAAGCAAGGAAAAAAGAGAGAGGGAAGGAAGGAAGGAGAGAGGGAGGGACAAAGAAAAGGATAAACAGCAAAAAGTTACATCTGAAAATCCTGAATTAAGAATAATTGTGGCCATAACTCATCTTGTAAATTCTCTTTCTTGAGCTAATTCGGCCATGCCTATTAACATGATCTCCCTCTGTGCTTTTGAGGACTTTTTTTTCCCTAACCCCCTAAGTACATTCAACATATACTTAATAAGTTAGGTTTACTATTGGATCTTCTAATAATTTTAAAGAATTTAAAGAAAAAATTACTGGGCAAGTTGCCTTGTAGAGTTTTGATTAATGGCTTAAAATACACATTTTTTATAAATTATAATAACTGTGGTCTATTTGAATTGAATTTCTGCTTAAAAAGTTAGTAAGATCCAATGAATTTTACAATAAATTTACTTTGGGTCGCCTCGGTGGCTCAGTCATTGGGCATCTGCTTTAGGCTCAGGTCATGATCCAGGGGTCTGGGGATTGAGCCCTCATCAGGCTCCCTGCTCAGCGGGCAGCCTGCTTCTCCCTCTCCCATTCCCCTTGCTTGTGTTCCCTCTCTCGGTGTGTCTCTGTCAAATAAATAAATGAAATCTTTAAAATAAATAAAAAAATAAAAATAAATTTACTTCATTATATATAGAAATGATATTAGTTGAAAGCATACATGTATCTGTGGGACATATCAAACAGATTAAAAACAGAAAATATAAAATAAAGAGGAAAAGTTTGTATTTAACTAAGGGAATAAAGCTAAAAGAACAGCAAAATTTTCAGCAGAGTATAATTTAAAATTATTCGGTGCTCTCAGAAGATTTCAATGAGTATTTTCTCAATAGGATCTCTTCACACCAGACAAAACTGCAATTCACTTTATTAACAGTTAGCATATCATCTCTAAATGAAGCTCATTGCCATCTAAAATGGGTCCTGCAAGGAGCTAATGAGCAAGCTCTTGCCTGATATTGACAATTAATCAGGCATAAAAGCATTTAGGATCAGGACCCATTGACAAGCGTGTAGGCTCACACAAACTTCAACGAAACATGATATGTGAACATATTTGTCTAATTGTATATCAGGTTTTTGCACAAATTCCCACCAAAACACTTAATTATCTACAGAGGTGATGCATCCGCTTCAGAATCTGTAGGAAGCTTTTTGGTTTGCTGTAACCATATATAATGGGTTGAATGAAGAGTTATTAGGCTTTGTTGCCAGTTTTCCCATTTTAATTGCTATAGCAACCTGGAGCCAAAGTTGGATCATTGGACAGAGTAACTGAGTGATTAAAAGCAACCATCATTGTGCCCCCGATAGAATTATCCTTCGCTCTTAAGGAAAAATAAATCAAGTATTTAAAATAATGAAAAATCTGGAATATGAAAACAAATTTTTTTGCACAATTAAATTAGGGACTTATAAATGAATTCATATTTATATTTCCCCTTTTGAAGTTTATAATTGGAAATACTCAAAATGTATATTGTATATCAATTTGGAACCATGCAAGGAGTGCTTTGTGTCATAGCTAATAAATTACTTACAGCTGATTTCATTCCGATATATAAAGAAAGGGAAATAAAAAGCCTATTGTACAGTTTTGTTCTTTTTAAGAAGTCTTGATTAATTTTTGAAGTTATTAAATAATATTTAAGGCACCTATATGTTTTGCTGGTAAGTCAAATTATGGGATGATCTCCCTTCCCCTTCCTTTCCCACATGTGATTTTTAAGCTATCTCAATTTCTTTAATATTTTTAATCTCTC
>CM052885.1:73584551-73587871 GCA_028534135.1 Potos flavus
TTTGTCAATTAAAATAAGCAAACAAAAAACCCACAAAAAAAACTGTTGTGATTTTTATAGGTATGACATTAAATTTGTACATCAATTGGGAAAGATTTGTTGTCTTAACACAAACTGAGTCTTCTGCTCCATGAACATGGAACGTTTCTCTAAAGTGTTGTAATTATCAGTTTACAAGCCTTATGCATTTTTGTTAAGTTTATTACTAAATATATCATTACTTTTGATGCCATTGTGAACGAAGTTGTATTTTTAACTTTATTTTTGAAGTGATCATTGCTTATATACAGAATGACAATTGATTTTTGTATACTAATCTTGTTTCCTAAGTCTGTGATCTACTTGTTTATTTGTTCTCATAGTTTTTTAACTTTGTCATCGATGTTGGACTTTTTACTTTTCTATATACAAGATAATATCATCTTTGAATAAAGACAATTTTACTCTTATCTTCCTTCTTTATTTTTCTTGCCAATTTCACTGCCTAGAACTTCAGTGCTATGTTACAATAGAGTCTGACTCTATTTTTGATTTTTGACAGGCAAGAGCTTTCAAATCCTACCATTCTCCTTTACCTTTTGCTCCATAACTTTTCAAGTTTGTAAGAAATCCCAGGATCTCTCTTTCTTTTTTTTTTTTAAAGATTTTTATTTATTTATTTGACACAGAGAGAGAGATCACAAGTAGGCAGAGAGGCAGGCAGAGAGAGAAGAGGAAGCAGGCTCCTCACTGGGCAGAGAGCCCAATGTGGGGCTCGATCCCAGGACCCTGAGATCATGACCTGAGCCGAAGGCAGAGGCTTTAACCCACTGAGCCACCCAGGCGCCTCTCTCTTTCTTGATAGTAGTGGAGAGCTTCATCAAGCCATGCAAAATTTGACCTGTGCAGGGACCCTCACACCACCACCAGCCCCAGTAGAAAGCAGAAACCTTTACCAAACCTTTACCCAGCCCACTTTCAGACTGGCTTTGGTGCCTACCCTGCTCACCTCAGAAAACCTAAATATGTAATAAATCTCTTCGAACCCTCTTGGTGTGTGTGGTAGGCTGAATACTGGCCTTACAAGGATACCAAGTCCTGAAACCTGCAAATGTGACATTTAAGAAAAAGGTCTCTTTGCATATGTGATTAAGTTAAGGATCTTAAAATGGCTACACTATCTTGGATTGTTCAGGTAGGCACTAAACGGTGTCACAAGTTTCCTTAGTAGAGTGAGGCAAAGAGAGATTTGATACAGTCAGAAAGGAAAAAGAAAGGCACACAGAGAAGAAAGCAATGTGAAGGCAGAGGGAGAGATTGGAGTGATATGGTCACAAGCCAAGTAATGCCAGCAACCACCAGAAGCTAAAAGAGGCAGAAAACAGATTCTCTGCTAAAGCTGTTGGAGGAAGCGAGCCCAGCCAACACCTTGATTTCTCACCCAGTGAAACTGATTGCTCACTTCTGGTCTCCCCAAATTTAAGAGAATACATTTCTTTTATTTTAAGCTGCTATATTTGTGGTAATTTGTTACTGCAGCCACATGGAATTAATACAGTGTGCGTGTGGCATTATCTGTCTCAACATGTGAGGGTGGTTAATCTCGCCTTCCGAGGGACAACCGCAAAATATATGTTACATAGAGGAGGAAGAAAGGATATTTTTATCTTGTTTCTGATCTTTTGTCTATATTCACAAAGAGTATTGGTTTTCTTCTCTTATGATGGATTTGTCTGATTTGGTATCAGGATGACATTGACCACATAGAGTTAGAAGTTTCCTTTTATTCCATTTTTTGAAAATATTGCTGGTGTATTGATATTAATTCTTCTTTAAATGTTTACTAAAATTGACCAGTGAAGCCATCTGGACATGAACTTTTCTTTGCAAGATGATCTTGACTTCTTGATTCAATTTATTTACTTGTTATAGATACATATTTTTTTCTGTCCCTTCTTCTCTTTCTCCTGGGACTAATATTGTGCATATGTTGCTGTACTTGTTGGTGACCCACAAATTTCTGAAGCTGTTTGTTTTCCTACATTCTTTTTTTTTTTTTTTTTTTTAGTAACTGAGATTAAAAGAGGAATCATTATAGATCCATCTACCAGTTTGCTGATTAGTTTCTCTGTCAGCCCAAATCTGGTATTACTCCCCACTAGTGAAGTCTTAAATTTAAGTTATCGTACTTGTGATCTCCAAAATTTCCATTTGGTTATGTTTAAAAAATATTGTTTCTATCTCCTTATGTTCTCGTTTTAATAAGTCACCACTGTTATACTTTCCTGTACTTTTTTTAGTTATGACTTCCTTTAATTTTTTCTACATATATATAATAACTGATTTAAAGTCTTTTCCTAATATATCCAACATGTGAGTTGTCTCAAAAGAAGTACATATTGACCATTTTTGTGTATGCTGGGGGTCATTCTTTCCTGTTTCTTTGCATGTCTCGTAATTTTTTTGTTAAAAACTGAATATATTAGGTAATATGGGGCTTTGGGAATCCTATTCCCCTCATTCTCTACTATTTTTGTTGGCAGCAGTTTGTTTGTACAGTAAATTTTCTGGACTAATTCTGTTATGGCATAGTCCCTGTAGTATGCAGCTACTGAAGTCTGTTTGGTTAGCTTAGTAATCAGATAATGACTGGTGAGAGACTTCCTTAAATAGCTTGATCCTGCAAGTTTCCCACCCTTTGCCAAAAGGCTTTGTGTATACTGGGGCAATCATTCACGTCTATGGCAATTTAAAAGTCGGCTTTAGCCTTCACTCTCTTTGGTGCAGGGACATAGGCTCGGCCTATGAAATAAGTGATTGGTGCCTCTAAGTTCTTTTCTGGGCATATGCATAGCCCCGCACAGCCTCTGTTTCCCTAGGATAGGTTAGAATTTTACAGAACACCCTATAAACACTTTTGTCTTCAAACATTCTTTTAAAATTTTTGTCTGGTTTCCTGTTTGCCCTCACTGATATCACAGCATTAGGCAATTCCTGGACTTTTAAAATAAGCGTAATAATAAATTATGCAGCCTTTTTTGTGTGCCCTATTTCATTCAGTGTCATGTGTCCAAAGTTCCTCCAGGTGTTAGCATCCGGGTAATTCCATATTTAATATTTTGAAGAACTGCTGAACTGTTTCAGGAACATTCTACATTCTCACCATTGATGGGTATGGGTTTCGATTTCTGTATTTCCTCACCAACAGATATAATAGTCTGTCATTTTAATTATAGTAATCCTATCAGGTATAAAATGGTATCTCTTCATGGTTTCATTTGCATTTATCTAATGTTAATTATCGTCTCATGTGCTTATTGTTTTTTGTATATCTTCTTTGG
>CM052885.1:73588371-73618581 GCA_028534135.1 Potos flavus
TGCATCTTTTCTACTATTCAGTGTTATCACTTTTTTTTAATTTTAGCCTTTTGCTAGGTATGGAGTGGTACCTTACCGTGGTTTGAAGGTAATTTTTTCTAATGATTAATAATGTTAAACATCTTTCCATTTGTGTATTTGCTATACATATATACTCTTCGGTAAAATATCTGTTCATGTCTCTTGCCCATTTTCAAATTAGAATACTTGCTGATGTTGTTTTTTTGTTTTTGTTTGATTTTTTGTTGTTTTTTTTTAAACTATTGGATTTTTAGAGTTCTCTATGTATATCTAGATATGAATCTTCTGCAGGAAATGTGGTTTATAAATATTTTCTCCAAATCCGTAGCTTGTATTTTCATTCTTTTAATAATGTCTTCTGCAAATAAAAAGGTTTTAATTTTGATGAAGTCCAAATAATTAATTTTTCCTATTTTTCTGTGTCTCTATAATTCTTTTAATGAATTTTAACCTGATGGATTCAGGTTGCTAGCATTTTATTAAGAATTTTTGTGTTTATGTTGATGAGAAATATTGGTGGTGTTTTTTCCATTGTAATGTCTGTGTCTGGCTTTGGTATTAGGGTAATGGCTTCAGAGAATGAATTGGAAGGTGTTCTCTCCACTTTTATTTTTTGGTGCAGTTTTGTACAAAATTTGTGTTAACTGTTCTTAAATAGTTGACAATGAAGCCATCTGGGTGCTGGCTCCTCTTCGCTGGAAGTTTTTGAATAACTAATTTAAACACTTCTTACAAGTCCATTGATATTTTCTATTTCTTCTTGAGTCAGTTTCTTGTTGGTATCACAGATCAGGATGCTGCAATATTAACCCTTCCTGATTTGATTTTTTTGAGAAACACTCTGGAAATAGAATTTCCAGATATATATAATATGGAATTATTATATATATATATCTAGATATATATATCTAGATATATAGATAGACAGATATAGATATATAGAGATATATATATAGAGAGAGAGATATAATATGGAATAACCATGCCCCATGATTACTCCTGCAGAGTAAGCTCTAAATTGATCAGATAATGGCAGTGCCTTGCAAGTGAGGGTTTTCCAGAAGGGAACTTGAAGACAAGCTAATAAGTGATGCTGCTCTGGGAGTGGCACGTTTTGAGGA
The DNA here is from genome assembly GCA_028534135.1 of Potos flavus. Taxonomy (NCBI): domain Eukaryota; kingdom Metazoa; phylum Chordata; class Mammalia; order Carnivora; family Procyonidae; genus Potos; species Potos flavus. The sequence continues at coordinate 73,589,514 of CM052885.1, forward strand.
AATTCCCTGGTCTGACCCCTTCAGTGGCCGCAAGGCTGCTGGCTTTGAGAACTGTTGGAATTGTGAGGCTCAGGGTTTGCAAGGCTACAGAGCTTGAGCAAGGAGAATGGGAGTAGGCCAAACCAGTAACCCTGCTATTCTTAACAAGGTTCAGCAAGTTTTCACTGATGTTCCCCAGAGTGTTGCAAGCCTTTGGATAATTTCTAGAGATGGGAAAAGTTTGATTTTGACTTTTTTTTTCTTTAACAACATTTTTAGCACTTTCATGGAGGTGTGAATTTATAGAAGTCTTCACTCCCACATTCCAGGATTTCTCCCAAATTAGACTTTGTTATTATGAGTTAATTTTAGGTAAGGTAATACAATTTACTTACAGGGAAATAGCAACATAAGCATGTTCTCACTAACTTTGGCAAATCAAACATCCTTATTTTGCTGGTAGGATTGCTGGTTTTCTTCAATTTTGCCAATCATAATTTAAAATAATACAAATTACAAAATAAATTATGAGTTCAGAGTTAACCATGACCCATATGGACAAATTTATGGATAGTACATAAGTAAAAAACTGTTTCTTTACATACTCACTTTTATTCGAGTGGCTCAAATGCTGGCACCTATTTTTCTAATTATGAAATATTCCAGCTTCCAAAAAAGTACAGGGAACAATATGATAAATCTCCATGAACCATCACCATGCTTAAGAAATTAAACATTTCCAGTCCTTTTGTTTCTATGACTTAATAATCCTATTAAAGCCAAGTCCCCATCTCAGTGATCTTTCCCTGAAATTCTCTAGAAAGTAGGACATTTTAGTTTCTATTGTTAAAAATCAGTAAACCTAAACAGGGAAGGATCTGTGGTTGGTGATGGTTCTTTCTTCAATCCTTGGTATAATTGATGACTAGAAAAACTTTAGTGAAGATTTCTAATCATCTACAGTATTTCTGACATGAAATAATGTACCAACAGTGATGATGGGTTCTTAGAAATTCTGCACTATTCAAAAGCAGGAGTGCTCAGATCCACATTTTCACAATACCAAAAATATCATTTGGGTGAGTTTTTGATTTATGAGGGTAGAACAGAACTTCAAATGAATAGCAAGAGTAAAATTCTTGCTACATTAGTCCCTATCTGTTTTCAATATTATAGGAATTCATTTGAATATGTTGCTTTTGTTCCATAATCCCCCAAACTAACATTTGTATCAAAGTTACCTGATGATATAACCACAGGACAGTGTATGATGAAAATGACTTTATATTTTCATCCCTTCTCCAGGGAATTGAAAGAATTGCTGAATCAAGTGATGGTTTTAACTAGAAACACAAGTACTCACTCATTCCAAACAGATGAAAACCAAAGACATAATTGCACTTTTCACCATGGTGCCCTTCATACATAATCTATAAGAAAATGTTCTGCCATTTTAACAAAAAGTATTTCTGCTAGTCCCCTTTATAATCATGGGTATTGCTGGCAAGGATGGAAGTATCATGTTGATTCCACTCCCGGTAGGTCATCCCAGTCATTCTTTTCCTTCATGAGAAACCTCAGGTTTGATGAGTATTGCATATTTTTATAGACAACACATTACTGACAGTGCTGAGGCCTGTGACGTCATGCTGCTCCTTCAGACATTGGCAAGGAGTTTCTGAGTGGTTTCTCTGGCATTTGAGTCATTGACGAGTCAATGGGAATGGAACAGACCTTTTTTTTTTCCTTCTTCTTCTTTTTTTTTTTTTAATCTTATTTAAAGTTATAGTCCCTGTGGGATTTTCTTTTATAAAACAAAGTAGGTCTCTTTGTGAATGCAAACGACTGGATTAGAGTTAGGCTCTGAAGAGGATGAGTCACAGAGTTGGTAAACTTAGAGGTAGGAGAAGGAGAGAGAATAGTCCAGAAAGCAGAATCTTCCTCAGGTTACTGGGCACTTGCCTGAGCGGCGTGTTAACTCCCCACTCCATGTCGGGGCGGGGTACGGATTTCTGGGGCAGAACTCGAAGAAGAAGAAGGAGATACAGGAAACTTTCATAAAGACATCTAGACGCAAATGACTTCCAAATTAATACTTTGCTCCTAGACCCCTTCTCTTGACCTCTGAATGCTCGTAGCCATTTTTCAACTTGCCTTTACTCCCCGGGTAGCTTAATCAAAGATATTTCAAACCTAAGACATTTAAAACTAAACTCCTGGTGCCTGCCTTCCCATTCTTCCCCCTCAGCCCTCCTCACCCCAGCGAGTAACGATTCTATCCTGCCATTGGCTTTGGTCCTAACATTGGGAGGCATTCATTACTCCTTTATTACTCTTGCACGCCGTATCTGGTCCATCTGCAAACACTCCTGTCTTTGCTTCTCAAAGGTATTCAGTATCCACCCATTTCCATTCACCTTCATTGCTACCGCCTAAGTTCAAACCTACCAACAGGCCTCTTCACTGCCTCCTTTTCCTCGTTATTGTCTATTTTAAAAATAGTACCAGGTGATGTTCTTGAGACATAAGTCAGAGAATGCTATTCTTGCCCTCGAAACCTTCCAATGGCTCTTGCCTCACTCAGAGCATCAGCAGAAGTGTTACCCAGACCACCAGATCCTTCTAGAGCTGGTCCGTTGCTCACTCTCTGACTCAGCCCCCATGACTCCCCTTCTTTCTCACTCTCCTGGAACCACTCAGGCCTCTCTGTTCTTCTCTAAGTGCCTCAACCCAGCCTCTTCCTTGGCGTCTTTGTAACGACTGTCATCTCTGTCTAGGAACTTCTCCCAAATATCCACATGGCTCCCTCCTTTCCTTCCTTCAGCTCTCTGTTCAAATAGCATCTCATTACAGAAGCTTCCTCGAAAGCTTCCTTTTATGAAATGGGCTCACCTGCCTTGCTTCCCTATCCATCTTACCCCACTTTATTTTTCTCCGTAGCATTTATTATCATCTTAAATAAATGATTCAACTGAATATAAGTTGCAATGATGATAAGAATCATGGTTATTTTATGCACCACTAAAAAGGAAAATGCGTTGACAATTAAAGTGTGAAACAATTCCTTCTTTATGTAAAAATTTTATTTTAATCATACTAAAAGAAAAATTTTAGACCTATTTAAGCAGACATAGCTATTTATCACCTATTGCCTTCTACCAACAAAAAAAAAGAAAAGTACAATGGAAGAAATTAAGTTGTTTAAAATTGCACCTTAAGAAACAGGGAATTGTAAATATCCATTTTTTCTACACACTATCACCTTGTATAACTCAAGAGCTTTGGTAATTTATCATTTTAAAAAATAATGCTCCACTATTATTCTTTGTTTGGAATACTCTTCTTAGCTGCTGTTATCTATTGTAGCTTCGATGGATTTTTTTATTTGACCAAAGTCAAATACATAAATCAATCGCTCCAGACTCATTATTTTGAAAAACTTTTTTAAAACATATTTCAAGGAATTTGGCAACATTTCTTCCATGTAAGAAAGCTCCCCCCACCATGGCTCCCTGGTGGACTTGCCCATATGCACAGAGGCGTGCATGCAGAGGCTCTCCCTACCTTTTGTCTGAGTAAGGCAGAACACCCTGTGGTCACTCCCGCGCAAGACAGGAAGGAAGGCTTGTAATGAGCTGCCCCAAAGCCACCTTCCATTGGTCTTCCTAGGTCTTATAAGAGACTGTCCTGGAGCCGTTTTTCATTGCCTCTCTGCACTCCGCTCTACCCCCTCACATATAGTGGCAGTGTCTAAAACTTCTCAGCTGAAGTCTAGAAAGTGCTCCTGACCACCAGGTTGTCCCAGAAATCATACTGAACTATCATCTGGCCTCTTTGATTTTGGTGTTGTCACTTTTGGTATGCAGGACGAAGGCACCGGGGGTAGCACCGTTGTCATCTATTCCTTTTACTGTCTGACTAACAATGAATCCAAAAGTGGCCCATGTCCTAAATGGCTGAATCAGACCTTGACCTTGGCCTTGCCTTGTATTTTGGGCTTGACACTGCCTTCAGCTGGATATCCTGGTCTGTATTAGCCCAATGTCTTTGTGCACATGTCGGTTGAAATCAAAACAAACAAAAACTATCATCTTCTCTTCTATGTTGACATCTTCCTTATTTTAGTCCTATAAAGCACATGATTATTGCTCTGTAGGACAATGAAGAACTCAGGTTAGCCTCTAGTGATATGTATTTGTTTAAATAATATAAAATGTATGCTCTGGTGCTCTGTATCTGTGCCTTTCTGCATAAAAATAACTTTGATTTCAATGTCATGCCATCATGTAATCTCTTTGAAGAATTTTTTTACGTAGCCGATAAACTCAGAATGGACATAGCTCACATAATCCTGTAGAAATGTTCAAAATATGAAAAGCTATAATGAAGTTACATATCACAAATGCCACCTAGCTAGAGTGAATGTAAGATGCTTGTTGATATCAAAGTTTTTAAATACAAAAAAAAATGATACATCTTAGAATTGTCAAAATGCATGTGTGTTTGCTTTTCAGTTTGCCTAATGGCCATCTTCCAAATTTTATGAAGGGACGGACTTTATGAATTTATTCATTACTCATATCTTCCAAGCCTAGAGTGTGGCCGACATACAGTATGTCATCAAAAATTATGGAAGGAAGGAAGGAAGGAAGGGAGGAAGGGCTTTGTTTAGTAATCTTGTAAGGCTGCAAATAAGAAGATGGTGTGTTCCTATTGCCTTCAATTGGTTTCCTGATACTCTTTGGTCATTGATAGCTAAGTAACAGCTTAATAAAATTCAATTGCAAACAAGGTTGAGTAGAATATTCAGATCAAAGTACCCTTGAAAAGCTAATATAGGAATGAAGTATTTTTAAGATCATAGAAACAGAGATAAAAGAGAAAGATTGAACTTATTTCTATTGCCATCTATCTTGCAGACCCAAATCTCTCAGCCTTTCATGAAGCACTCAACCATCTTTGGTTTCATTCAGGTCACTCTTCTCACAGACATCACAATTAAAAGTTTCATTTCCAAGGTAAAATAACTTTTTTTTTAGTGTGCCTCATCTTATCCTTGCAATACTTGCTTTTCTCTTTTTGCAATGTTCATAGATTTCTTATTGTCTCTAAATGTTAATGTTCTGCTGAAGTCGGCTCTTGTGCCTGTCTTTTAAAATGAGACACCAAATTCCTTTGCATTCATATCTTTAAAAATAAGGTATATATACAACTGTGGGCAGAAAGATGCCAATCTAGACTTGTAGTTTGACATACACAAAAGAAATGCGTGTGTATTTATGTTCAAGGGCTTATTTAGAAAGGACTCAGCTAGGAGGTACTTAACCTTTGAGCAACCCAAGTGGGTTAAAAGAGATTTGGGGGCCTATAACATTTATGTGAACTTTAACTGTATACAACCTAGTTGAAAGAAAAGAGGAAGAAGTTTCTGAGAACATAATAAAGTTTTATTGTTCTCTGCTGTGGGATCTATTTGAGTATTCTCTTTATTCCCTCTTGTTTTCTGAGGCAGTAGTGTTAAGTTGCTCATGGAAGATGTCCAGTGGTGAGGGAAAAATCCCCAAACTGACAAATTAGAACAGACAGAGAGAGACTGTGGGTGGGAAATAGTAAGCTTAGCAATTCTAACTCTTTAAAGATCAATTTCTCCAGTTTTCTAGTCTTTCCACTCACTCCAAGAGCTTCGTGCCTTCTGTGTTGATAACATATAACTCATCCCAAGTGATTAAGTGCCTAGGGTTCCAATGACTTCCCAGATACTATGTAGAACCCTGGCTAAACAATCATAACTAGAAATAAAGAATGCATATCATATGTGCATGTATGATGTGATAGTATATTATTTATATTGCCTAACACTAGCAGACACTGATAAATATCTTTAGATATAATAAAGTGTCATTAATTTAGAGCATTCTATTTTTGTGACTATTGTGTATTGCACAGAACTATCTACACAGGGATATGGAACCCGGCACCAGCTACATTAAGTATCCTAATGCAATTTCACCTCCTAATAAATTTCACTTAAACTATGGTTTTCCTATAAATATTAAGTTCTGGAGGATCATACACCAGATCCTCTTGGCCATAATTTGAAACATAAAGATAAATGAATATTGAGACCTGTCTGAATTTTTTAAAAATTGCAGTTTTGAAAATAAACAGTATAGGTTATATATCCTGTATGTAAGTAAATACTCCTTTATATAAAAATATTGCAATGTTTCTTTGGTTTCATGGTGAAATCTCATTATCATCTACATATTTTACATAACTTTTTTTATTAAAGATTTTATTTATTTATTTGACAGAGAGAGACACAGCGAGAGAGGGAACACAAGCAGGGGGAGTGGGAGAGGGAGAAGCAGACTCCCTGCTGAGCAGGAAGCCCGATGTGGGGCTCAATCCCAGGACCTGAGCTGAAGGCAGAGGCTTAAAGACCAAGCCACCTAGGCGCCTTTACACACCTTTTACTGTATGAAAATAAGTCTTGGAATTTGAAAGTAGACATTGTGAAAATAGGGGGGAAAAAAGATGCAGAATATACACAGGGTAGAGGAAATACGACAGTGAGTGGAAGTAGTAGTGTGCTTTCACAGGCTGTCTCTTTTCGTGCCACAAAACTAAGATCCAGTGAGTAAAGTCATGCACAATTCCAGCAGCAAACCCTAGCGATATGGGCCTGATGTTAAAATAAAAAGAAGGATATCTGGGTTTTTATAATGCGTGTATGTATGAAAATATATGTAGATTTTGGATTCTTTATGTTATATAATACACTATATATAACATATCTGGAATTTTGTCATATAAATTACATATGTAGCATCCATAAATACATACATTTTCCACTAATTTATAATGGCATTGGAAATTAAAAAAAAATAATGTGACATTTACATTCAGTTGTCCATAAAAGGACTTGCAACTCCAATACAATCAATACTTTTAAGTATACGAATCTTCCACCCAGAGAATTGAACAGGAACATTTTGGCAATAATCTCCGGACCTCAGTGACTTTCAAGGTCCTTTACACAAGGTTTTCCAGAGAATGACTGACCTGTGTGTTTATCAACAAGAAATTATACCTAGTCTATATGTATATTGAAATGGCCTGTGCTTTATGGAAATGTTTCCTTATTTTAAGATGGCACTATATATGCCCATGTGTGTGTGTTTATTCGTCTATATACACATGCTTAAAATGACTTCACATATTATATGTTTACTTAACTTTTGCATATAAACCTATATTCTCTAATTACTCATATGTTGTTATATGTGGCAATACAAAAGTGAACATAAAGCAAACAAACTATTGACTTAATATTCTGTTTAACATAATAATCTATCAACTAATTTATTTAGCAGATGTTAGAAATAGGAATATCCATTTACTCGACTACAATTTGTTGACTATCAGCTTAGAATTGGACAATTGACAGATATTAGAGAAGCAAAGATGACCAAGATAAGGTCCTAGAGCTAATGACGATTTATCTGGGAAGAGGGTCTGTAAGGACACCAATAGTATTTCTGGCAAATCTGTGCTTACTCTAATGGAGCATGTTTCTGTTGGCTGGGAAAAACAATGCTACTGCAAGAGCTCACTGTATAAATGCATGTTCATTACCGAGACAATCTTAGGAAGGTGAGCTTCATCACCTGCTGCTCTGCGGTCTGTGCCCAATCAACCGAAGAAGAACTGGAACAATCACTCTGCTCAAAGGGAGACCAATTTAGAAGAGTAAGACTCTTAAAAGATTGTCCAACTTCCTCAAGTGACCTTCATTAATTTTACACCTTCTGCCAATTAATTGCGCTTATGAAACTTCCTTTCTCACTCTAAGCAATTGAACTAATCTTGGCCTATTCATATTTGTGGGTTTTTTTTTTAAATGGTTATTTCCAATTATCGATATGAATCTTTATAATCACATTATAACATTTCACTAAATTTATTCAATCATTCTTTATTCAGACAAAACGAGTTCCTATTATCTACTGTTAACACATCTTGTTTTTTTTCTACATAACAACTTGAAATGTTGTGCTTCTTTGATGATTATATTCAAACAAATATACTCCCTTTAAAATATAAGTTCAGTGAGTACAGATGTCATATATCTTATTCATACCATTCTGTTTTCAGTGCCTATCTCCATGGATATTATACAGAAAAGATGGAACTCGTTTTTGTTCAGTAAACAAGTAAATAAGTTTCCTGTACATTTATTTTTAGCTTGCTTCATGTTATGTTCTATTGGTTCACAAAAATGAATAAGATCAAGATAAATGTGTCAAGAAGCTCATGATCTATATTTCAGCATGGTGAGCACAATCATAGATTACTGCGTATTATGATAGCACAGAGGAGGGACTAACTCAAATTTGTATGAGAGTAGCTATCCTCAGAAAATGGTTTACTTTTTAAATAAAGAAAAATAAATAACATTCTAATCAAATAGTAGTTACCAAATAGACAGCCAGAAAGGTATGTATTTTTTTAAAATATGACTCATTCTAAAATGTTCCCCAGTGCTCATGACTAAAAGCAAAAGAGTTACTGGAAATGATAAATGGCATGTGTGTGTTTTATTTTAATATCATTACTATGATATGTAAGTCTAGAACAATGATCAATTGTGATCTTAATATGAACCCATAACTTCCGGGAGGATGATAGAGTAAAACTATCTGAGGGCTCCATCATTCAATGTTTCATTGTACAAGAAAGTTTCTGGAAAGTTAAAAATTCCTGACAGGACCCCAAACTAATGGCAACAATTGAGCATGTTCTTGAACCCATGAGGCATTCCACATCCAGTGAGATTTGTTAAAATATACTACCAAGAGCAGACCTAAATTTTTTGCTTTTCAAAAACTGAATGTTGGTCATAGAAAAGATCTGAAACATGGCTCTCTTTCCATCAGTGTCCACCTTAAAAGGGTATGAACAAGCTGTGTGATGTTGGCAGAACATCTAGACAGGGGCAATCCAATCCTGAAGCAGACCACTGGCAATAGATTTATCACGTCCAACATTAAAGAAAAGCCATTTAGTCATAACTACGAGACAAACATGGCTGTCTTCTAGCTTTAACTTTATCTTGATGTAGAACAATCCAGGAGCAGAACACATAACTCCTGGCACTGAATGCAAGGAATCTATTTTTCAATTAAATATGCATCTCAAATGGCCTGTTTCCTAATGGATTACCACATTCATGAAAAGAAAAATAAGAAACAAAAGAAAAAATACTAAACATCTTTTAAAAGTCTATATTGAAAATAGTAACAAACACTGTATTAGCCACCGTAAAGAAAGTCATATAGAACAATGCAATAGAATGGAAAGCTCAGAAATAAACCCCATGTAAAACCCCCATGTCAAATGATTTTTGGCCAGGGTGCCAAGACCATTCAATGGGTAGAAAGGCAGCCTTTTCAACAAATGATGCTTGGAAAACTTATCTCCACATGTTAAAGAATGATGTGTTACTCATACCTTACACTGTATACAAAAATTAACTCAAAATGAAAAAAAAACTAAATATAAGAGCTAAAACTATAAAACTCTTTGAAGAAAACATAGGAGAACAATTTTAAGACATTGGATTTGGAGGTCATTTCTCGATTATGACACCCAAAGCAGAGGCAACAAAAAATAAAAGGTGACACACATAATGGGAGAAAATATTTGTAATTCATATAACATCAATAAAGGGATTGCTGTCCAGTACATATGAAGAACTCCAAGAACTCAACAACAAAACAACTCAATTCAAAAATGGGCAAAGGACTAGAGTAGACGTTTCTACAGAGAAGGTATAAAAATGGCCAATAAGCACATAAAAAGATGCTCAGTGTTACTAATCATGAGTGAAATGCAAATCAAAACCATAATGAGACACTACTTTACCCTCATTAGAATAGCTATTACCCAAAAGGCAGAAAATAGCAAACATTGGATAAGGATGTGGAGAAATTAGAACCCCTGTACATTGGAATGTAAAATAGTACAAGAACTATGGAAGATTTTTCCTGAAAAATTAAACATTGACTCACCATACTACCCAGAAATTCCACTTCTATTTGTATATCCCAAATAATTGAAGGCAGAATTCAAACAGGTATCTATACACAAATATTTATAACAGCATTATTCACAATAACTAGAAGGTCTACCAGCAAATGATAGGGTAAAAAAATCGTGGTATAGACAGACAAGGGGATATCATTCAACTTATAAGGGCAATGAAATTCAAGGGGTGCCTGGGGGGCTCAGCTGGTCAAGCATCTGACTTGATTTCAGTTCAGGTCATGATCTCGTGAGTCATGTGATCAAGCCCCACATCGGGCTTCACACTCAGTGGGGAGTCTGCTTGAGATTCTCTATCCCTCTGCCCCCCACTCTCTAATAAATAAATAAATCTTTAGAAAAATAAAAATAAAGGCAATGAAACCCCAATATATGCTACAACATGGATGAACCCTGAAAATATTTTGCTGATTGAAATAAGCAAACCATAAAAGGACTAATATTCCACATGATTCTTGATGACTCTTACATGAAGTGTCTAGAATAGGCAAATTTATAGAAACAAAGAGTAGAATGGTGATTTCCAAGGACTGATCAGAGGTGGGAATGGGATTTTTGGATATGTACAGTTTCAGTTCGTGATGATGGAAAAGTTCTGGAAATGAACTGCGGTGATGGTTGCACAACTACGTGAATGTACTTGATTTTGTTGAATTCTGCTTATTGTCACTATACACTAAAAAAGGCTTAAAATGGCAAATTATACGTTACATATATTTTACTATAATTAATAAAATGCCCATTATACAAAAACAAGGAAAGTCTGAGGAACTGTCACAGTCTAAAGAGGCCAAAAAACATGATGACTAAATAGAATGTGATAACCTGGATGACATTCTCGAACATAAAGGAACATTCTCTAAAAATTAAAGAAATCTGAATAAAGTATGGACTTTAATTAATAAAACTTTATTGGGGGCACCTGGGTGGCTCTGTTGGTTAAGCATCTGACTCTGGATTTCAGCTCAGGTCGTGATCTCAGGGTCCTGAGATCTAGCCCCTAGTCTGGCTCCACGCTGGGGGTGGAGCCTGCTTGAGATTCTCTCTATCCCTCTCTCTCTTCCTTTGTTCCTCCCAGCCCCATCAACGCTCTCTCTATATATTTAAAAATTAAATAAATATATATTTAAAAAATAATACTGTGTCAATATTAGCTAACTCATTATGAAAGATGTGCCATACTAATACAAGACATTAATATTAGGGGAAACTTGGTGTGGGATATATGAGAATCCCGTATTCTTTTTTGCAACTTTTCTATAAATCTAAAACTAGCCTATAACAAGAAGTTTATTTGAAAAGAAGAAAAAAAACAAACTAAAGAGTAGAACAAAACAAAAAAATCATAGAGGTTAATCCCATTCTGAAAACACACTTGAAGATGTAAGAAAATGACGATTTGTAATTCTTAAGAAAAGCTTTTAAACAATATAAGACACCTCTGTCACAAGAACACACAAAATTATTTCTTCCTGGCATAATTTGAATTATTATTGGAAATAGTAAAATCATAACATTAAAGCAGCAGGACTTCAGATTATGGAAACAAAATTTGTGCTCAAAGAGCTAAATAGTAGGCACAAAAAAATTAATACAGATAAAGATGATCAAAGATCAGAGGACCAAAATGGAAACCAAGAAACAAAGACAAGCCCACTGAAATACAGGGGTCTCTTGGAATAAGTTTTAAAATATTAATAAGGAAGTTTCTAGTTGAATAAAAAAAAAATCTGTCAAAGTTAACTTTCTCTGCAGGCAATTGCACTCTTAACTGTATACCCAAGAAAAAATTGTCACATGGAAAGGAAAGAGTTAAATAAAGCAGCTGGGTTGTGATCTATTCATCCCTTTTACTCAGGGACTCCCCTGGGGACATAAAGGAAGGGAAGTGAACTGGTCTATACTTGCCAATTGAAATAATTACATTTGCTAGGAAGAAAACATCTTATATTCAGAAATACCTTAGCAAATTGTTCCTAGCTGCAGGAGGGTTATGGCAAGTAAACTCAGAATCCATGGTTTTATGAGGCAAGGTTTCCTAGAGAATGTTATATATATATTTTTAAGATTTTATTTATTTATATGACAGAGAGTGGGACAGAGAGTGAGAGAGAGCACAAGCAGGCAGAGCAGCAGGAAGAAGGAGAGGAAGAAGCAGGCTCCCCGCTGAGCAGGGAACCCAGTGTGGACTGGATCCCAGGACCAGAGATCATGACCTGAGCCAAAGGCAGATGCTTAACTGACTGAGCCACCCAGGTACCCTGAGAACGTTCTATTTTTTTAAGCTCAGGTGTGTTTTATATACAGTATATAGTTGGATTTTACTTTATGACCAGCCTAAAAACTGCCTTTTGATTGAAGTGTTTATTCTACTCTCATTTAGGGTAATTGTAAGTATGGTTGGATTTACTTCTACCTTTTTACTCTTTATCTTCTATTTGTCACATATCCTTTTTGTGTTTCTGCTTCTCATTTATTGCCTTGTTTTGTGTTAGATATTTTAATTTTTTAGAGAGGTTTTTTTACTGTAATCTTTAATTCCTATGTTGACTTTTTAACCACTTTAAAAATTATTTTCTTAGTGATTGCTCTCAGAATTATATTACATTTCTTAACTTCCTAAAATCTACTTCAGATCAATACCAACAATTCTGATAAAATAAAGCAGCTCTGCTGCAGTACAGCCTTGTCTTTCTTATCCATCTTTTGTGCTATAATAATATATATAATAATCTATATAATATATATAATTATATATATATAATAATATATAATAAATATAGATTACATCATAATTGTTAGAAACTCAACAGTACGATGTTATAATTACCGCTTTATACAATCTATTGTTTTAAAAAAAAGGATATACAGACCCGTATATACATAACATTTATATATATTTATTCTATATAAATTAATAAATATATGTTCATTTAAAGAAAAAGTATATACGACTTTATATTTACCCACATATAACCGTTTATGATCATCTAATTTCTTGTAAATTTGAGTTAACACATGATATCCCTTTCTTTAAACCTGCAGAACTACCTTTTGTATATCTGGAAAAGCGGGTCAGCTAGGAATACATTCTTACAAATTGTATTTGTCTAGGAATATGTTTATTTCTCTTCATTTACCCTGGTGAAATATATATTACACAACATTTGCCATTTCGGCTATTTTAAGATACACAATTCAGTGGCAGAAGTACATTCACAATGTTTATTTTACCACTGCCAATATTCTCAGAACCTTTGCCTCATCCCTAACAGAAACTCTGCACTCATTAAACTACTCTCCATTCCAATCTCCCCCAGCCCCTGGGATCCTCTATTCTACCTTCTGTCTCTATGAATTTGCCTATTTTGGATATCTCCTTTCTGAAGACATATCTACTCAAGTCCTGTGCTCATTTTTCAATTGGGTTGTTTTGTCGGTTTCGAGTTTTAGAAGATCTTTATATATTCTGGGCATTAATTCCTTATTAGGAATTAGATTATGATTTACAAATATTTCTCCCCCTCTGTGGGTGGTCTTTTTCACTTAATCGATAGTGCCATTTGATACACAAAATTTTTAATTTTAATGAAGTTCAACTTTTCTATTTATCTTTTGTTGCATGTGCTTCTGGCGTTATACCCAAGAAATCATTGCCAACTCCAATATGGTAAAGTTTTCCCCTATGTTTTCTTCTAAATATTTTATATTTTTAAGTCTTACATTTAGGTGTTCGATTCATTTTTTAGTTAAATTTTGTATATGGTCTAAAGTATGGATCCAACTTCATTCTTCTGCATTTTAATATTTGGTTCCCCCAGCATCATTTATCGAAAAGACTGTTCTTTCCTTATTGAATGAGCTTAGCACCTTTGCCAAATAACAACTGATAGTATTATGTGAAGGTTTATTCCTGAGCTCTCTTTCTTTATTTTACTGATCAATATGGCTGGCCTTTGCCAGTACAGCATTGTATTGATTGTCATAACTTTGTAGTAAGTTTTAAAATCAGAAGTCTTCCAACTTTGTTCTTTTTCAAGATTGCTTTGGCTATTGGGTCCCTTAAGATTCCATAAGAATTTTAGAATTTTTTTTCCATTTCTGTAAAAACATAACTGTGATTTTTGATAAGTATTGCATTGAACCTGTAAATCATTTTGGATAGCACTTTCATCTAAAAAATATTAAGTCCCATTATCCATGAACATGGGATGTCTTTCCATTTATTTGTCTCCTTTAATTTCATTTAGCAATGTTTTGTGGTTTCCAGTGTTTAAGTCTTCTGTCTCCTTGGTAAAATTTATTCTTAGTTATTTTATTTTTCTTTTTATAAAATGAAATTGTTTTCTTAATTTCCTATCCAGATCGTTCATTGCTATTTTTTAAATATTTTATTTACTTATTTGAGAGAGGAATGAGAGAACACAAGTGGAAGGGAGGAGCAAAGGGAGAGGGAGAGGGAAAAGCAAACTTCACACTGAGCAGGGAGACCAGTGGGGCTCAATCCCAGGACCCTGAGATCATGAATCAAGGTGAAGGCAGATGCTTAACTGACTGAGCCACCCACGCACCCCATGTTCATTGTTAGTATAAAAAGGCAACTGATATTTGTGTGTTGATTTTGTGTGCTGCAACTTTGATGAATTCGTTTTTAGCTTTAACAGTTGTTTTTGTTTGTGGAATCCACATATAGGATCCTATTATCTGAGACGGAGATAATTTTACACTTTCCTTTCCAATCTGATACCTCTCATTTCTTTTCTTTTCTGTTTGTTCCCCCTAACTGCTCCTGCTAAAACTCAATACTATGTTGAATAGAAGTAACAAAAATAGGCATCTTTGTCCTGTCCCTGATATTAGGGAAAAAGCTCAGTCTTTCACCATTGAGTATGATAGTAGCTATGGGTTTTTCATATTTGGTCTTTATCATGGTGGAGAAGTTTTATTCTGTTACTTACTGAGTGTTCCTATGATGAAGGGATTCTGAAATTTGACACATTTTTTTCTGCTTCAATTGAAATAATCATGTGGGTATTTTCCCTTTATTTTATTAACATGGTGTATTACATTCATTGATTTTCATGTGTTAAACTATCTTTGCTTTCTGGGAATAAATCCCACTTGGTCCTGCCATATAATTCTTTTAATATGTTGCCAAATTATGTTTGCTGGCATTTTGTTGAACATTTTTTCATCAGTATTCATAAGGCTTATACATCAGTAGTTTTCTTGTATTTTCTTTGTCTTGCATCAATATGAGGGAAAGTTGGCTTCATAAAAATACATTGAGAAATGTTTCCTCTTTTACTATTTTTTGAAAGAGTTTGTGTAACATTGGTATTAATGTTCCTCCAATGTTCAATAGACTCTAACAGTGAAGCCAACTAGAACTGGAATTTTCCTGGTCAAAAGTTTCTGATTACCATTTTCAAAATGTTAAGTGATATGGGTGTATTAAAGGATTTCTCAATCTTGCTACAATTAATATTTGGGGATAGATAGTTATTTTTTGTGGAGGGCCATCCCATTTATTATAAGAATGAAAAATGTTTAGCAGCATCCCTGGCCTCTCCCCACTAGACTTAATAACAGCCACCATCCCCCCAATATTGTGACAAACAAAAATATGTCTAAACATTGCCAATAGCCCTCAGGGAGAAGAAATTATCTATGGTTGAGAATGGCTAATACATTAGAATTTTTTCCTTCTTTTGACAGATCTGGGGTTTGTGTCTTTCAAGAAATGTATCCATTTCCTCAAATTTATTTATTTATAATGCTCAGTCATTTGTTCTTGTAGCCTTACTATCTATAATAATGTTCATTGCTGATATTAGCTGTGTTTCCTCTCTCTTTCTTTAATTAATCTATTTAGTCTAATTACAGATTCATCAGTTTTAATTGTTTCAAAAAATCAAATTTTTATTTTATTGATTTTTCTCTACTGCTTATTCATTTTCATGGATTTCTGATCTTACCTTCACTATTTCCTTCCCATTAACTTTAGCTTTAATTTTCTTTTCATTTTAAACATCTTTAAAAAAGTCTTAACATGGAGTCTTAGATTGTTGACTTTTAAAATTGTTTTTAAATACAGCATACATTCTTCTGTAATCACTACTTCTGTTGCAACATTCAAACACTCAAATTTTAATACATTGTGTTTTACTAATTTCTCTTTTGATCTATTCTTTCATCCATAGGATATTTACAACTCCTTAATTTTTAATTTTGAGTATCTTCCAGATACTTTTTACTGTTTCTTTATAATTTAATTACATTGTGGTCAGTGAACATACATGTATAACTTCAGTCCTTTCTATTTATTGAGTCTCATTATATGTCCCAGCATACAGTCTATCCTGACTAATGTTTCAAGTATACTTGAATATAGTGCTTATTATGTAGTGTCAAACATATTATTCCATAAGGATTATTTAGATTAATTGATTGATAGCAATGTATAGATATTCTACATCTTTATTATTTTTGTCTACCTCTTTCCTTTTACTGTGAAGAGAGTATCAAAATCTCCAGGTATAATTCTATATTTTTCTCACTTTTGAATTTTTGTTTTTTGCTTTCTGTATGTTTTTTTTACAACCCCCTTTTTTAATATATTTATTTATTTATTATTTATTTTGCTAAGAACATTTAAGTCTTAATTGCTTTGCAAATTTCAATTACACAGTACAGTGTTATCAGCTATAGTCACAATATACATTAGATCCTCAGATCTTATTTCCCTTATACCTGAAACATTGTGCCCTTTTCCAACTTCTCCCTTTTCCCCTTACCTCCAGCTCCTGGCAACCACTTTTCTACTCTCTGTTTCTATGATTTTAATTTTTTTTTCTTTTGTAGATCCTACTTGTGTATGATACCGGGTAGTATTTGTCTTTCTCTGTCTGGCTTATTTCACTTAGCATTATGCCTTCAAGTTCGTTCTTGTCACAAATGACAGGATTTTCTTCTTTTTGAAGGCTGAATAATATTCCATTATATAAAATGATATTTTATCCGTCCATTCATCCATTCACAAATGCTGAGATTTTTTCCATACTTTGGCTATTGTCAATAATGCTGCAATGAACTTGAGGGTACAGATATCACTACAAGACAATAGCTTTGTTTCCTTTGGTTATAGACCCAGAAATGAGATTGCCAGATCATATGGGAGTTCTGTATTTAATTTCTTGAGAAAATTGCGTACTGCTTCCCATACTGGCTATACGAGTTTACCAACAGTGTACTACGACTCTCTTTTCTACACATCCTGGCCCACACTTGTTATTTGTTGTTTATTTGATAAAAGCCATCCTAACAGGTGTGAGGTAATGTCTAGTTGTGATTGTGATTTGCATTTCCTTGACAGTCGATAATATTGAGCATCTTTTCATGTGCCTGTTGGCCATTTCTATGTCTTCTTTAGCAAAATGTCTGTTCAGGTTATTTACTCATTTTGAATTGGGTGGTTCTTCTTCTTCTTTTTTCTTTCTTCTTCATATTATTATTATTATTATTATTAGCTATTGAATTATATTAAGTCCTTGAATAGTTTGGACAGTATCCATTTATCAGATATGTGATTTATGATTATTTTTTCCCATGCCATAAGTTGTCTTTTCATTTTGTTGATGCTTTCCTTTTCTGGAAAGAAACTTTTTAGTTAGATGTAGTCCTACTTGCTTGTTTCAGCTTTTAGGATCAAATACAAAGACCAAGGTGCAGAGCTTAACCTCTGTGGTTTTTTTCTAGGAGTTTTAAAGTTATGGGTCTTACTTATAAGGCTTTAATACATTTTGAGTCCAAATGTGTTAGATCATGCCGAATGCATATAAATTTACCAATGTGTCTTGAGAAATTTGTGCTTTAGTACATATAGCTCTACCTCCCTTCTTTTAAGTGATACATGGTGTTAAATAATATTTTGGTACTTTAAATGATATAAAACCTTTTCCCTGTTGATGCATATTTCTGATTTTTTTCCCTCTCCCAAAGAAAACATTAAAGATAAATGCTGTGTATTGCTGTACACATATGCTATTGATATTACATAAATGCTTAGTATTTGTCATTTGAAAGACATGTACACTTAAATTTTTTGGTAGTAGAATCTGCCCTTTAAAAATGCTTCATCACATTAAATTTCCAAAAAAGAAATGTATAAAAATATCTATTTGACCACACTACCAACAACATATGATAAGATTAATTTTTAATTGGTTTTATGACTCGGGTGAAAAACAGGATCTCGTTAATATTTAAGTTTACATGTCCTAGCTACAAATAAATTTGAATTATATTTACGTTGACTCCTTAAAATGTATGCTTATATCCCCTGTCCATTTTTCAAGGCTTTTTTTTTTTCTTTTAGATTAATAAGTGCCTGGTGTATATTGTGATTTTTTTTATTATTTTACTGTTTATACTTTGCAAATATTTTTCTTAAGACTGTCACTTATTTTTTAGACTTTAATTATTATATCTTTTTCTATACAAAAGTTTCTCCTTTACTATTTATGTAGTCAACCTAGGGAGGTAGTATAATTTAATGACTATGAAAAAAGTTCTAGATAAGACTAGCTGCCTTCAAGTCCTAGTGCCCTTATCCAAGTTGAGGAAGTATTAGTAAATAGTATCAGAGAAAATTGCTCCTATTGGTGTGGGAGTAGGTGTTCTTAAGCAAGACATAAAACCAAGATGCTATAAAAAATAATAGTAAGAACAGTGAATTTTTCACTATATTTTGGGTGCATTACAAGTATCAATTTACTTAAGCCTCAGTAAAACTCTAAGGTATGGTAAGACCTCCATTTCACAGATCAGCCTTTATTCTAATGCTTCATAGCTTTCCTTAAACGTTAATTTTTATATGGTCTAACATAAATGTTTTTATACAAAAGATAGCCAAAGTTCCCAATAGCATTTATTATCATCTTTCATTTTCCCCATTAATTTGAGTGTCATTTTATCATACTTGAACCAATTTTAATACTGTCTATAATGTTCCACTGATTTTCTATTTCTTTCCATACCAATATCCTACTAATTTAATTACTCTGGCTTTATAATATATTTTTAATCTTTTGGAACAAGTGCGGTATCTTTGTTATTCTCCAATTTTTTAAACAATTTCCATGAATTTTCTTTCCAGAGGAAAGTTAGAATTTGCTTATCAGTTGCATTAAAATATTTCTGTTAGAATTTTTATTTGGATTGGCTGAATTTATTGATTATCTAGAGAATTGAAGCCTTTTTAATATTACATCTTTCTATTTTCTAATGAGGTAAGTTTTTGAATTACTTTATTTATGATATCCTTTCAAATAACATGTAGACTGCTTTAGATATCTTGAGCATTTCTAATTAAGTTAATCTACAGGTATTTTGTAGTTTGCATTGCCCCAGTCAGATCTTTATACATAAATTTTCTATTTAGTTATTCCTAGAAAAATTGAATTTTTGATGACAAATTCTATGGGGACTCCTCACTGATCTCCTTTATCATAATAGATTTTTAGCGGTTCCTCTTAAGGTTTTTACTTTGGTAGATTAGCCTGTCATATGGTCCAAAATACAGTTTGTCTCTTTCATTCCAATTTTCATATCATGTTTTTTCTTTTTTCTTAGCATACTGCATTGGCCAGGACATCCACTATAATGTTGACTAGTATTGGTGACAATAACATCCATACGTTTCTCTTTTTTTATTTAAAAATATTTTTAATTTTAAATTTATGTATGATTTTAGTGAATATTTTTATGGCTATTTTACTCAAATATGTTTTCTATTTTTACCATGCTAAGTGTGCTCATTTTGGAAGGAAATCAAACTAAATCACTGCCCTTCATGTATTTATTAATATCATTTATTTTATCTTTTGACCTGTGATGTCCTGTAAAAAAAAATCTCTAGCTTGAATTTCTTTTGTATTTCTAGCATAAGATTACACATTCTTAACAAAACCATATGTTTAATTTTTGCAATTATTTGTCACACTACCTATATTAGGTTTTAATCTTGATTAGGCAAAAAGTAACCATATCTGAGAAAATAAATAATGTGAGGGCCAAAGAATTTTTTTAAATTTTATTTTTTTTATTCTTCTGATTTACTATTACTTTAGTTTCTACTTTTTATGCTGTTTTTGCATGGATAGCAACCTAGGCAAATATGTTGACATATCTAACATTGGTTTTTAGGAGCCGTATTCAGATTACCATTAGACAATAGTTCTGGAGTGTTGCTAATTGAAGTGAAAATTTTTTTTTCTTTTAAAAACAAGATTTCAAGATGTTTCTGATCCTATTTAGGGTAAAAAAAAAAAAAAAGTGGATACACTAAGGCTACATAGCGTAGAACCACCAGGAAACTGGAGCTAACTTTGCTCTTGGGGACCTACAGGCTATTTTAAGGCTTCCCTTCTTCCGAACAACTGGAAAAATCTGAAGGGCATTATACATGGAGGGAAATGATTGGTTGGTTTCCAGGTGATACAAAGTGGTAAATGGACTCAGCCCCTCCAACGTCTCTATGGCTAGCTCCCTGTATTAAATTCCCTCTTGTAAACTGCCTGGAGTGGATCCTAACCCAGTCGATACAGTAGGGAACATTTACGCAGTGCTGTCTATTTCCCAGGCATTTTCTTCAGTATTTTGCATAATATTATTCAACTTCCCCCAAAACTTATAGATTAGTGTCTATTCATGTCCACATATCACAGATGTGGAACCTCAGGTACCCAAAATCCAAATAACTTGTCTCAGGTGACATAGCCACGAAATCTGTACATTCATTTGGATTTCTAGCATAGTTGTAATTTTTTCCATGATGTTGTTTTGATCTTCTTCTAATATTTTGTTAGTTCTGCTTGATTTTATCTCAAATTCTATCAGCAGTAGACAGAGTTAAAATATGTAAACGTTCCATATTAAATGAGGTGGATATTTAAACATCTCATATTGATATATGATTTATAGGGTTTCTCTATTTTCCCTCCATTTTCCTAACTGGGTTGGAATAATAATATAGGGATGCAATGACGTTATGTTTCCTTGCCTTTTTATTTAAATGAGATATTTAAATACTTTAAGTGTGTTTCAGTTTAAAATAAAGCACCTTTGGTAAAACATTTTCTCTCAGAACTCTCAATAAATTCATCGATCTCAGAAACAATGAGCTGTCCATGTGTTTACTACTTTTTAATTTATATATATTTAGAATGTAGGTACTTAAGATAGGTTGCTGTCAGACTCAGAGTTCCCAGAAAAGGGGCATTCTATTTTAACGGCTATATTGTTCGAGTACATTCCACTGGTTATATATAACATGAGATATAAGTGTAACGGTCCCATGCTTGTAAATGTTATTTAAATGAAGACTTTTGATCTATACTATTGAAATAGAATTTATTTCTATTAACCTTATCCAGGGAGAAAAAAAAAATTTCAAAACACCAAACAATATGGTATTCAAAATATAGAACTTCCAGTTAAATGCAGATTAATTTTTTAACAAGAATTCCTATGCAGTAGGCAGATAGTTCCCACATCCCATTGTGATTGACAAGCCTGACATATGGAATAGTTCACAAATTCCCAGGTGACTGACAGATGGAGAATAGAAAGGCAGATAAAGTTGCCTAGAGAGCTGAGGATGATTTCATATTCAGCGGTTTTGATCAAAAGGATTCCAGATCTCACACTAAATTTAGCACCGCTGGCAATTAGTGCATGATTTATTCAGTCCTTTCATTTGCTGGTTGACAAATGGAAAACAAGCACAAAATTAAAAATAAGTTTATTTCCAGCATTTCGGATATTTAAAATGTGTGTGTCTTTGTTTGCACATAAATTAACATGAGATGAATTTATAGTGAGATGAAATCTGAACTGGAGATGCAAGCAATAAATAAGAGCTTTTTTATGTATCGTGCGGGCAGAACAGGTGTTTGAATTAAGAAACACTAATATGTTTAGCAGCAGGGCTCCACCTTTAGCATTAGGGAGTTGATGCTTTCCTAAATTTAGAATAATCTTTCCACAATTTAGAGTTCTTTCATAAGCTTCCAACATAGGTGACCATCTGTATGACAATATTAATGCTTTTCAGGGTAGTAATAATAAAGACAACCTAAAAACAACTCCCGGTTTCCGGGCTTTTGCGCATTACAATGAGCGACGACGCGGCAGTGCTGGAGGTTTCTCTCCCTGGTTTCCTTCTCCTCAAGGTCTGTGGGGAAAGGCAGCAGACACCCAAATCTGCCCCACCTCCCGCATTTATAAATGGAGTTAGGAGATCACAACCTTTCTTTGCGCTATCCTCCAAGCTAGACCGTGCGAGGCTCTGTTTCCAATTTCTCTTCCTATTTCATGAAATAACAATGAGATGCGCGAGATGTGCGGATGTCAACCGTCTGTTGTGTTACTTACAGTCAGGACACGACAATATCACAGCCTCGATTGGAGGACAACGTAACTGTAAATTAAATAGCCCCTCCTAGAGATTCGGAGAGGCAGGGACATTTCGAAGCGCACTGACTGAAGGTGCAGAAAATGAATCGAGCAAAATCCCCATCCTTTCAGTGGTTAAAAAAAAAAAAAAAAAAACCCACACGCACAACAATCATATCTGAAAGATCCTGTGATTTCAGGGTAGGTGTGTCTGTCTATTTCCTCAGAAATCCTCTTGGCACTGT
Source organism: Potos flavus (assembly GCA_028534135.1). Taxonomy (NCBI): domain Eukaryota; kingdom Metazoa; phylum Chordata; class Mammalia; order Carnivora; family Procyonidae; genus Potos; species Potos flavus. Next base: position 73,612,301 of record CM052885.1, read on the forward strand.
CTCATCTAGCTGCTTAGAAAGATGAATGAATTGCTCGAAATACTGTGGAAGCTGGAAAGATGTCTCAGAGTAGAAAGCACCTTATCACTCTTAATGGAGCACAAGTGGCCCAGCACGGTGGCCTGACAGCAAAAGCAAACCAGAGCCACGGTTTATGAGGACATCCGGCGGGCAGCGGAGCACCTGAGATGTGGGGCTGGTCGGGGGCAGATGTTTGGGATACTTATAGGTTTTCTTATTTGATTTGCATTCCAGGTCTGACATTCAACTTTATTTGTATTCATTATTCACAGTGGGAACTAGAATGGTTTTTAAAATAGCATAAAATCCACTTAAATTATAATGGAAAGAATCGCGTGCAATGTGATGCTTTAATTACTGTTAAGCTAACCTTGGGATATGGGAAATGTCAGTTTTCATTGGCCACATGAAGGCTGAGCCCAGGTTTTAGCCCCCAGATATGTGAAGTCAGTGGGAATGCAGCTCATGGGCACAGCCCTGCCCAAGGACCCCCCACAGTGCTTCAAATCTGCCTTCTCCGCCTTCCCACACACCCTGGGGCACCATCACCTTTTTATGACTGTTTTCTTCCTCCCGGCTTCCCAGCAGCAGCCCAAAGACATTTCCCGGGCAAACGGCTTCAGGTCGGTCACATTGCTTTTTTGTCTTTCATAGACCCTCTCTGGGTGGCATGTCCTGGGTTTTCCACCCACCAAGACAGGGAAAGGGGAATCTGAAACTAGCTGCGCGATCTTAAGATCTTAAGACTCCTCTCTGCGCTACGAATTATCCCATTCCTCCTTGAGACCAGTAGCCCAAATGCCATGCTCTCTCCCCTGGCTCCTGCGTCTTCCACATCTAGAAATTCCTGTATCTGCAAACAAGCGTCATCAGTTCTGACTTTCCAGACCCTTGGAAACGTGAGAATGCCTCCCATGGTAAAAAGCAGTCAGTGGGATGGTCTACCCAAGACCTTGTCAGCACTCTTCCAAGGGCTCCCAAGGTGGTTAGGTATATGGTATGAATACGATTGAACTCTTAAGTTCTTTCCGGCAAAAAGAAGGAAATTCTGAATTTTAATTTATACCATCTATGTGCAAATTTAAGCCATATATTAACTGAGAGAAACAGAGACTGGAATTTTTTAAAGTCATATTCTTGTTAGAGAGTATAGAGATTCACTTTCTAAGTTGCAGTCTGGAGGCAAATTATGGCATATATATATATATATATTCATATAGACATTTTCATTTTGGTTTACTTTTCCCAAAAATATACTTCCTGGAAAGAATAAGTGTATAATAACATGAAGGTGACTATGCTTTAAAATGGCGTTTGCCTTTCCTTCAGCCCACCATAGATTTTTCCTAATTACTGTATTGAACTAGACAAAATTGCCATTAGTCAATTGTTTTTAAACTATAAAAATCACAATCTCGTATTGTTTAAAATTTAATGAAGTCACAGTGTTAGATGGGAGGAAAATGGTGACACTCCAGCTTCACTTTGGGGGAGAAAAGAGAGAGGGGAGTTCTTTCTTCTAATATCTTGTTTGTCATGGATAGAGTTATAAAAAGAATCTATCTCAGCTGACTCACAAAACCTTGGTTTTACTCTTGCGTACCTCCTCATCATGCCAAACACGAGCACCAAATTTAAATGTTGCTTTAATATCACCTGTATGGACTTGATAATACAATACAATAAAAGAAAGAAAGGGAAAAAGTAACCCTAGATGACTCCTAGGCACCTGACCCTCAGCCTGGGGTTGTAACAAAGCTTTAACTCTTCTTTCAAATTTTCTATAGTTCCCCGAAAGAAATTTTGTTTCGAGAAATCTGAAGTGTACGATTGAAACTCAACATTTGTCTAAATCTGTGCCATCCAATATGGTAGCCACTTGCCCCATGTGGTTATTTACATTTTGATTTTAACTAATTAAACTTAAATAAATTAAAATTTAACTCTTCCACTCATGCAAGAAACATATCAAGGGCTTAGCAGTCATGTGCAGATAGTGGCTATTCTTAGACCGAGCAGATAGTGAAAATATTCATGTTCCCAGAGAGTTGTGTTGGACAATGCTTGGGTAAAGTCAATCTTTCAAAGCATGTGTTGGTCAACACAGCTTTTGAAACTCCATTAAACCACTGGCAAGCTAGTGATTCATGACTATTTTCAATCCTTTATCACTTTTAAAGACTAGCTACTAACATGACATGCTTCAAACAATGTATTTACAAAAGAATAAGTGATAACTTATTCCTTCAAGATATCTTAACATGAACTATTTAATAAATAGAGAACAACCTTGAAGAGACGTCTTACTTTATTTTTCATATTTGTCAATTGGGCACTTCTCATACTATGTTTTTTCTAACTGTACTAAGATCTGTGTGTGTGTGTGTACTCAGCATTTGTGTGTGTGTGTATATATATATATATATATATATTCTATTTTTAAAGTGGATCATGAATAATCTGTTCCTCTTATAAAAAAAGAAAGAAAGCTTCTTAAATAGAAAAAATCATAAAGCACTAATTTATTTTTTTTCAAATATAAAAATGGCTCATTAGTTATGTATTTAGAGTATGGAAAGTCTATTAATTTCATGAAAATTGGGGTGTTGCTATATTTGGATTCCTATGGTAAATGCCTTAGAAGAGTGTAATGCATTGAAAACATCACATACCAAAGGAAGACATCAACAAAACTAAAAAGCAACCTATGGAATGGGAGAAGATATTTGCAAATGAGATATCTGATAAAGGGTTAGTATCAAAAATCTATAAAGAACTTATCAAACTCAACAACCAAAAAACAAATAATCCAATTAAGAAATGGGCAGAAGACATGAATAGATATTTTCCCAAAGAAGACATACAGATGGCCAACAGGTACATGAAAAGACACTCACCACCACTCATCATCAGGGAAATACAAATCACAACCACAATGAGATATCACCTCACACCTGTCAGAATGGCTAAAATTAATAACACAGGAAACAACAGATGTTGATGAGGATGCAGAGAAAGGGGAGCCCTCTTACGCTGTTGGTGGGAATGCAAACTGGTGCAGCCAGTCTGGAAAACAGTGTGGAGGTTCCTCAAAAAGTTAAAAATAGAAGTACCCTATGATCTAGCAATCATACTACTAGATATTTCCCAAAGGATACAAACATACTGATTCCAAGGGGCACATGCACCCTGATGTTTATAGCAGCATTATCATCAGCAGCTAAATTATGGAAAGAGCCCAAATGTCCATCAGCTGATGAATGGATAATGAAGACGTGGTATATATACACGATGGAATATTACTCAGCCATCAAGAAGAACAAGGGGGAGGGGAGATGGTAAAGGCTGGGTTAAATGGGTGATGGGCATTAAGGAGGGCACTTGTTATGATGAGCATTGGGTATTATATGTAAGTGATGAATCACTAAATTCTATTCCTGAAACCGATATTACACTATATGTTAACAAACTACATTGTACATAACAAACTGACACACAAAAATAAAACAGTATAAAAAAATCCCACCAAGAGAAAATCAAAATTAAAAAAAAGAAAGCACCACATATCATTAATGAAAAAGAAAAAGAAAAAGAAGACAACTTATGATATATTCTTAACAATAATTATATTTCTTGCTCCATATGAAAAAAAATTCTCATTTTGGGCAGTTCTGGTCCATGAAGTTTTTATTCCCTTATAACTCTTCATGACAACTCATTCAAGCTACATAATTTCCAGTTCACATCACCCACCTAGTGCCCTTCCCTTAAATATTAAGGCCATTATTTCCTTCTCCAACTTTATTCTTATCTTGTATTCCTCTGCTAATTAATATTGTGTTCTTGTTTCCTTTCTAATGTTTTATTTCCTGTTCAGTTCCTATCTTTTTGTTCCTATCACACAGAGAGATCTCTTACACCAAAATTTCAAACTCAGACTCAACCATAATATCAACTGAGTGCATACACAAGAGTTTATATGACATATTCCTTACCTCTGAGGATCTTAAAGAATGATTTTCTTTGAATAATGTCCAAATAACAACATATACTCACATCCAAAGTAATCTTTTCTCTAAGGAAAAGAAAAAAAAATATTTTCAGAGTGGTATGGAAGCACAAAACAACTTTCAGGAACAAAAATTAAAATGGTATGTCATCAAATAGGTGATAGTTCACCTACTTTTAGATGAACTATTGGAAGATTTTTTTTAAACTTGAAAGATTTTAATAGTCTCTGCCTTCTAATAAATACTTTGTATATATCTCTCTGTTAATATAATAAATTAATATTCTGGTGTGGGACCTATCAAAGAAATGAATAAGGGGACATATCTCTCTTAGTTCAGAATAAATCATTTTCATTGTTCATTGGGAATGTGCTGTCTGTGGTCTTCTGACCGAGCACCTGGTATAGAGTCAGAACAGCAAAATTATTGTTGAATCAATAACAGGGATATCAGCCTGAGGACTGTCTCAGGATGAAATCTTTTACTGGTAGTTTGTGTTCACCAAGAGTTGAGGATTGCAGCCAGTTCTTCACCCACTAAAAATCCTAACAAAATTATTTAACCACTATTTAGCCTTTATAAGTATGCATTTGTTACTACAAGTCCTATGTCTATGCAGACATTATTGACAATGATATTCCAACAAAATTCTCAGCCTGTCTCCTTGTCACCCTCTAAGCAAAGGCCCATGTCTCTACTTCAATATCCACCCAATTTTAACCACATTGCTTCTTCTTCCCTCTTATCTGATGAACCCCTCTTTGCCGTTCTGTTTTCTCCTCTCAATCTGCTATCCAGCATCTTTTTCATTGCCTCTCACTATCTGATAAAAAGCTGAAAACCAAAATACATAATGCTTCAGCAATGTCAGTTGGAAAACTCTTACCAAGATGGTGCCTGATGGAAGGTGTGATGAACTCTGTTTTCTCATCTACCTATCTAGGTTTTCGTACTGCAACTAATAAAACTTTTTCAATTCCCAGTCATATTGAACACAGGGAAATTTATCTGATGCATAAACAGTAAGTATTGCTAAATTGAACAAGGATATATGAGAGGTTTCTTTCTTTCTTTTTGCCCTTCGTTTTAAGGTTATTTTACTTCTTTTTTGGAAGAGGTTGGTTTTGCTGGGCATATTCTGTAACTGTAGAAATCTTTTTCATAAATTGGGAGGAAACCCACCAAAATTTTCAAATACATTTACCATTCTGTTAGGCCTGCCAAATTATATATTTCTCTTCCAGTGAATTCTAAATATCACTGTTACTATACTTCTTCTCTGTGTTGGTGAAATTACCAAAAGAAGACTTAAGTTATTACATGCCTGTTACCCAAAAGTACGGTCTCCAGAGTTATGTTTTGTGCTCTGTCCAAACACGAGTAAATATCATCATTAAAAAGCATTTATTATCTCATTTGTAGAGTACTGTGCTACATAACATGGAGCACAACAGTTGTGTTTCGTGAAGATCAGGCTTACAATTAAAACAGGCAATATTTGTCTGTATATATAGAAACAGAATATAAGTGGTAAATCAAATTAGGATCCAATTAGGGACAGTCACACCCACATAGAGAAAGAGAGAGAGAGAAAGAGAATTGTAACCATTCATGCATTCATAGGGCAAAAACCTTTTAAAAATGCAAAATTACAACATGAAAACATGTAGGCAACATCATTAGGGTGGTTTACGGAAAAGCTATTGCTCTATTCCTATGAGGTAGTTTCAAGTTCCAGATTTATTTAAAACCCTAAAAGGTTAAATTTAAGTTCATTCTAGATCATAACCTGGACACCCATGTATATATGATGTTTGTTTTCTTAGTAAGTTTCCAATCTAAAACACGTTCAAGTTTTCCGCTATTGATTGTTCAGCAGAAAATGAACACAGAGCTAGCAAAAAGAAAAACTATTGTGTGTGTAATTGCACAAACATGACTCTATCCCTACCCCACATGACAACATGGATTTGTGCCTGGAGATAGAAAAAAATCAGCAATTCACTTTTAGTAGAAGTCTTCTTGACAAAAGCTGAATTTTATGAGTTTTCTTTTTTTTTTTTAAAGAATTTATTTATTTGTCAGAGAGAGAGAGAGAGATCACAAGTAGGCAGAGAGGCAGGCAGAGGCAGAGGGAGAAGCAGGCTCCCCGCTGAGCAAGGAGCCCGATGTGGGACTCGATCCCAGGACCCTGGGATCATGACCTGAGCCGAAGGCAGCCGTTTAACCAACTGAGCCACCCAGGCGTCC
>CM052885.1:73619081-73648658 GCA_028534135.1 Potos flavus
TTTTTTTTTTTAAAGAATTTATTTATTTGTCAGAGAGAGAGAGAGAGATCACAAGTAGGCAGAGAGGCAGGCAGAGGCAGAGGGAGAAGCAGGCTCCCCGCTGAGCAAGGAGCCCGATGTGGGACTCGATCCCAGGACCCTGGGATCATGACCTGAGCCGAAGGCAGCCGTTTAACCAACTGAGCCACCCAGGCGTCCCAAGTTTTCTTTTTTTTTTTTTTTTTAAGATTTTATTTATTTGACAGAGAGAAAGAGATCACAAGTAGGCAGAGAGGCAGGCAGAGGGAGAGGAGGAAGCAGGCTCCCCGCTGAGCAGAGAGCCCGCTGCGGGGCTCAATCCCAGGACCCTGAGATCATGACCTGAGCCGAAGGCAAAGGCCCAATCCGCTGAGCCACCCAGGCACCCCTATGAATTTTTTCTGTAAAGAATAGAAAGAAATTCAGTTTAGCTGGGGAAAGTAGAAAAAAACATGCCCAGGGGCGCCTGAGTGGCTCAGTGGGTTAAAGCCTCTGCCTTCGGCTCAGGTCATGATCTCAGGGTCCTGGGATCGAGCCCCGCATCGGGCTCTCTGCTCAGCAGGGAGCCTGCTTCCTCCCTTCTCTCTGCCTGCCTCTGCCTGCTTGTGATCTCTCTCTGTCAAATAAATAAATAAAATCTTTAAAAAAAAAAAAAAAGAAAAAGAAAAAAACATGCCCAGAGATCAGAGCTGAGAAAAAAAATGCCAGTAATATTTAAGCTGACTTTCTAGGAAACACCCTCAAATAATAAAGAAATTCCTATTTTTTAATTTTTTATTTTTTTAAAGATTTTATTTTTATTTACTTGAGAGAGAGAGAGAGCATGAGTGGGGTGAGAGGCAGAGGGAGAAGAAGACTCTCCACTGAGCAGGGAGCCTGATGCGGGGGTCGATCCCAGGACTCCAGGATCATGAACTGAGCCACCCAGGCACCCTGGAAATTCCTATTTTTTTAAAGTAGGGCGTACATTTATGAGAGAAAAGGCACAAATGTATTTGGTTATAGTCCAATTTTTTGTATCAATTGTTTTTAAAATTACTTCTAGCCCCCAGATGCGTATAAGGCCAGAGACTCAAAGAAAGTTTAGGGAAAATGGTCAGAGTAGGACAATGACTGATCGGGAGCAGAAGGACAGGAGAGAAAAGCACAGCATATGCATAAATTTGGTAATGAGCCCACTGTTTAGGTGAATGAGTCAAATTGCAATTACCTCCTATTACATAAAGGTGGTGAACCTGTTCATCACATTTCCTCTACTGGTAAGAGAACCTAAATCTATTTAAATTCCACAATCTACATTTCTTGTCTGAGGAAAATTAACTAAAAAATATGACATTCTGTGCCCAGTGTAGGGCCCTCCACGCAGACAACTCACTATGAAATAATGACTTCAACCATATATGTGATCCTGGTTTGGATCCAAATACTGAATAATAAAAAAATGCAACATTTCAAAAGAGTGCATTCTTTACAGAAGTGTGATAAGAGGTGGGCGCGACCAGTGGGATAAGGTAATGGAATTCTTCAAAGGCTGGATAAGAGAAATGGAAAATATTAGATGACAAATTAATGTCTACCCAAAGGTTGGGAATGTCACATACCAATAAATATGTTCAGAGCAGTTCAAGGTCAACAGGGATAAATAAGGAGGTACAGAAAGTAATCAGGGTCAGAGAGAAGAATATGTGAAATACAAAACACTACGTATAGAAGGAACTGAGGAGATTATAGAAGGAATTCAAGTGTAAAAAATATATCACAAAAGCAAAGGTGAAAAATGAAAGGAAGATTACAGAAAAGTTTAGATAAATATCAGAACATTTTTCAAAGAACTAAGGGACAAGGGGTCAGCATCAGGGAGAGGAGAATGTTGAAAGAGAGAAGGGTAATTTATTGACAAAATGATGTAATCTTAAGAATTAAACGTATTCTTTCATCTGTTTTGCAAAAAAGGATAAGAGATGAGGTGGGACCATAGGGAATTTAGGTGGTCCTGATGAACGGAGATGTGTTGGAAAGGTTGACCAAGGAATTAGAAACACAAAAGTGAAAAAGTTGCTTTTTTTTTTTTTTTTCTTTTACTGAAAGGACATCAGTAAATGTTAAATCTTAGCTATCAGAGAAAACACCACGGGAAAAATCTACGTCTAAAAAGAAAACTAAATTCTCTATATTTTAACCTTTAAAGTATGCCTTAAGTTTATATTCTGTTTATGTCTCTTATATTTGAGTTGAGAGGCCCCATTTTGAGGAATATATATATATATATATATATGCACATATATATGTATATATGTACATATATGTGTGTATATATATGTATCCTTGTGTGTAAATAAATACATATATTTGCATCTATAACTGTGTATTTTTCTGAATACATATACATACATCAATTCATATACTTGTATACAGAGAGAGAGAGAAGGGAAGAGGATTTGTCTTTGAACATAAAGCCATACCTAAATTTACTAACTAGGAAACTGCTTCTTTTTACCTAAACATACTCTGAAATTTAAGTAATTTAAACAAGTAAATCTTAATAGAGTCTTCTGTTCTTTTCTCAGAGAAATGTTCTGGATACCTTATTTTGGCAGTACATTTTATCCAGAAAAATACCTGGTTGTAAGTAGGTCCATCCAGTTGTTTGAGACACAGATGAATGCAGTTTGTTTGTTTGTTTGCTTTTTCTCTTAAGTCTTAGTATTCAGAGAAAATAGAAGGAAAACAGCTGCTTCCTTCTTGGCTCCACTTTCAAGATTTCTGTAATCACTGCTGGGCCACCAGGAAATGGGGCTCATCCCTGTACGACACAACTTATCACCAGAGCTGTCCCACCGGCTGGTACCTGACTGTCACATCGACTCACTTGGCTAGGACTCCAAACTTGGCTAGGACCAGCTTCACACGCATGTACCATAGACGAGCTTCACGCCAACTGTGCTGCTCCTCGCCCTGCCTCGCTGACAGCTCGGTCTCAGAAGGGCACCCTCTGTGTGCTCTCCGGCAGATTAGGGGGAGGTCAGTGCTCACGTGGCAACCATTGACTGATGGAAGACACGAGCTGATGAATAAATTCTTCCTCTCTCATCCCCTGCAAGTAGGTTCCTAAGCGCATTTTACAAAACTCTCTAGAAGTTCAAATGATGAGTCACCCTTGTTGGTGGCCATCCACACGACGTTCTCAGATTAACATTCCACTGAAAACACTGGCAGTTTTCATGCAGGAGAACACAACAGAAAATCATGGTTAGAATTTCTCTAGCTAGCTAGCTAGATGATTGATAGATAGATAGATAGATAATAGGTAGATAGTAGATAGATATATGATAGATAATAAATAGATGATAGATAATAAATAGATGATAGATAATAGATAGATGATAGATAGATAGATGATAGATAGATGATAGATAATAGGTAGATAGATTATAATAGATAATAGATGATAGATAGATAGATGATAGATAGATAATAGATAGATGATAGATAGGCAGATAGATAGATGATAGATAGATAGATAATAGGTAGATAGATGATAAATAGATAATAGATGATAGATAAATAATAGATAGATGATAGATAGATAATAGATAGATGATAGGTAGGTAGATAGATGATAGTTAGATAATAGATAGATAGATAATAGATAGATGATAGATGATAGATAGATAATAGATGATAGATGATAGATAGATATAGATAGATAATAGGTAGATAGATGATAGATAGATGATAGATAGATGATAGATGATAGATAATAGGTAGATAGATGATAGATAGATGATAGATAATAGATAGATAATAGATGATAGATAGATGATAGATGATAGATAGATAATAGGTAGATAGATGATAGATAGATACATAGATGATAGATAGATACATAGATAGATAGATGATAGATAATAGGTAGATGATAGATAGATAGATAGATCCACAGATAGATGGATCCTTCTTGCTTTTGACAGTGGGGATAGACAGTGAATCAGAGCCTTCCATCTCTTCTCTTTGAGGCCACACTTTGGGCCGGACAGACATTCTGACCAGATATGGACTGTAGCAGAGTGTCAGGTGAGGGCTCTTTACATAAGCTAGTGTTCAAAAACAGCTGCCATGAAATACAACTATCTCAATGACCTGTCAGTGTTTTTGCCCATTCCTGTCAGCCTTTTACTTTTGTTCCAGGAAGCTAAATATTTGGTAATTATTCAGCAAAACTTAGAAGTCATAAATCTTCATACGAGTAATAGAAGTTTTGTTTTTTTTTTTAAACAAGCAAACATGGTCTTGGCTACATATATTGATTCCTGCTACATTTGTATTTCTTACAGTTCTTTGCATTCAAAGTCAAAGTCAAAGTCATGTTTCCATGACTTCTGCTACATCTTCAACTTCAAGATTAAAGGATTTATAAAACAAAGCTAATTTTTTTTTTCAAAATGGTTTCATTTTTTTTCAAAATGGCCCAATACGAGGTGTTTTATATAAATATATTGGCACTAGGAAACACAGCTAAGAGGAAGCTATTGACTTGTGGTTTCTGGCCCGACAGTTAAAGATCTTAGAAATCATCGCTACCATTCTCACGAGAAGAAAAAAAAGGCCGAACAAACTGAAAATCGCTTCCTTTTAGACCCATCAGGGATTGAGGTCATAGAAGAAACAATCAGTTCAGAAGTTGGGTAGACAGGTAGATAGAATCACAGCTTACTGGGAGCAGAGGCCGTGCTGGAGCCAGAAACTGGTAGGCAGTTACAGGATAGTGGACTAATTTCTGGAAACCGGGCATGGATTGGATGGAGAGGTCCCAGCCTTGGGGAGGCTTCTAAACTGTATGAGTTTTACTTGTAGGAGTCGACTTAGGTTCTCATTATGAAAATTAGAGAAAATTCCCATTCTGGCATGAAGAGACAGAAAAGTAACCACCTGAAATATACCTAGAGCTTTCTCTTCTCCTTAACAAAGACCTTCCCTCAAGGGACACTCTTCTACCAGAGCCTAACCAACATATGGCTACCCAGTGTTGTACCCCACAGCAAATGTCCAATTCTCGCCCCCTTCTCAATATGTGGTAAGGGACATGCCAACTCAGACTCACTTATACTGGGACCTAATCATAGGAATATAGAACACACCTCCTCCCCCAATACCTTATCATCACATCAGTAGGGCTCCTGGGGATTAAACAGAGAGAATGCCAAGGCTTAGACCCTACTTAAGAAGGAATCACTAGGAAAACCCAAAGACAAAACAGGGACACCGGAGGCAAGTTTGGCTTCTGACAACATATTTACGGCAAATAATAAACACAGCCTAAATCCTAGCCAGGCAAACATAAAACCTCAATTAAAAGCCCATTTGCCCCAGTTCTTCATACCCACTACATCCTGTTTGGTTTTCCAGAAAAAAAGCAAAATGTTACAAGACCTGATGAAAGGCAAAAAAAAAAAACACAGTCCGGGAAGACAACGTGAGTCTAAGAACTGAACTCAGATCTGACAGAGATTTTGGAATCATCAGACCAGAAACTTAAGATAATTATGATTAATGTTAGCTTTCCCTTTAGCTTTGGGTGCTAATGGACAGAGTGGACAACATGAAAGCACGGATGGGTAATATAAGCAAAGAGATGGAAACTAAGAAAGCAAGCCATTCACAGCTCACAGTATTTTGGAGGTCTTACCAAGAATAGTGAAAAGAAGAGTCATGCTACCACCTAGTCATCCCCCTGGATATCCAGCTGCAGTCCTTGCTGACCCCATAGAGTCATGGACCTGGGGAAGAGTAGCTTGCTTTGTAGGAGGAAATGTCCCTTCCTCCAAGCCAAGTGAAGAAAAGGTCCAAGAGACCTTCTTATTAAGTATTGAGGTGCATGACGAAGACACTGCATTCTTGTTTCCCATTTAGAGGTCCGGCAGGAAATGCAGTGAATTTGTTAACATGTTCCCTCACCTATGTGGACAGATGGAGGAGAACTGAAAAGCTGTGGTCTTGGAAAAGCCCACACTCCCCCAGACTGATAAGGTAGGCATTTTTACGGCCCCCCGTGGTCAAGAGGTTGACCCATCATAGATAGTAGGTAGGCTTGGGCCATCTTTCTAGTACTCAACCCAGGAGGCTGTAGAACACAGAGCCAGCAGAAGGCTGGGAGATTCCCAACAGAGCTGCACCCCCACCTTCCATATCGGGCACTGTGCATGACAGCAACCCCTCTAGAGAATGTCCATATGAACCCTCCTTAGATGGTTGGCACAGAAGATATCAACGATCTGTCAGTGAGAGTCAGAGATGCAGCATTAACTAACAGGAAGACCACCACCAGAGAAGCCAGCTAGTTACAGACACAAGTTCCTTTCCCTCTCTTTCCATCTCTTCTGAACGCATGAGCATAGTAGTCCTTGGAGAGAAAGGGGAGAGGAGAGGCACCCAGAGAGAGAGAGAGATCATATCATGCTTTAAGCAGTGTTCCAGTTCAGCTTGATCTTGGCATTTGGGTGAAGGAACAGAGTTAAATCAAATTTCAGGCTAAAGTGTTAAATCAGTGTTTTAATATTCAATGTAATCGAAAAGTTAAGAAATCCACCCAAGATTTCATTAAGGGACTAGGAGCAGAGATCCAAGAGCAATGTTGAATATTGATGGGAGAAAGGTCAATTCTTTTCACATCTGCTCCAAGCAGAGATGGGACCATAAACCAGTTATAAATGCCATGGAAATTAATCCTTCTATCAGCTTTGTGATGCATGTATTCTTATTTCTACTTTCTGAAGAGTAAATGAGCAAAGTTCAGGTTAGTTGAGCAACGCACTCGAGGTCCACAGCCAGTGAAAGCAGAATGTGAACTCGACATACTTAGACTCCAGACCTATATTGTTTCCGCATATCCCACTGCCTTTACGGGGGTTAGAATACAGGAAAACTTCTAAGTTGGTAACACTCTGTTTGGAATTTATTTTGAATTGTATGGAGGATAGAGTCCTGTGGTTCAATGCCCCCTGGCACTTTATACATTCACACGACAGATTAATAGTTGTATTATTTCTAAGATTTACAAATGCCTTCGATTTTTTAAAGAAGAAATCAATTTCAAATTCTATCTTTAAAAAAAAAATCATGCTATCTCTAATTTTCCTAAATGACGTTATCAATTATCCTTCAGTAGCTCATATTTTAATAGTACTTTCAATAAAGGATGCATTATATTTGGAGATTTTTTTTTTTTTTTTAGCTGCCAGCAGTTCTTATCCTTTTGCCATCATAGACCAGTAGACAGCAGCCATAGCGGCTTTGAGGTTTTATTTTTATGGCCCCCTTTGCTTTCATTTGCTTGATCTGATACACAGATCACCTAACATCTCCTATAACTACTACTAAAAACTGGTGATTTTGCTCTCTCTGGTTTTCACCAATATCATAAGACTAAGTTCCTATTTCTTTTCAGTTTCTCACAAATCCTCAGACACTCCTTTCCCAAACACCAGGAGGTCAGGCTCCCCCTGCCTCCTCATTCCTGCCCTGTCTCTCCCACATACCTCTCTTTCACTGGGACTGGTTCCAACTCTACCGCATGACCAGAGGATCTCATCCTGGGATGCCTCCTGCTGAGTGGGAGGAGACTGAGTGTTTTGCCTTTGAGAGACCTGGTTAGCCTCTGAGGAACTCATGAGCAGAGTGTAAGTTTCTTTTGTTTTGTTTTTTTTTGTTTTTTGTTGTTTTTTTTTTTCCCATTTGGCTCAGAGAACTTTAGTACATCTCTTCCATCTGCCTTAAGTTCATTTCACTGAGAACGAATCTAGGAGGATATTGGTAGTGTCTCCTCATTACGTTGGTTCTTGGCCTTGACCTCCTGACGCAGGTCACGCGGGCCATGGTTCTAAGCATTCACGTAAAACTGTTCCTGCTCACAAAGCAGCAGCCCATCTTCTTTTGTACTATCCTGTCTGTACCAGGGTTGTAATCTCAGGCCCCTACAGGATACCAAATGCTCTCTTTGTTGATCTAACTGCCAGGACAGGAATGATGGTGCCTGCTTTTGCACCTTCCCTCATCAATGCCAACTGCTCAGAAGGGTCCCGACACCAGTCCAATGTTTTCAGGGAACCAGCCATAGAGGAGCGGGGAGGGAGGAAGCCAGGTCTGGAGGGAGGAGGCACTTTGAACCTGGGCTGAGGACAGACAGACTTCTCAGAAGCCTGAATCTGTCTGTTTGATCAAAGCCAAAACTTAGGAAAACACCTACAAGGGAGGTCAAAATCTTCCTCTTTGCTGTTGGCTTGTGCGTTGTCAATAAAGCTATATTAAAAAAATCAACTTGCTTATATCCCTTCTTACTTGCATTTAAACTGTCCATATGTACAAGCCAAATATTTTTAAGGATATTCTAGATTTTAAGGAGAGCATGCTCAGTATACTGTTGAATAGATTTTTTTTTTTTACAAACCGCATATTTGTCATGAAAATTGCTGACACCGAGCTGACATAACATTGGTAAATACCTCCGTAATCATGTAAAAGTGAAATGGGGAGAAAAACTATGGCTTTGCTATGACTTTGAAGGAAAGCCAGCCTCCACCCCATTCCCATCATCAACCAGCCTTAGCAAATGAAAGTGATCAGCATCTACTAGAAAAAAAAAAGAATATGGTTTTCAATTCCCACCGATGTCATTTCTGAAACACTTGGCATAAGACCTATGAGTCCTAGAGACTGTTATTTGGTTTTACCCATTCTGCAAATTACAGGGGGGAAAATCACAGGCTGGTATCAGGTGTCCAAATCTTCATCTCAAAGGGTGAATCATGAAACTATTATAAAAAATGCATCCTGCTGCAGTGACAGCTGTCATCCCAAATCTACACCATGCCGACAACTGTGGCGGCAGTCATTAATGACTTAAACGTGAGATTAAGTTGTGGCGTTTAACAGCATGGACAAGGAACTTTTCTCCAAAAAAGTTGTTGGAAGTAAAACCTTGCCGCATTGGTAACGGATTAACCAGTGTAGGGATATGAGATCATTTAAATAATCATGTGAAGTATTGTATACCGATATTATTGTGTGGTTTTTGTGTGTCTTTCCCCCTTGTGAGTAGGTGAAGTTTAAATTAAAGGGATTGTGTATTTTGTTGCTGTTATTTTGATCTCGGCAGACCTGTCCTTATCTGCTGTTCTAGAAAATGTGTGAAATCGCTTTACGATAAACACAAAGAATAGAATTTTGGAGCAGAAGAACCTATTTTACAGGAAAGGGAACCGAGGTACAGAGAGAAGATACATTTCTGGCTTATACTTCCATGACCCATTAGCTGTCAAGGAAGGACTAGAACTTGGAAGCTCTCAATGTTTTGTCTGGTAGTGAGCTAAATATTCTTCTGGTAACTGGAGCAAAAACTGGGATTGAAAAATTTTGGTTCACAGAATTTGCCTCAGTGATTTGTACTGTATTAGGACTCTACCTGAAAATATTCGGTGCTCCTTGAATTACGGCAGAAAATCCAGAATTCTATTGGTATGCGTTCTGATTTGCGAAGCCAAAAAGATCAGAAACTGCAAAACTGAATGTCTGAAATAGATTCCCAGAAAGTCGGTCAGAAACAGAAATGAAGCAGGAATGAGGGGAAGCCTGTGTATCACAGTGCACCTCATCAGAATGACTTGGAATAAAAAATTTCACATAGAATACCATACAGCAAAATACCAGCAAAATATCATGGGGTAAAAACACCAAAGAGCATTGGACTCCCTTTCCCTTCTGTTCCCACCCCAATGACACCCTGAAAATGCTTTCTCGTTTTCCCTATGCCTTGAGATATCCTTTGGAACTGCAGAGGTCACTGAAATCCTGAAATAATTTACCTTTCCCAAAGACCGTGTTGGATCCTTCTGGAAAACACATCTGAGCATAGCACTCACCCTTCGTCTTCTTGGTCAGACTGTTTATCCAACATCTAAAAGTAGAGGAGATGAAATAAATCACAAACTTTTGATGACACAGGAGAGAAGAAAGAAGGAGTCTTTTGGAGCTGGATAGATTAGGGATTTCTGCGTATAACCAGACGTTCTCATTCTTTTATCTTTCCCCCCTTCTAAGAACCTAGTTTTTGTTCCATCTCTAGCTGGTTTCTTGAGAGCAAATGTTGTCAATGCACCACAAAAAGAAAAAAAAAAAGAAGAAGAAGAAGAAGAAGAAGAAGAAAGAAAGAAAGAAACCACTTCTGTTATCTATACTGTGATCTTTGAATTAAACTATTTGAACAGAAGATATGTGAGATCTGATTCCATAGGGTTTATTAAAGTAAATTGTCTTAGCAAATATGTCTGTTCCATTTGATTTTGAAGAATAATTGGTTAATGAGAGAATGATTACTTTGTTCAGACATGATTACTGAAAAAATGTTTCATCCATATGTTGCTGAATAATGGGAAATTCTCCAGTGAAGGGGGGGTGGGGACAATGATTAAAAGAAACAGGATAGCTCAAGAAAATATTACCCAATGTGTTACTAAAAAAATTTTTTTTTAAAAAAACAGGCCAACTCTAAGTATAGAATTTCTTTGTATAAGCCTGGAAGTTCAACATGCTTAATAGGATGAAACTGTTTGTTTAAAAAAATGCTAGGTAGGTTACTTTGTCTTTTGAATCAAAGAACAGGGCTTCTTCTGATACATTCTGTAACCATAATAGCTGTTTGCTACCCTAGCGTCCTTTGTGTAGCTAATGTTATTCAGAATCACAGCATTAAAAAACTGAGCCATATAATGATAGTTTCAAAATATTCACCAACATTGTTGGTTAAGACCTCTCTCTCTGCAGGAATGGGCCACATTACCACCTCAGCAGACGATAAAGGACACAGGATGTTGATCAGTTTTATTTTTAATGATAAATGGTCCGAGGTGGACAAGTTCAGCCAGTTGACACATTCCATATTTCTCAAAAATTAGTTAAAGTCAAATGGGGAAACAGGAACTTTGTCTCAATAGATTTGTTAGTCCACCTTGGTGGTTAAGTGGAAAGACACATTCTCCTAGTCCAAAGAACAGAGTTTGTCCTGTGTCTTGAAGGTTAACCTGCTCCCATTCCCTATCCAAATGAAACAAAAATAAAACTCCAGGTTTAGTTTCACGCAAGGAAAAACACACCAAAGTAAGCGACTCCCTTTAATTTGTATTTGGATTTTTCTGAAAATGAACACTCCACATTTTTTTTTTTTAAGTTAAAGGCATATTTTATTCCTTTAATGGCGCTGCACAAGGAGTTCATGAGCCGGAGCTGAACATCTTGAACAGAACTGAAGGTTGTAATCAAATAAAATTGCAACTGAGATTATCTCTCATATGTTCGAAGAACAAAGTGTTATGGGCACCCCCTGGTGCAATTTACTCTGCCTGGGAATCAGGGAGGTTTCACATGGTACAAACTGTTTTAGCTGGGTTTTGAAGAATGAGTAGGAGTTCGTCCAAGTGAGCAAGAGGTGATCTGGGTATAGAGTTCGTGGCATGAGTGAAGGGCACAGAGTCTTTGGAGGATGGGCAGTGTTCAAGAAGCAGAGAAAGTTCCACATGGCCAGCTTGTCACTCTGGCCCTTGAAACAGAAGTTTCTTTATTTTTCTTTTATTCTTATTTTTAAAATAGGTCAATTTCCCTATATCTAGTTCCAGGGAGTTGAATTTGATTGAAAATTGAGGTTGGTTTTGTTTTGTTTTGTTTTATTACAAAAGAAATGATAATTTGGGGACAGTTATTGATTCTTCTTTTTCTGAAAACGTGGAATTTGCATATTTAATATGAATATTTGCACTGCATGGCATATTTATAAAAGAAGTTTTGGAGCACAGCAAAATGGGTGGGATTTCAAACAGAAGTCAGGTGTCATTAGAGGATAGATGTTTGTTCATGGGCACTCTAGGACTCAGTAAGAATGCCTAGAAAGAAGAGAAGAAGCTGGAACATCCAATCCAGGAGAATGCCAATATCTAAGATATAAGAATAAGAAAGGAAAGTGAAATTGACAAACAGAGAAACAAATCAAGGGTTAAAAGAGGATAAAGAAGAAACATCATCCCATGCACTAAAGGACATGAGAATATGGCAAGAAAAGGGGTCCATGATTGTCAGCTAAGAGAAGGGGTCACATAGAAGAAATACTGAAAAGAAGCCACTGGATCTGGGACCCTGGAGCTTAATAGTATTATTACCAAAGGAATTTTAAGAGGACGTTTTTAAACATGTTCCCCCAATTCTCCTCCCAACAAAGTATTAACACTTTGTTGGCCTTAAGAAACTGGCGGCTCCACTTCCTGTCTCTCAGATGCCAGATATCATGCAGTGGTCACCCAATAAGCCCATGGAAGGCCAAGCTCTGACTTCCAGGCCAGGCGAAAGCCATGAAAAAAAGATCCTCCAGCTGTGACTGTGGTCGTTCCAACTGGTGCCCCATGGAGTAGAGAGAGGATGTCTCTGTTCAGCCCTCCCTAAATTGCAAGTTCATAAACAAGGTAACTGACTTTTTTTTTTTCTTCGAGACAGTTGATTTTAGGGAGGTTTGTGAGGCAGCAATAGTAACTGGAAGAGTTGGTGATAAAATGACATATAATGGGTTTTTAAGTAGGTTGGAGATGAAGGGATGACTTAAATAGGACAATGGTTTAAAAGAAGGTGGGATGGATATGAAGATTTGTCAGGATTGAGGATCTTGAGCAAGGCCTTGGAGAAAGATCCAGGAGAGGGAAAGTTGGAGGATGCAGGAGGGGTTTGCTATTGTTAAGCCAATGAAAAGGTGATGCCATAGGAACGGATGGGATCTAGAACACAGGAAGCACATATAACCTGGGAAAGGAGGAGTTGGAATAAACCTCCTCACAGAAGGAAAGAGATAAGGAGAAAAGGAACAATGGAATACATGGCGTAGCATAGAGTAGAATAACAGAATGATGTAGAATGTTTGCAGGCTAATATCGATGTATGGAAATAACCTTCCAAAGACAGATGCCACCCACTGGGAAAGCTAGGACAGAGAAGGACGTTTCTTCCACTTCCTATGCAAGTGAGATTTTTCTGGGGGTATAAAGAAATAAAGTCATTTTAGCTTTTCAAGAGATTAATGACTTTGATACTCACAGAAGATTCTTAGCCTACAGAGCCCAAGACGCAAATGGCTTCAGAAGACCCACACTCTATGCACAGAGTGAGAAATTAGAAGCTCTAAGTTAAGGCAAATATCACTTCTTAGCAAATTAAACAAGAAAGAGTTAGGGACAGTTCAATACTTGTAAAGGAGAGGTTGGCAAACAGCCCACAGGTGGGATGTGGCCCACTGCCAGTGTGTAATACAGCCCATGAGCAAAGAATGGCTTTACATTTTAAATGGCTGAAAAAAATCAACAAGAATAATATTTCATGACATTTGAAAATATATGAAATTCACATTTCAGTGTCAATAAAGTTTTAATGGTACACAGTTACACCCATCCATTTGTCTACATCTGCTCTTCGACTTCAACAGTAGAACTGGGTAGTTCCAACAGAGACCATGTAGCCTGCAAAGCCTAAAATATTTACCACCTTCTGGCCTTTTGTGGAATGACCAGGCAGCCCTCGAAACAGAATCTGCTTGACTTTTCTTTTATTCTTGTTTTAAAATAGATTGACTTCCCTCTATTTGTTCCCATGGAGTCAAATTTGATAGACATAGACTTTGGTTAAAAGTTGAGAGTTTTTTTTTTTTCTTTTTTAGCGAAAGAAATATAATTTGGGGGCAGTTATTGATTTCCCTTTTTCTGAAAACACTTGGATGAGACCCAGACTCTTAGTTTGTGTCTCCCACTGGGCTAGTATCTTCTCAACAGTTGCACAGACTGCAAACATATGTCTGTCGTGGAAACATTGTTTTTATCCATTTTGCAAGTATTTATTGAACATTGTCCCAGGCATCGAGAGCGTGGCAGGGAAAAGGACAGCCAAAGTTCCTGTCCTCACAGAGGGTACATTCTTGAGGTGGGAGACAGATGGTGACAAAGGTAAACAGATGAACCCAAAGAATGGAGATTGTGGTAAGCCATATGTATACAATCAATAGAGGTGGGGGGTGGGTAATGTGGATAGGCATGGAGATTTTATGAAGAGGGAAAGGAAATGATCCTTGAGCTGAATCCTGAAGGACAGAAGCAATCAGCCATGCCCAAAGCCCAAGGAAGGGCATGCCAGGCAAAGGGGATAGTAAACATAAGACCCGCAGTCCAAGAGAGCCCCCCATGGTATCTGAGGAAGAGCAAATGTGTGGCTGAGATTCACTGATGGAGGGGAGGCTGGTGAGAGGGAAAGAAGGGCAGGAGAGATAAGAAAGTTAAATCAGGACCAGATCTTGATTTAATGTCTGTTATGTCATGGTGAGGAGTTTGAATTTTATTCCAAACACAATGGGAAGCAACTAGCAGATTTTTAAAAGGGGTGGAGAAAGTGAGATATGATTCCATTTTCAAAAGGGCCATCTGTGTTTTGTTTTTGTTTTTGTTAAGAGAGGGAGAGAGGGAAGGGTGGAGCAGAGGGAGAGAGAGAGAGTGGGGCTCCATCCCAGGACCCCGGGATCATGACCTGAGCCGAAATCAAGAGTAGGACGCTTAACCCACTGAGCTCCCCCAGGTCCCCAGGGCCATCTATGTTTGTATGTCGATTCTATGTACGGTCGCATGAGTGGAAGCAGAGAGCCCATGGGGAGCTCCTGCAGAAGTGTAGGGACTATACAGATGGTGAGAAGTGGGAAAATAGGAGTTCTGTTTTGGAGCTAAAGTTAGAAGTCTTGGACCTGAGCTAGACAAAGAAAACGAAGGGGGAGTCAAGAAAGAAGAAATCAGGGTTTTGAAAATGATTCCAAGCCCGTTCTAAGCCAAAATTGGGATAAAAGTCAAGCAAGGAGTGGAGAAGTTTCAGCCCTGGCGGTGCGTCGAAACAGAGAAACTGGAGCATGGACATCTGCAGGATCGTGAATGACCATGAATGACCGTGAATGACCGTGAACCTAAGAGAAAAGGGATCCGGAGCAGATGCTAAGAAATAAAGCCTGTGACCAGAGGGAGAAACAGAACAAAACACACTTGCTAGCACAAGATGACAAAAACTCACTGTATAAAACCTTGAGACAAGAAAGTAAAACAAAGCACCTTTGGCCTTAAGAAGAGCTTTGACTAAGAAAAGCAACCATCAGATATTCTGTCTTGTTTTATAGAGGAGAGACTCATAAGCTATGGCATAGGCACGGTGTTTTGAATTGATGGTCATTGGTGGATGCTCGCTAATGTTCTATCACATTACATGGAAAGTAACAAAAAATTTACATATATTTACTGATAACAAAATTCAATCTGCAAGCGAGAGGTTGTAAGGACAAGGCACTCTGGTAGGGTGAAAACTTCCCTTTTGGCATAGAAGTCCTGACCCTGGCTCTGGGGCTGCTCCGAGGATACGTGCCTCCTGATGGGCAGACGGGAGCACCGGTGGCTGGGCGGCCATGATGGAACTTGCTTCTCAGAAACTTGGGGAGAAGTTAAGGTTTGAAAATCAAGCCATTTTCCATGCAACTTCAATTTGGGATTTCTTCAAATGGTGCTACATATATAAATATGAAAAAAAATTAAGATTTATTTATTAATTCAGAGACACCGAGAGCGGGTAAACAGGAGGAGGGGCAGAGGGAGAGAGAGAAGCAGACTCGCCGCTGAGCGCACAGAGCCCAACATGGGCCTCCTGGATCTCAGGACTCTGAGGTCATGCCCTGAGCCGAAACCAAGAGTCCGACGCTTAACTGCCTGAGCCTCCCAGGTACCCCTAAATATGAAATATTTTAAAGGAAAACTAAGGGTATTGCTTTTACAAACGGGGGCACAAATTTAGAGAGGATTTATAAAACCCTAATTTTATACCGATTTCTCTGGACAGTTAAGGGAATTAAATGGTTAGGGAACTTGCCTAGTATCACATATTAGGGACATATTCAGTACCCAAATCCAAGTTGTTGTTGTTGTTGTTTTCTTCACTGACGCTTTATTAAATAGTAGTTAATAACATAAGCAGTAAAAGGAACTCCCACCCAGAGCAGACCTCTTGCCACAGAGACAACAAGGGGTCACAGCTGTAAGAAGGGTCTGACTCAGATAAAAGCCAGGCCTAAGAAAAATACATCTCAGGTCTATCTCACACTCTAAGTACCTTCATTAGGGAAGAAAATGCGTAAAGTAGAATGAAAATATTTAATTATAATATTGTTTAAGTATTCTTTTCCTAAATTTTTTACAATATTTCTTGCCAGATCCCCAAAACTCATTCTTCCACCATGATTTGGCGTTCCTGACGCTCCCCCTGTCTAGTTAGAGGGCTGGCAAATGTCAAAGTTCTTCCAGCTTTTCCATACGACTCGTTTTAAAGTTCTAGATGGAAAACTCATGTCAATCTTCATTTTACGCACATCTTTTTTCCACCCATTATCATCACAGTATGACAAGCTAAACTCTTTTATTGCGGAGGCCTTTTTTGGGGATAGCGATATGCTTAATGTTTTGTTTGTAGAAAAAAGGGCTTAAAATGCTATTTTTCTTCTCTTCATTTAGAAGCAATCAGTCTCCCTCTCACTGAGTGCTTACTATACGCAACCAATACCCAGAATTAGACCGTATCAGCTGTGTGGGGGGGAAAAAAAAACGCATGCATTGTTTCTTTTTTCGTAAGCAAAGTAGTATTTGCCAGTTAAATCCCCAGGTAGTTAGCTTTCAAACAGTCAGATATAAAATTAGCAAATGAAACATCTGTTCTTCACTATTATTTTATAATCACATTAATTGGCAGATGTCTTTAGGTAACAGAGAAAAGCATATCAGCCATTATGAGTATTTCCATGGGGTCATGCATGAGACCACTGGATATCACACACCTAAAAGACCATCTCAGCAGGAGACAAAGTTGCACTGGACTCAGAGGGCAGCTGACTCTCTCCCTGGGCAGAACCCTCTGGCAGTGAAGGCTAACGACCCACTGCCCACGGGAAGCGGGATGCCCCGGTATCCGCGGTGGTGGAGGGAGGACCTTCGCCTCGCCATTGCCAGGTTTGCATTTTCAATTATCATGTAGTTTGCACAAAAGCACGGTGCCAATTCAATTACTGCCTGATTAATGGAGTGTTGCAGCTTTATTTCAGGGGTCTAGCTATCTATTAATTAGCATATTGGGGCCTATACTCTACTGTTTTGTCCTGATATGCTTTGAAAAGTCCCCGGTGCAATTAAAAAACTCTAATATGCTTTAAATAGTTATTTGAGAAAACACATCCAGACTTTTTTTAAAACTCCTCGGGGATTTTTTAAGCACATCAGATTTATTAGAAGGCATCTAAAGTTCCCTTAAAAACACATTCTTCTTTCCTCTACTAGGTTCTGGAGTTTCTCTGTACCAGATGAGCGTGTTGGGCGGTAGAGCTCTTTCCTGCCTCCAGGGAAGGACGCGTCCTCAGCAAAGACCAAGGTTGAGACTTGCATTGAATGCTTTGCTTCAGCGGCATCTTCTCCAATTTGCTTTGAACGGTAAACTCAATTGGGGACGGAATCTAAGGTGGAGTCTCTCAGGGCATCAGGTATTCAATAAAAAGAAACTGTGAGGGGCACCTGGGTCGCTCAGTCAGTTAAGCGGCTGCTTTCGGCTCAGGTCATGATCCCAGGGTCCTGGGATCAAGCCCTGCGTGGGGCTCCCTGCTTAGTGGGGAGTCTGCTTCTCTCTCTCTCCCTCTGCTCCTCCCCCCTGCCTCGTGCACGCTCTTTGTCTCTCTCTCTCAAAAAATTAAATAAAATCTTAAAAAAAAAAAAAAGAAACCATGAGACTGAGTTGTGAACAGTGTTAGATTTGTTTGGCGGCTTCTTCTTCTTATTTTTTTATTTTTTTGAAAATGCCATTAAGACTCAGTGCCCCTTAGTGGGCAAATGAAGATCCTCTTTCTAGAAGCCACCATGTTTGTCACTTTCACGTACAGATGGGCAAAGAACAGTGTGGACTCTGCCATCACTCTTCACAAATGTCGCCCATCAATTCACGATGTTGGAAGTAGTCAGTAGACTCTTTGCTTGCAGTGGAAAACTCCTACAGGAGCAAGATGAGAGGTTAGAGTAGCATAGGAGACAGTGTGACTGAATTGTTAACACCCACATTAACAATGTGACTTATATCATTGGCATCAAGGAATGATGATGGCATCATGACAGTGTATATTAAGTATGACCAATATTTTAAATATATATTTTTATATATTTTATTATTATATTATATATTATATTATACACTGTATATTTTATATACTTATATATAATATATAAAATATATTTATATATATAATTGTATATATATAGTAATACATATAGATGAAGTATGTGGAAACCAAGTCATATGTCACCTACCACCTAAAAATAACATCCGTGATTCCAACTAAAAATGGGGATGATGGTCTAAAGGCCTGAAGACTTTGCCAAAGTAATAGAATGTTTGCCAACTAATAGAATGTTTGCCAGTAGAATGTTTACCATTCTTCTTGGTAGGAAGAATGCTACATTACGGGCATCCACTAAAGCACAACTATTTCACGGTTATGCTTTTATAATATTAAAAATCCCTGTTGCCAGCATCAGCCTAGATGTGGAGACTGTTCCCCCATCCCGTGAGCCCACACAGGGGCTAATCTAGCACGATGACAAGTCTGCGCACAGAAGCCGGCGGTGATACAGACAGGATAGCATCCATACATTAGTGAGTTTTCCAAGCTCCCAGAAGCAATGTGCCTCAAAGATCTTTGCAAGAGACTAATAGGTAAAAAGGCCACCTATCTCCCCCAAAACAATACCTCATTTGTGTATTTACTGATTCATTCCTGCACTCCTTTATTCGATTACTACCAGCAGGTCTTAACCATGTTAAGCATTATACGTGTTCTTAGCATTGCCCTCAACTAGCATGATACTTCATTCTCTTTATCATGTATGCACAAGAGGATATGGGCTTAAATGACTATTTCCCGAGAAAATGGTTCAACCATTAGCTTTCAGATATCTGCTTCTACCAGGTATAGGAGGACAAGTCAGGGGGAAAAAAATGACCAAGAATCTCTATTTTCTGTAATTCAGAGCATATTACATTTGTTAGAGAGATTTCTTCTTCTCCCAAATGCTTACTTACTAATAAATTAATAAACATTCCAGAAACCATCTACTTTTCCCACTGAAAACTTCAGGATATGAATATGCTGAATATACCATGTTTGGAGATCTGACAAGTGCCACCTAGAAGTAAGAAAAAGGGAACATTTATGTCCTACAAGAAATAGTACAATTGTTAAATGTATATACTCGACTGCATAGGAAATAAGGTCTAAGTCTCTAACTTTGAAAAATGTCAGCGTGCTGCCCTGTTTGCTGGGTCTTCCTGATACAGACCCATCACTAGCTTTCCCGCTTGGATGGTGAGTGAGTTATTCTGATTCAGTCCGCAGGGAAGGATGACATGAAGCATTTGCTACTAGGCAGTGAAGTGTAAGCAAGTCCAAACGCTTCACATGGTGAGTGGCGAAGGATGGAGAGCTTACTAAATCATACACATTGTAGGCTCCAGGGCGGCGGAGCCCATGTAACTTCTCAACTCCCAGGAGATGGCAGTAGCAGAAGTTAGGCAAACAGAAAAGAGCCTTTGGGGATGAGTGTTATAACTTAACACCACCAGGGAAATAAGTCCAAAGTTCATGTTGCTAACTCTGGAAAATTGGTCATTTCCTTGCTCCTCCATGCTCTGATATCCTGCATGAGTATGTGCATAGCCGAAATGGAAGACACCGAGAGCACGAAATATCATGATCGATGTTTCAGATTCATTGTGCAAGCCCCCAAAGTATTTCAGCCATATATTTCCTGATCTGAACTTTTAAGGTCATGTACAATGGGAGAAATATATTCCATACGTTCACAGCTAATTTTGAGTAAACACGCACCCAACATTCCACTAAATACCCATTTTTCCACTTTCAAAATGGAAAGAGAAAGGAAGGAAGGAAGGAAGGAAGGAAAGAAGGAAGGATGGAAGGAAGGGAGGAAGGAAAGGTCTTCTGAGAATTGTTGGAAGGTATTGAAAAAGGACTTAAAGGTATTTTTAAGTTATAAAACCAACATGGGATTTGAAAACCATTTGCCTTGTATTTAACCCATTGTTGTGACAGAGAGATTTAATTTTCAAAACATGCTTTTCTAATAAATGGAAGCCAAGTCTAAGCAAACAAGCAACCCGATTAAAATAATCAATGTCCAGAACCACCACAAGAATAATGAGAATTTCAGTAATGTACAGAAAAAATGTACAGAAAAAATAACCTAACCAGCAAGTAAATTTGACTTTTCAAATTCCAAATTTATAAATCTTATGAAAAATTTACTTCAAAGCAGAATATTGAACTCATTCAATTTCAAATAGTGTTAATGCCCTTGATACTTGAGTAATTCTTTTCCTCAAAAACAATTTTTAAAAAAATGTAATGCGAATATATACTTTAATGGTCTTCCTAATTATCTTGTTAGCATCATTTAGAAAGCAACTTTAAATCACCATGTCACAATATTCCATCATCTCACCAAAAGCTAAGTGGGTTTCTTATGTTGTTCTGGATTTTTTTAATTATTTAATTTGAAATGTCATTAAATACTTTTGTCTAGTCAAATGATCATAAAATACTTTAAATGATCATTAGGTTAAAATGATACTCCATTCTCCCTAATATAGAAAATAATGCTCTGTCCATTTTCTGTTTTGAATCATGGTGAGGAATTCTAACCTCTACATTTTTAGAGGTCAGTTTTTTAAAAGAGGTTTTATTAGGTCAACGAAAAAAAGAATGTTCCAAAAGATCTAAGCACTTCTGTGACATTTACCCCACATTGAGGAGAAAGATGAGCCCACTTCTAGTTTTGCACTACCAGCCAAGTTTCAGCCCAGAGAGGATGTTTATGGTTCAGATATAAAACCACAGAAATATAAAGGGAAGACAACCTTAACTACAGTTTTGCAAATGCAATGTTGTAATTTTATATGTTAATCTATCAATACACAGCACGTGCAAACATATGTTTATAGACAGGGAGACAAGAATATACAAATGAGGAGATAAAATTCGTGTATCTCATTTGATGCTCTATCATTTCTATCAATTTATGAATGTTTTGTTTTTGTGTTATGATTTCATTTGAGGTTGACATAATGCAACTTGTGCTTATATGCAAGGGGCTCATCACTGGTGTTCTCAGCGCTGGGGCTGCCAACCTACTCAGAACACGGGGCGGAAACTCTGCCTGCTGGGGCCATTACAGGCAGCACGAGGAAATCAGAACACGGTGCAAGAGGAAACTTTGGGGGGGGGGAGTGGTTTCATAGGCAGCACAGGTATGCGTTCAATTTTATGAGCACATCTGGCGTGTCTACATTTCTAAATTTGGCCCTTAGGGTTCAACAGAAAATTGTGGCAAAAGAAAGATGAAACGGTGCATTAACAGCTTTCCTCTGACTCACCGAAGGAGCCCAGCTCGTTTGCTAGCCGTTATGAAACTGAATCAGAACTCAGGGACAAACAGGACAATTTATTTTGCGAAGGAGCTTCGCTGACCCCCTGTGCAGAAGACATCCCTCCATTGATGACATGGTCCCCACTGTGTGGTCTTCGGCCAAAGTTTAAAGAAGACCCAATGCCCTGTTTGTTTCTTTTTTTTCTTTCTTTTTTTGCTTTTATCAAGTCACAAGATTTTGCAAAACATTTAGGTGAAGTATGCTATGGAATTAGCAGATGGCTTTAATTTTCATTTGGCGTAGTAAGGCATATCCCAAATTTCCTGACTGATGTGATGAATGAGTTTTAGGAAGATTTAAAATTTGAAATTTTATTTTGATAGATACATAAAGAATGCAAAATTATATTATTCAATAGTTGCATAAAGAATGCAAAATTATATTATCCAAAGCTAGTATCAGAAGATAACACTTTTTAAGAGAAATTTTATTTCCAGGAGACAGATCTTTAGAGCTAAAATTCTCAAAATTTAAACTATTTCCTTGAAGAAACATCCAAGACCTTTAAGGTTGGATTTTTGGATTATTTTCCCAAAATAATCTAGCTTTTTCCTGATTATAAAAGAAACGGATATGCATCGTAAAAAATTTAGACCAATACATATAGCTTAAGTGATTACAGAATTCTATCTAAACATAATCACCACAATAATGCGTTTTTATCTAACCTATTTCTATAAACATACACACAACATACACATTTTTATGAAAATGGTATCATAGTATCTGTATTTTATAACATTCTTTTTTTCACTTACGTGAAAAAAATTACGTGTGTAGGAGTGTTTATTCATAAATATACACATACCTCCTCATTAATAAATATAGACTTATAGTCCCAGTTTGATTTTCTGAATAGAAATTTTTTTTAGGAATATTCGGTTAGTTAAACATTTCTTTATTGTTAGACATATAGGTTGTTTCCAGTGTTTTGCCATTATAAATCAGGATGTGTTATTTTTTATTGAAATCATATTTATTATTCATTCATTTTTATACCCCTCTTCTTCTTCAGTTATTTCTAGTAAATTATTTACCTTTTTTCTTATTAATGTGTAAGAATTTTTTTAAAATATAATGATGGTACTACTTTATTATACCTTTGTCAGTTCTCTAAAATTTTAAGTATGATTGTCACTTTTAGCCATATAGGAAATTTTTAATGTGGTCAGACATATCCGTTTTTAAATTATAATTTCTAAAAAAAGCATTTTCATTTACACTTATAGAATTGAAGTATTTTGACATATTTCAGAATAAAATTTCACTCCATTTATATATTACTATTCATGTTATATATATATATAGTTTCACCAGTTGGTTTATTAATTCTGATAAGAGTTTTATAATTTAGTGTTCAATAATGTTCTTTGTCTCTTACAGGAATTAGGGAAGCTCACACCTAAAATTTGAGCATATGTTTCCTGATTTACAAAAATGGGAGATATTTGTACAAAAAAGATATTGAAAGAGATACTTGGAACCTCACCAAGTCCTGTTGGGTCATCTCCAGGCTTTAGTAGCATGAATAGTGAAATTCCTGTTACCTCTTGGTTTATTCATTTAGCCATTTATTTTTAAAATCCGCAAATATTTTCTGAGTGCCCACTTTTAGGCAGATACTGACCGAGGTATAAGTTATACAGAGGTGAAGGAACCCACACATGGTACCCTCTTGAATGAAGCTAACATTATTGGTGATGGGAACAGGGGGGATACTAAAGTTTCAAAAAATAATTACAATCGTTAAAAAGGAGAGGCAGGTACTGACTGAGAGTATAACTGGAGGACTAACCCTGATCTGACTAACCCTCAATCAGGGAGGGCTTCCTTGAAGAAGTGACATTTTAGCTGGGAGATTTGAAGATGCTTTAGAATTAGCAAGGAAAAGATGAAAGCGGGTTGCATTCTGGCAGAAGAGACACATGCAAAGGCAATGACATGGGAAGGAGACTGGCACAAAAGATGCTCTGAAAACAAAATATTTACTGTGCAATGACGGAAGGGCAGTTTTCTGAGGTAAAGTTGAAAAGACAGAGCAGTGATAGATTATAAAGTTGAAAAGACAGAGCATTGATAGATTATACAAAGCCCCGTTGATTTACTCTTCACCACCCCAGTGGTGAAGAGTTCACCATTTAGGCTCTGAGCAGCTGGCAGATTGCATGAAATGAGAAAACACTTCAAGTAATGAGGCTTCCAGCGAGGGTTGGGGGAAAAGATGGAGATTGTGAATTCAAATTTTAACATGAAGAATTTGAGATGCCTATGAGATTATACTCTATAGGTGGAGAAGACCTTTGATAAGCCTTAGATAGGTGGTTGGATATATGGATCTGAATCTGAAGAAAGGTCTAGAAAAGTTATCCTCAGCCGGCCACATCCTGCCACGCCCGCCTCCCACCCCCACCAGCCCAGGAGAGATATTTGGCAGTGCCTGGAGGCAGTTTTGGTTTTCAGTACTGAGAGGGTGAGGATGTAGTTGGCATCTAGAATGTAGAGATCGGATACACTATTAAGCATTCTATGATGCATAAGACGATCCTTCCCAATAAAGAATTAACCTATTCAAAATATTGAAAGTGCCAAGTTGAAAAACCCTAGTCTAGAAAATGGAATCTACAAATGGGTAAGTTCTTGATTGGTATTTGAGGAGATACAGGCAAATAAAGTCTCCTAAGATTATAGAATAAGAGGAAGAGAGGACCAAGGATGGAGTCTTAAGAAATTCTAATTGTTAAAGTCAGTGGGAAGAGTAGGGACACTTTCAAAAGGGTCTTGCAAGAAACAACCAAGAAATGAAGGGCAAATGTTGGGCTCCTACCATGATTTGTCATTGAAACCAATTGGATTGTATGATGTACTATATGTTGGCTAACTGACTTTAAATAAAAAAAAGAAACCAATTGGATTAGTTATTTATTGCGATGTAGCAGACAACCCTTAAACTTAGTTTAGCATCTTAAAATAATAAACGTGTATTATCTCACACAGTTTCTGAAGGTCAAGAATCTAGGAGCTTCTTTTTTTTTTTTTAAAGATTTTGTTTATTTGTTTGACGCAGAGAGATCACAAGTAGGCAGAGAGGCAGGCAGAGAGAGAGGGGGAAGCAGTCTTCCTGCTGAGCAGAGGGCCCGATGCAGGGCCCCGATCCCAGGACCCTGAGATCATGACTTGAGCCGAAGGCAGAGGCTTAACCCACTGAGCCACCCAGGCGCCCCAAGAATCTAGGAGCTTCTTATCTGAGCCGCCCTACATCGGGGTCCTTTGCAAAGTTTCAGTCAATTTCTCAGCTAGGATTACAATCCTCTTAAGGTTCAATTAGGGTTGGTAAGTCAGCTTCCAAGCTCACCACTGTGGGTGTTGGAAGACACAGTTCCTCACACTGTTGACCAAAGCTTTCAAGACCTCACCACATGAGCCTCACAGTATAACTAGTTTCCCCCAGAATGAGATATCCCAGAGAGACAGAGACAGAGACATAAAGAGATGTGAAGAGTGAGAGAATCCCAGATCCAAGTCCCAAGCTTTTTATTACCTAATCTTATTAGTTTCAGACATCACGTTTGCCATTCATTAGTGGGAGCTGCTAAATCCAAGCACACTCAAGAGGAGCATAATTAAACTCCATGTCTTGGAGCCACGGAATTCTTGCTGGAGATTACGTAATTGACATATGGCCAACCAATGAACTGACTCAGCCTGGGTCACGTGTTGTCTTCTGGTCACATCTGATCTGGAGAGCAAAGTGCCTTAGCCCAGACATATTGCAGTGCTCACCTCGGGGGCCTTAGAGAAAGCCATTTTCAGACAGAAGTGTGCTCTGAGTAGTAGGGGCTGTATGTCAGAAAAGTAAAGAAATAAATAAATACATAAATCAGCTGGCTCTGGCAGAGACAAGTTAACTCTTGTTACCTATGGCTCCCTCGCCCTCTGTGGTTAGCTACAGCCAGATTTTCATTAAGAAGTTGGCTTATATTCTACGTGATTTTTTTTTTCTGAGCAAAGCATGATGATGCTTGACTTTTGCATCAAGAATTAGTTTACTGAGATCAGATAAAGCTCAACACTTTAGTCAAAACTTGAATATTTCCAAAATATTAACTGACTTTATCTCCCAGGGGAAAAAAATATATTGCCAAAAATGTAGATTTTGTTTTCTTCAAATGTTCTTAGTAAATGATATGGCCCGGGGTTAGGAATTTTAAAGCATTTCTCTTCAGTGGCCTTGAGTACTGGAAGCTAGCTTGAAGTTCAAGATAAAAAGGACTTGACCTGGGACTTATTCACAGTCTTGGACGGTGTATCTAGCACCATTATCGCTGTGTCGTGATGATGTGTCGAGCACTCATCATGTGCAATTCTTAGTCCCTTTTCTTCCTCTGTCTTCAGATGATTTGAGAAACTGAACTGCATTTAGGGGAAGAATTTACAGAGTTGGAGTCTGGTTATGAGTGGGCATTTTTAAGACTATAAATTTTTATTGGAGAGGCTCTATAAAAATAGCTATTTTTAGGAGAAATGAATTTATTACTCTATCAACCATTGTAATGGAAATGTATCCAGTGAGTCATATCTTTCCACAGAAATGTACTCTAGGCCACGGATGGTACTGAGGAGCTCTGGCACAGACTCGGCCTGAACGTTGGCATGGGCCCATGGCATCTCAAACATTGGCAACGGAGGCTTATCGGAATCATAAATGCTGACCATAGGCAACTTATTTGTGGAAACCCGCAGCTAATGTTGGCTCCATATTTCCCTCCCCTAGTCACAGTAGGCCTCATAATCGGCATGGCTGATGGCTCGGGCTCTTCATGGCTCCCCAGATGACAGACTATAATGGAGTCCATCACAAAGCTCATTTAGGGGGGTCATGCTCTAGCGATATCAGGCCTTCACTACCTGGATTTTGTAAACAATATCTCTCATTCAAATCAATATTATAATGTGTAAAACATGCAAGAGGCCAGAGCTCTTTCAAAAATTATACATTAACAAACTTAAATCAAATTAGGCACTTCTGACAACCATTAAATCAATAGTATCAGTATTAGATCGCATGAAAAAGGAACTGAGGCTAATAGGAAGTGTTTACCACAGTGATCACTAGTGAAAAAAATGCAAGATTCTTATGAACTCAGGTTTTTTGGGAACACCAAGTAATTTCTTTGCAAGAAGTAGTTCTCATCTTAACATCTTAGAATTCAAAGGCCCCGAAAAGGAAACTCACTCAGGTTCTAGACCAAAAATACTTTAAAACACTGACATCTCAATGTATTCGTGTCTGCCAACCTCAGCTTATTTAATAAGCAAAAGCTTTATTATCTTCTAAACTCTTGCCCTAAAACAGAGGGGTCATCTCTCCACTCAGGAACAAAAGACTAACTGAAAAACATAGATCTGTAGATAACCATACATTACAAATGTTACAACTGGCTATGTTCACTTGATTGGACCAAAATATATGTTTGCATTTGATTATACATCTCTTGTTCGGATACATTCAATTTAGTTGACATAAGATAGAATTACCTAATGATAAGGTAACCACCATGTGAAACCAATCTGATGAAAACTTCACGAAGAATAGATTTTCACCAAACAAACTTTGCTTTCTCAACCATTCCATCCGTACATCCCTCTCATGCTTTATGTTTCATGAGGATCCCATCCAAATGAGATAGTGACAGAAGCATCTTTTTTGGTCAGTGATTTTAAGGGGAACCAGCGACTTGAAGAATCTCAAAGCTTTACAAATTCCAGTCGGAGCCAAAGATGTTGGGAGAGTGTCTCGCCCCAACTCTAAGGCTGGAAGAGCCAGGAATAGCAAGAGGAAAATAAGCCTTCAAGGTCACTCAAGGTCAGTGAGGAGGACTTGAAATCCAATACCCCTAGTACCTACTCTGCAATTTTCACCAATATCTCATCCCGCTTATCTCGTTCTGATCTGCCTAATGAGCAGCTGTCGAGCATTAAGCAAAATCATCCCGTTCCCTTCCTGCTAAAAATATACTGTATATGACAACTTTCAAAAAGGAAGCAAAGGAGATGATGTATAGTTTTCTGTGTCCAGGTGCTTTATTCAGTCCATGGTCTTTATTTAGTTCTTGACACATTCCCGTAGTCATCATGTTTTCTGACACTTCATGACAGCGTCAGAAGTCACCGGTACTGGGAGTGGTTGTGCAAGATCATTCCACATTCACGATTTGAGCAAAGAGATGATGCGCCAGGGACAGGAAGTATTTATGGAGCTGGAACAAGAGTAGGGAGCTGCCTTACATGACAGGGATGGATTTTGTCCACCGTTGTGCTTTTTTCAGTTACAATTTTCCCAGAAAATTCCAAAAAGGAGTAAGTTCAGTAAGTATGTTACTCATTTCATAAAATGAGATTTTCTCCCTTTTAAATTTATTCTGATCTTTCCCCTTCTATCCAATGACAGAGTTAGTATCCAATTGATCTATTTGATACAATGCAATCCTTAGAAATAGGTACAGGTTCCACGCAAAGATATCCAAATAATTGACTTAATTATCACCATAATTACTCCTGTATTTTAAAAATCTGTCTTTGGGTTTATTTTTGAACTACTTTACAGACATATTTACAGATATACAGAAAGAAAAAGTCATGTAGAAAACATAGGTTTAGGCTGCGGAGACATCAAATTATATTTATATGGTTTTAGATACATATAATGTATATAATGAAATACCTTCAACTGTTCTCACTATATATTAAAACTATAAAGCAATTTGTTCTTTAAATGTAGGTTAATGACATTTTCCATGTTATATGTCTTATGACATTTTACACTCAGGGTTTAGAATGCGTCCCCTGATTGCCATAATAAATACATAATATAGAAATTAATTTAATTTGAGACATGTGATGTGAACCATCACAATGCCAAGCAGGAGGCAAGGTAAAGCTCTACTTTAAATGAGCCCTCAGGCAGAGTTATAAACAGGCAGATGTTGCAGAGTTGGTATTATTAGAAGTGCTATAAGAAGAAGAGGATTGGAATGAGAATATGTGTGTGTATGTGTGTGTGTGTGTGTGTTTTCTAAGAATAGGAGAGCCATGATCTTTGGCCAGGGGAGCAAAAATATAGGAAAGTAGCAGCTCAACTTTTCTGAGTGCAAAGAAGCAGAAAACCTATTTCATAGAAGCTGGTGGTAGGAAATAAAACTGAAATGTATTCGAGTCTCTATTGTATTTTGCGGAAAGGCCAGAGGGAAATTGCAGAACTAATTTGTAAATGACTTTACCCTTAAATTCATGGAAATGACTCCCATAGTTAGCTCTTTGGTCTATTTCAATAATAAAGTGGGATCAAGGATGTATTTATATCCAACAGTATGTTGATTTGGAGACTCCAAGAATGCTTAGAAGCAACATTAAGGAATACTAATCATTGCCAAAATTATGCAAACAGTGATGCTAAATGCCAGATGAATTAAAACTAAAAGGTGTCTGTTTGATACATAAAAAAATTGTGAGTGTGTCTAGGTGAAAATATATATGTTTGTGTGGCCTTTTAGAGTGGAAAGAAGGAGATAAATTCAAATTAATTTTTAAACATTATCTTATAAATTCTACTGTGCTAATTGGGGAGAGTGTCACAAGAAAAAATATCAATGAAATCTTCAAGCAATCTAATAAGAATTCCGGTAGCCAATGAGGGATGACTCAAAGTATTAACCATGATAGGGCAATGGACATTAGGTCATCATTTATCAAGAATTAAGTTGTCAGTTACAAAGAATTGTCCCTTTACCCTAAAGCCTCATATGTCAAATATCTCTTAAAGCCTTCTATATTTTGCATCAGGAATTCTATCTGGGTTCCTTTTTTTCTTTCTTTCACTCTGATACATTGCCCATAATTTGCCATAAAGTAGTTCATAGTAAGTTGTGGTAT
>CM052885.1:73649158-73666449 GCA_028534135.1 Potos flavus
CAACCTTGCGATCATGACCTGAGCCAAACCAAGAGTTGGATGCTTAACTGACTGCACCATCCAGGCACCCCTGGCAATTTTTTCAAGTAGTAATATTTTTGTTTCTGTTATTCATTTTACTTATCATTGATTTAAAAAATGTTGGTGTCTTGTGGCACTTTTAATGATGTCCTTACTTAAAACCATACACATATTGCCCATATAAATCTTATACCTGCCAATTAGTTTTTTCACTAACTACTCCTACCCTCTGTTAAATTCTAATACATTTTTAACAGCTTCATTGAAACAAAATTGACATAAATTTCATATATATACATGCATCTGTGTGTGTGTATGGAGTATAATTCGATAAGTCTTGACATATATATATATATACACACACGTACCCTGATGAAACTACCAACACATTCAAAATAATGAACATACTAATCACCCCTTTATAATTTCTGTCTCTTTTACCTCCCCATCCCGTCCCCAGGCAGGCATTTACCTAGTATCTATATGACAACCATTTTTCTGTTGATATAGAGATCAGATTACATGTTTTTAAAATTTTGTACAAAATGAGATCGTAGAATACATACTCTGGATTCTGTCATTCAAAATAATGATTTTGGAATTCATTCATATTGTTGTGTATCAATAGTTAACACCTTTTTATTGCCAACTACTGTTTCATTAGGTAGGTATATCACAATTTATGGAGCCATTTGGCAATTACAAATATAGTTACTATAAATGTTCATATAAAAATCTTTATATGAATATATCCCCTATTTATCTTGGGTAATTACCTGGGAATATAATGGCTGGATGATATAGGTAATGTCTGCTTAACATTTCAAGAAACAAACTATTTTAAAGTTGTTGTACTATTTTATAATCCCACCAGCAATGGATGAGAGTTCTAGTTGTTCCAAATTCCCACCAACATTTGGTGGCCAGTATTTTTAATATTAGCTATTCTAATATATGAACTGTGCTATCTCATCACGTTTTTAAGTGTGCATTTCTATAACGACTCATGATGTTCAGCATCTTTTTATGCTTCAATGAAGCATAACTAGATTAATTGTGTTACTTGTTCACTATTACATGTTGAGTGTTCTTATATATATTCTAGAAAGAAGCCGTTTGTTAGATGTGTGATTTGTAAACATTAAGTTCAGTTTTTACACTAGTCTTTTAGTCTCTTCCAAGTGTATGTAACAGAGAAAAAGTTATTTTTACATTTTGATGGAGTCCAATCTATCAAATTTATAGATTTATCTATATCTATATATAGATATAGATACAAATGAGATGTGAAAAAATTGAATCACTCACATATTGCTAGTGGGAATATAAACTGGAACAGCCACTTCCACAAATGCAAGTAAAACTTGGAAAACTGTTTGGCAATTTCTTACAACCTGTATACAGATGTTTACAGCAACTTACTTCATAATTGCTAAAACTTGGAAATAACCCAGAGCTCCTTCGACAAGTGAATGTTTCAAGGGACTTAGGTTTCCCCTTCCCATGGAATACTAGTCAGCAAGAAAAAGGAATGAACTGTTATTACTTGCAACAACATGAATGAAGATCTAGGAAATTATATTAAATGGAAAGATAATTACAAAAGATTACATACTCTAAGGTTCTATTTATATAGCACTCCTTCAATGACAGGCTATAGAGATGGAGAACGTAGTAGCGGTTGCCACGGATTTGGGATGGCTTTGTGGGGAAGGGATCGAGAGAAGTACATGTGGTTATAAAAGGATAACAAGAGGGATCTTTGTGGGGAAAGTAACTGTTCTGTAACTTTAACATTGATGGATGAGCCTATACTTACGATAACATTTCATGGAAATACACATCGCACACGTACATATATACGTGCAAGTAAAGCTATGGAAATCTGAGTAAGATAGCTAGATCATAAGAATGCCAGTATCCTGATGTTCACGTTGTACTACAGTTGTCCAGATGCCACCACCAGAGGAAACTGTAAGTGGTAATTAGCAATTCTGTGTCTCTTTTTTTTTTTTAACAATTGAATCTATAATTAGATCAAAATAAAAATTTTAACTAAAAAAATTGTACACAAATTTACCTCGCGGTTTTGATTTGCATTTGCCTAATCACCAGTGGCAGCCAAAATTTTTTTCATGTACTTTATAGTCATTCATATACATTGTTTTAAAGATTTATTTATTTGAGCGAGAGAGAGAGAGAGAGAGAGAGAGAGAGTGCACACCTGCAGGAGAAGAGGGGCAGAAGGAAAGAGAGAGAGAATCTTTAAGCAGACTCCGGGCTGAGCATGAAGCCCGACACAGGGCTCGATCTCATGACCCTGAGATCACCACCTGAGCTGAAACCAAGAGTTACACACCTGACTGCACTACCCAGGCACCCCAGTCATTTGTACACATTTTTGGAGAAATGTTTATTCCCTTTATATTAATTCGGTAGTTTGTCTTTTTATTGAATTGTAAGAGGTCTTTATATATTCTGTTTATAAGACCCTTAGCAGACATATGATTTGAAAGTATTTTCTCTCCTTTTGTGAGGTATCTTTTCTCCCTTGATAATGTTCTTTGATGCACAAAAAATTTTAATTTTGCTAAAGTATATTGGTTTTATTTTGTTGCTCATACTTTAGGTGTCGTATGCAAGAATTCATTGCCATCTAAAAACCTGAACACTTATCCGTATTTTTTCTTCTAAGATTTTTATAATTTTCACCTTAAGAATTATGATGTTTATACACTTATTTTTATATATGGTGAGGTAGAGGTCAGTCCAACTATGCTCTTTTACATATGAATATACAGTTGTTCCAGAATTACTTGTTGAAGAGCTATTTTCTCCCATTGAAGGATGTTGGCCCCTTTGTTGAAAATCTACTGGCTATAGATATTGATATATATTAAGATATATATACATATATACCAAAGGCAGTATATATATTATTTATAAATATACACAATTTATAATTTATAATGTATAAATTATATAATTTAATTTATCTATAAAATTATATGTAAATTCTATATTAATTTATAAAAATTATATATAAAATTTTATGATTATGTATAATTTATATAATCTTATATAAATCATATAATTCATTATAATTAAATTATAATTCATTTAGAATTCATATAGATATAAATATATTTTATTTTTATATATAAATAAAATATTGATTTATCCAGAACTCTCAATTATATTCCACTGGTGTCTATGTCTAGAGAACTGTAGCTTTGTTGTATATTTGGTTAAGGGTTAGTCCTTCAACTTTGTTCTTTTGCAAGATTGTTTTTGTTCTTTGAGTTCCCTTTAAATCCATATAAATTTGAGGATTGAGTTTTCCAATTTTCGCAAATTTGTTGGAATTTTATAGGGATTGAATTAAATATGTAAATGGATAATTTTGGGTACTTTAATGTAAAGTCTTCCAATCCATTAATAGGGATGTCTTTCCATTTACTAGGTCTTAATTTCACTCACTAATGTTCTGTAGTTCTATGCACACACCTTTTTCACCTCCTTTGTTAAATTTATTTCTAGGTATTTTATTCTTTTGGATATCATTATAAATGAAATTATCTTAATTACTTTTTAGTGCATTTGTTGTTGGTACATAGAAACAATAATTAATATTTGTCTGTTGAACTGCTACACAGAAACTTTGCTGAATTTGTTTATTTTCTCTAAGGGTTTGAGACTTTTTGGGATTTTCTGTATAGGATCATGCCATCTACAAATACAGTTTTCATCTTTCTTTTCCAATCTGGAAGCCATTTATTTCTTTTTGCTGCCTAATTCTCTCACCAGACTTTCCAGTACAGTGCTGAATAGCAGGCATGAAATCGCCCACTTTGTCTTCATCCTCACCTTAGAGGGAAAGCTTTAGATCTTTCTGCGTATGACATTGACTTTGCGTTTTTCATAAATGTCCTTTATCATGTTGACGAAGTTTCCTTCTATTCTGAGCTTTCTGTGTATTTTTATCATGGAAGGAGTTTTTATTTAGTCAAATACTTTTATGCATCATTTGAGATATCAAGTTTTTCCTCCTTTGTTCTGTTAATGTGGCATATTGCATTGATGGATTTTATTAGATTGAACCACCCTTGAGTTGTTAATATAAATCCCACTTGGTCATGGAGTATAATCCTTTAATATGCTATGAAATTCAATTTGCTAGCATTTTGTTGAAGATGTTTGCATATATATCCATATATATCCATAAGAGATCTTGCTGTACAAGTTCCCTTTCTTATGATATCTTTATCAGCCTTTGGTATCAGAGTAATGCTGATCTCATAAAAACGATTTAAGAAATGTTCCCTAATTTTCTGTTTTCAGAAAACTTCAAGAATTTTGTTAAATCTTCTTTGGATGTTTGGTAGAATTCAGAAGTGAGGCCAACTAATCTTGAATTTTTCTTTGTTGGGAAGCTTTTTATTACCGATTGAATGTCTTTAGTTATTATCAGTCTGTTTAGATTTTCTATTTCTTCTTGAGTTAATTGTGGTAAATTATATCTTTCTAGAAATTTGTCCATCTGATCTAGGTTATCTTATTTTGTTGGCATAAAATTATTCATAGTATTCTTTTTTAATCCATTTTACTTTGGTAAGATGAGTAGTAATGTTCTACACATGTTTCTCATTTTAGTTATTTGAGTCTTCTCTCTTCTATTTCAGTCTTGCTAAAAGTTTGTCAATTTTACTGATCTTTCCAAAGAACCAGCTGCTGATTTCATTATTCTCTTTATTGTTTTTCTATTCTATCTCATTAATCTCTGTTCTACTCTCCATCCTTTCTTTCCTTCAGCTGCTTTTGGGTATGCTTTTCTTTAATTTTCTGGTCCCTCAGAATGTAAAGTTAGGTTATTCATTTGAGATCTTTCTTCTTCTTTAATGTAGACATTTACTGGTATAAATTCCCCTCTCATTTCATGTCATAAGTTTTAGTATGATTTTCGTTTTCATTTATCCCTAAATATTTTCTAATTTCCCTTTGTTATTTTTTTTCTTTGATCTGTTGTTTAAAAGTAACTTGTTTAATTTCCAAAAACTTGTGAATTTTCTAGCTTCCCTTCTGTTAATGATTTAGAGCTACATTCCATCATGGTCAGAAAAGATAGTTTGTAAAACTTCAATCTTTTTTAAATTTACTGAGACTTTTTGTGGCCAAACACATGCTCTACCCTGGGAAATGTTCCATGTGCACTATAGAAGAATGTGTATTCTGTTGTCGGATGGTGTGTTCTATATATGTCTATAAGTATGTTAAGAGTAATGTTGAAGTCCTCTATCCCTTACTTATCTCCTGTCTAGATGTTCTATCTACTGAAAGTGTAGTATTGATGTCTCCAACTGTGGTAATGAATTATCTATTTTACCTGTCAAGTAAGTCAATGCTTGCTTCCTATGTATTTAGGGCTTCGTTGTTTGATACATATATGGTTATAATTTTCATACCTTCCTGAGAAATTGACCTTTTTATCAATATATAAATTCTCCTTTGTCTTTTCTAACAAATTTTGATTTAAAGTCTGTATTTTGACTGATAATATAGCCAACCCAGGTATTTCTTGTCTCAACCTTAGTCTTTTGTTTCAAATAGTTGGGAATTTTTTCATTCATCCTAAAATTCTTTTGATCAATGCCTGCCACTTTTCCACACTACTAAACTTTGAGTTGGGAAAACCATAGACAAGAGTCTTGCATCTGTCCTTCAGGTTACCCCCAGCCAGGTAGAACAGATAAACAATAATTTGCACAGAAGGTCTGTTTTAATCCCTCCAGAAACAGGTACAAAGTTTCCACACTGGAAACACAGACGTCTTTCTTCAAGACGGCCACCAAGCATAGGAGCCAGTGTCAGAAAGGAAATTAAAAATGCCATGAAGGGGGCACCTGGGTGCTCAGTTGGTTAAGTGTTTGACTCTTGACTTTGGCTTTGATCCCTGGAGTTGGGAATCCACACTCAGTGGGGGAGTCTGCTTGAGATTCTCTCTTCCTCTACCTCTGCTCCTCACCCCAGTTGGTACACCCTCTCTCTTGCTCTCTCTTTTTTTCAAATAAATAAATAAAATATTTTTTAAAAAATGCCATGAAGGGGGCACCTGGATAGTTCAGTCAGTTAAGCATCTACCTTTGGCTCAGGTCATAGTCCCTGGGATCAAGGTCCTGGGATAAAGCCCCATGTCAGGCTCCCTGATCAGTGGGGAGTCTGCTTCTTCCTCTCCCACTGCCCCTCCCCCCAGCTGGTGCTTGCTCTCTCTCTCAAACAAATAAATTAAATCTTAAAAAAAAATTTTTTTTTAATGCCATGAAGAAGTATCCCAACATGGTGATTTGTGTAGATTCTGAATTCCAGCAGTCTGCTGGGGTCTGACTAGTTTCCTTTATCTTATACTGCAGTCTACAAATGCTCTTTAGGCAGTACCTGAGTCAATGATAGGGCTCATATCACATCATCTCTGTCTACTCTCTCAGAAATCATTATCTTGGGTT
This sequence comes from Potos flavus, assembly GCA_028534135.1. Lineage (NCBI taxonomy): Eukaryota > Metazoa > Chordata > Mammalia > Carnivora > Procyonidae > Potos > Potos flavus. The sequence goes on from CM052885.1 coordinate 73,655,680, forward strand.
GCTGCCTGATGTTCAGTGCCTAAAAATCATTGTTACCAATATTCGGTTCTGTTTTCAACTAGTTCAGGGGGAGAGTAAACCCAGTCTGTTACTCCATCTTGGCTAAAAGCAAAATCCCCAAATAATGGTCTTTTTAAACAATTCCCTGTTGTTTCTTTGCACTTTGTTAGATTTTTCTAATTTTCATTGATATTTTTAGTACTCTCTCCTGCTTTTAACTTACATTCCACTTGATTTTGTTTTATGAAAAGATATTCAATCTTAATTATTTCACAACTAGTTTATCAACAAAGCATCATCCTCATTTTACTTCATGTTTTTCTCTAATGATGTAAGGATTTGAATAATACATCTAGGGATTTCCAATCAAAACAAATATTTCAAATTTAAAAACCACCACGATTACATATTCAATCATCATCATCATCATCATCACTTATAAACTTATTTTGCTTATTATTTGTCCAAATGCATTTGGATTATTAAAATGGATTATTAAAATGCATAGGAAACCAACATTTCTGTGAATAACCCAACTTTACAAGCAAAGGACCCAAGTCTTTCATTAATCAAGTATGTTTTTTCAAAGTCATACAGATGGCAATGCTACTTTCCAGACTTGAATCCAGGTCTGATAGTAGCTACAGCTCATCCCCTCAACATTGTTTCTTGGGTCATGGTTGAGGAGAGTAGACCCTTTTCAAGTTTGACTTCTAAACAATTTTAGTATTACAAAAATTTTAGAGTTAAAATTATACTGTAACCAGACACACACACACACAAAAACCAAAGAACTAACTTTGTGATTCCTATGAGGCAGTATCCGTTTGTATGAGAAAATGCCACAAAGATAGATATGATATAGAGCTCTCCCTGTTGCACTATCCTCCTTTGTTGACTCTCCATTGCCCTAAGAAGGCTGTGAGCTTCTTGAGGGCAACAGCAACATTTTATTCTCATGTGTATTCCAGGCATCCAGTCCAACACCTGGGTTTTAGGAAATGTTAAATAAATGTTTATTAAATGAATGAATGTTTCCAATCTACTGCACTAAAGTCACTTATATATTATTTTATTACAAACAAAAATAGAGAAATGGCAGGAAATTTATATTTTCTTTATATTAAATTGGTCTACCCACAAAGCTCCATATATCCATGCCCGTACTACTAGGATTTTAAGATTTGCTAGCAGAGATTCTTAACTGGTTATCCATTGAAAGCTTTTGACTTAATAAATGAATATCAAAGGGATTGAAAACTTCCTGGGATTGTTTATAAAATTGTGGGTATGTGTACTTTTTTCTTGGTAGAGGATGAATAATCTTTTCAGAAGGATATGTAATTTCGAAAGGTTAAAAATTCCATTAAATTCTTTTAAGGTGACCCACATCTTTCTCTCTTTGCACAAAAAAATAGCAAAAAATGGAAGAAAGGAGGAAAAGATCATTGGAAGAAAGCAAACAAGCAAGGAACAAAGAAAGAAAAGAAGGAAAAAAGTTTCAGGGGAATATGGTACAGCGAGCTATGTTTTCCAGTTTCTCGATATCACTTTTTCTGAGTCTATTACTTTTACGTCAACCATCTCACCGAAATAGTTTTGCCAAAGCTAACCTACAATGCATCTTTTCCCAGATGTAAAGGTGTTGTTTCAGTTCTTAACTCACCAGACATTCTGCTATATTTGATAATGTCCCTTCTTTGAAACCTACATTACAAGCCTTTGTATACCACTTTCTTCTCTTTGCTTCAGTCTGATGTTTTACAGAACCCCACCCTCTTCCCTCTTCTCTCCCATGTACTCACCATAGTTGAGCTAATTAACAGACAGAATTTTTACTGTGCTAATTGATTCTTTATTTAGATGCCTAAACAAAGTCTTTCCTACTCAGAGATATAGAGATAAGGGTCTGTTGGATATAAGTCCTTGGATGTTCAACAGGTTCCTCAGCCTGTAGATGTTCAAGGCTAAGGTCACCTGATCTCCATTATTTATCAAATTCCTTGCCTTCCACCATACTCAGGCACTTTCTTTCTGGGTTCTCTTTTTGTCACATATATCTATTTATACCCTATGTCCCACCATAATGGGGTGCTCCTTTTAACCCTATCATAGCAGTGATCACAATGGATTATTTATTTGATTCCTGCCTTCTAGGCTTTTAGTAACCAGGCAGCAATGATTCTGTTTTCTATTTCTGTATTGACAGTATAATACTGTCAGTCGAAACCTGGCCACACTGAATGTTCCCCACAACAAATGTCTGTTGAATAAATGGAGGACAAGTCATTAGAGTCATATGTAATAGCAGAAAAGACACTGCTCAAAGAGCCAGGAGACTAAGCAATCAAGTTTTCCCTCTCCTTATTTAACATTTGAGTATTTGTCTCATCTTTTTCTTTCAAACAATAGTGCAACCCAAAGTTTTGTTTGATGATGCCCTACACTTATATGTAAAATAACTTTTAGAAATATGAATGGCTATTCAAATATAACACACCATACACATAAGACAGTGAATTTTATGCACATTGATCCACATAGTCACATTTTGAAAGGATTTTATTTCTCTCTCTATGAATTAACTTCTTAAATTTACTAAAGCAAGGACTCCTCCATAATAAAGGGTCCATTACGATGAAATTTGATATTAATATATTGGGATATACTATGAAAATACTTTATGGGTTCCTTGGAACACCTATTAAATTCAATGAAAATGAATGAACATAAAACCAAATGAACTTGTGCTTGTTCTTTTATGGCCCTTTAACCTAGTAGACCCACCCTGATCTATGAAGCAGGTATGACATAAAAATGGCAGTGAGATTTCTCTCTCACCTTCTACTTCTTAAAAATTTTTAATAAACTTTAGTTCTTACACAAAACTTGCACAACCATCCTTGATATTTAAGAGGAGTCATGTTAAAAAAATTTTAAAAAAATAATTAAAACTGTGGGTTCTACTCCACTTGTCAACCTCTGGTAACCATCAGTTTGTTCTCTATAGTTAAGAGTCTGTTTCTTGGTTTGCCTCTCTTTTTTTCCCCTATGATCATTTTTGTTTCTTAAATTCCACATATGACGGAAATCATATGGTATTTTTCTTTCTCTGACTGACTTATTTCACTTAGTATAATGCACTCTAGCTCCATCCAAGTCATTGCAAATGGCAAGATTTCATTCTTTGTTATGGCTGGGTAATATACCACATCTTCTTTATCCATTCATCAAAATGGATTGAAGATCTAAATGTGAGACAAGGAAACTGTTAAAATCCTAGAGGAGAACATAGGCAGTAACCTCTTAGACATCAGGTGCAGCAACTTCTTACTAGACATGTCTCCCAAGGCAAGGGAAACAAAAGCAAAAATAAACTATTGGGACTTTATCAGAATAAAAATCTTCTGCACAGCAAAGGAAACAATCAATAAGACTAAAAGGCAACCTGCAGAATGGGAGAAGATATCTGCAAAAGATATATCTGATGAAGGGTTAGTATCCAAAATATATAAAGAACTTACAAAACTCAGCACCCAACAAGCAAATAATCCAATTATAAAATGGGCAGAAGACCTGAATCTTTCCAAAGAAGACATACAGATGGTCAACAGACACATGAAAAGATGCTCAACATCACTTATTATCAGGGGAATACAAATCAAAACTACAATATCACCTCACACCTTCAGAATGGCTAAAATTGGGGCACCTGGGTAGCTCAGTCCGTTAAGTGTCTGCCTTCATTTCAGGTCGTGATCCCGGGGTCCTGGGACTGAGTCCCACATCAGGCTCCCTACTCAGTGGGGAGTCTGCTTCTCCCTCTGCCTCCCCTATTGTACCCATGCTTTCTCTCTCTCAATCTCTTGCTCAAATAAATAATCTTTTTAAAAGTTGCTAAAATCAGGAACATGAGAAACAACAGGTGTTGGCCAGGATGTAGAGAAAGAGAAATTCTCACACTATTGGTGGGAATGCACACTGGTGCAGCCACTCTAAAAGAGTATGGAGATTCCTCAAAGAGTTAAAAATAGAACTATCCTATTGCAATTGCACAAAGAACACAAAAATACTAGTTCAAAGGGATTCATGCACCCCGATGTTTATAGCAGCATTATCTCTAATAGCCAAATTAAGGAAGCAGCCCAAATATTTATCAACAATATTGGTTTTTAAATAGAAGCTTCACCCAAATGCCTTCAGAACACCTCTTTCTTTGTTAGCATATATTAAACATACTACTGCACACATTCCTGAAAATATTGGTCATCTTCAGACATTCTTTTGCAGCCCCAAACATGTAGCATAAACTGAAATTGGTTTATCAAGTCTTCATGTGATTATAGTTGTTTTTTGACTTATAAAATGAGAAAAAAAATATGGGCAAAGAGTAATAAATATTTTGATATCTTATTATCTTTTTTCTTGAATGATGATATACAAAGAGATTGAGTATTTTATAGTTGCCCTAGTTTTATTTATTATATACCATGTAATTGCAAAATATTTTGGCCCATGTTTGTTAATATTGATCTTAAATTATTGGAATGTAAGTAAAATTTTCTCTTGGGAGAAATACATGAAGTATTTAACAGGACTTTAATACTTTTTTAACAAGTTGCAACTATTTGCTTTGTTTTATGAAAGAGATGGGAAATAGTTTTGCCTACTAATACTTAATAATAAATGTTTATATATTAAGAAATATTCCCATTATCACATATGTACAATAAATACAAAAAACCCACAAAGTGTGACCTTCATAAAAAATATTTAGTATCTTCTTCATGTGTATGAGAACTCTTGATAAACATCCATTTAAAAATGAGCTCAAAGATAAGGGCATCCAGTACAGTGAGGACTTTTATAAATCTACCTGTTCATTAAAAGCAACAAAAACACTGGCAAAATTGTCAGCATTGATGTTTTCAGGAAATTGCATGTAATAAATAAAGGACTGACCTCATACCAAAGATTTTCAATATAAATCAGTGACTGACTTCTCACTAGAAAACATGGAAAACAGAAAGCAGTAGGGTGATATATTCAAAGTTTTGAAAGAAAATGAATATTAATCAAGAATACTACATTCAGCCAAACTAAGACATTCCCAGATAAACAAAAACATAATTTCTTGCTAGCAGACCACCCTACAAGAAAAACTAAAGGTAATTATTTAGGCCAAGTACAACGAGAGGAATACCAGATAATAGGTTAAGTCCACAGGAAAAAATCAACAGCACTAGTAAAGGCAACTAATTAGGTAAACATAAGAGAATGTAAATATATTTTTGGTAATATTTTTTCTCTCATATAATTTGAAAGGCAACTGCATGAAGCGATAATTACAAAAATGGGTTAATTAGCCAATAGTATATAAAGATCAAATGTACTTGACAATAGAAGCACAAAGGAGAGGAAAATGGAACAATCTTGGAATAAAGTTTTGTAAACTATTTAAGTTAGTATTAATCTGAGCAACATTGTTTTAAAGTAAGATCTTGATTGTAATCCTCAGGGCAACCATTAAGAAAATGGAAATTATATCTATACACAAGGGAAATAACAAGGGAGAATTTAGTCTAAGTAACAACATGAAAATGTACACAAATATAAAACACACTACAAAGGCATATATAGCCAAATTAAGAATACTCTAATACTGTAAGACAGTGTTGTGCTAACCATTTAATTTTAGCATACATTTTAAAAGACAAAAATTAATTATTTCAATTATTAATTCAATGAATTCCATTTAAATTTGATTGACTTAATTATTAATTATGGAATAACTATAACAACTTGTTACTGGACAAAAAATAAAAAAGAATGTAAATTGTAATATCAAAAACATTAGAAGGGGAGGAATTAAAGGGTAAAGTAGTTTTTTATGCAATCAAAATTAAGTTGTTATCAGCTTAAAATAGATTATTACTAGAAGATATCTCATGTAAGCCCCATGATAACCACAATGCAAAAATCCATACACAGAAGCTAAATAAAAGGGAATCAAAGCATACCACTAGAGAAAATCTCCAATTCACTAAAGGAGAGAAAGAGAGGAAAAAAAGAACTGCAAAACAGCCAGAAAACGAGATGGAATTCCTAAGTCCTTATCTATCAATAATTATTTTAAATGTAAATGGACTAAATTTCTCAAAAGACATAGAGTGGTTGGATGGATAAAAAAACAAACAAGAACCTACTATATGTCACCTACAAGAGACATACTTTAGCTTTAAGGACACACATAATCTGAAGTAAAGGAATATAGAAAGATACTCCACGCAAATGTAAACTAAAGAGAATAAGAGTAGCTGTACTGAGACAAAACTGGCTTTAAGTAAAAAGTGTAACAAGAGACCAAAAAGATCATCATATAATGATAAAGTTGTCAATTCATCAAAAAGACATAACAATTGTAAGTATATATGCACTAATATGGAGCACTTAATGATATTGAGCAAGTACTAACGGATCTGAAAGGATAAGTAGACAACATTATAATAGTGGAGGACTTCAAAACCTTACTTTCAGCAATCAATAGATTATCCAGACAGAATAGCAAGAAGAACACAGTGATCTTGAATGTACTCTGGACATGCATGAAGCATTCCATCCACCAGCAGCAAAATACTCATTTTTAAGCCAACGCAGAACATTTTCCAAAATACATCACAAAGCAAGCAACAAATTTAAGAAGACTGAAATCATACCAAGTATCTTTTCCAACCACAATTGTATAAAATTAGAAATCAATTACAAGAGAAAATTGGAAAATTCACAAATATGTGGAAATTAAACATCATACTTCCAAACAGCCAATGTGTCAAAAAAGAAATTAAAAGGGACAGAAGAAAATATCTTAAGGCAAACAAAAATGGAAACACAACAAACCAAATCAATGAGATGCAGCAAAAGAAGGATTAAAGGAAAGTTTACAACAATAAATGCATACATTTAGAAAAAAGAAAGATCTCAAATAAACAACCTAACTTTAATCCTCAAGGAACTAGAAAAACAAGAACAAACTAAGTGCAGAGTACACAGAAGGCAGAAAATAATAAAAAATAAGAGCCATACTAAATGTAGTAGGGAGCAGAAACCATAAAAAAGATCAACAAAATTAAGAATTTGACTTTTGAAAGGAAACAAAATTCACAAAACTTTAACTAGACTTACTGAGATAAAAAAAAAAGGAGACTCAAATAAATAAAATCAGAAAGGAGAAAGGAGGCATTACAACTGATGCCACAGAAACACAAAAGAGGCATGAGACTTCTATGAACGATTATATGCCAACAAATTGGGTAACTTCGAAAAACAGATAAATTTTTAGAAACATACAACTTACCAAGATTGAATCACAATGAAATAGAAAACTGAAACAGACCGATATCGAGCAAAGAGATTGACTCACTAAGCAAAAACTTCCCAATAAAGAAAAGTCCAGGACCTGATGGTTTTACTGATGAATTCTATCAAACATTTAAAAAATTAATACAAAAACTCCAAATACTCCTCCAAAAAATTGAACAGGAGAAAACACTCCCAAACTTATTTTTAGAGGCCAGCATTATCTTGATACCAAAGTCTGATAAGGACACTATGAGAAAATTATGGACCAATATCCCTGATGAAAATAGATACAATAATCCTCAACAACATACTAGCAAACTGAATTCAATAGCACATTAAAAGAATCTTACATTATGTTCAAATTGAATTTATCCCCGGGACTGAAGGATTATTCAACATATACATATTGATAAATGTGATATATAACATTGGCAGAATGAAAGATAAAATTGCCATTATCATTTCAATAGATGCAGAAAAAATATTGACAAAATTCAATATATTTTCATGATAAAAAACTCTCAACAAATTAAGTATAGAAGGGATGCACCTCAACATATAAAAGCTATATATGACAGGCCCATAGCCAACATCGTACTCAACAGTAGAAAGCTGAACGCTTTATCTTTAAGAGCAGGAACAAGACCAGGATGCCCACTCTCACCACCTCTATTCAACATGGTACTGGAAGTCCTAACCAGAGCACTTAGATAAGAAAAAGAAATAAAAGTCATCCAAATTGGAAAGGAGAAGTTAAATTGTCTCTGTTTAAGATGGCATGATCTTATATATAGAAAACCCTAAATACGCCATGAAAAAATTATTAGAACTAATAAATAAATTAAGTAAATTTGTAGGACACAAAATCAATGTATGAAATTCAGTGGTTTCTATACATTAACAATGAACTATTGAAAAGAGAAATTATGAAAATAATCTCACTTGCAATAGCATTAAAACAATAAAATACTTAGGAATAAATCGAGTCAAGGAGGTGCAAGACCTGTACACTGAAAAGTATAGAACTTTGATGAAAGAAATTGGGGGAGATACAAATAAATGGTGAGCTATCCCATGTTTGTGGTTGGAAGAATTGATATTGTTAAAATATTCCTACTAACCAAAGTAAAGTACAAATTCAATCCAATCCTATTCAAATTCCATTGAAATTTTTACATAAGTAGAAAATACAACAAAACAGATGAACATAAGGGAAAGGAAGGGAGAAAAGGTAAAAACAGAGAGGGAGGCAAACCATAAAAGACTCTTAACTATAAAGAACAAATTGAGGGTTGCTGGAGGAAAGTGGGTGAGGGGATGGAGTAATTGGGTGATGGGCATTAAGGAAACCATGTGATGTAATGAGCCCTGGGTTTTATACACAACTGATGAATAACTAAATTCTACCCCTGAAACTAATAACACACTAGATGTTAACTAACTTGAACTTAAATAAAATCTTTAAAAAAAAGAAAATACAATTCTAATATTCATATGGAACCAGAAAAGACCTTGAATAGCCAAAGCAATTTTGAAAAAGAACAAAGCTGAAAGTATTCTTCCTAATGTCAAACTATATTACAAAGCCATGGTAATCAAAACAGTATGATACTGGCTTAAAAACAGACACACAGATCAAGAGAACGAACAGAGAGCTCAGCTAAACCCAAGGATATATAACTAACCAATCTTTAACAAGAGATCAAGAACAAATAATGGCAGTGTCTTGAAGTATAGTGTCTTCAAGAAATGGTTTTTGGGTGAAGATGGTCAACAAGTACAAATATCCAGTTATTCGATAAATAAATCCTGGGGATATAATGCACAGCATTGTGACTTTAGTTAACAGTACTTTGTTGTATATTTGAAAGTTGCTAAGAGAGTAAATCTTAAAAGTTCTTATCATAAGAAAAAGTTTGAAACTGTGTGTAGTGATGGATTTTAACTAAACTTGCCATGGTAAACAATTTTCAATATATATATATTTCAAATTATAATGTTTTATGCCTAAAACTAATACAATGTTATATGTCAATTATATTTTATTTCAAGACATGATATTTGAGTAACTGGGGGTTTCATACTCAAGGGAATGAAATGGACCCCTAGCTTACATCACTCACAAAAATGAACTAAAATGGGTTATAGACTTAAATGTTAAGATCTGGATCCATAACACTCCTAAAAGAAACATAAAGGAAAAGTTCTTTGACATTGGTCTTTACAGAGAGTTTTTGGGATATGACACCAAAAGAAAAAGGTAACAAAAGGAAAAATGAACAATTGGGTCTACGTTAAACTTAAGAGCTTCTGAAAAGCAAAGGAAACTATCAACAAAGTGCAAAGGCAATCTATGAAATGGAAGATCTTTGCAAACCACATATCTAATGAGTTAATATTCAAAGACATGTAATTTTAGTAATTTGTAATTTATAATTAATATCTGACATATGACTTCACTTATTGTTTTAAATTTGTATTAATTTGTCAAGGGATGTTCTAATAAATCTACTACTTTCGTGAAAAATTTTTTCTAGTTCAGAGTACGAATTACACCTAAAATGATAAAATCCTTGAAGGCAGATTCTTATCCAACCATAACTTCATTACCTACAACAATGTCATCCCAAAGTACATCAGTCAAGATAATCAATATTTGGCAAGTTTATCAAATTTCTTCCCTAAAATGAAATTGTGATTCATGTGCGAAATAAAGTCTCATTTCTGTAGTACACAAAAAAGAGAAATATCCCCTCAGTAATCCTAGAATCCTGGAATGAACATTCTTCTGCCTTTATTCATTTTTTATTTACCTTCCTGAATAACATATGCTTATTTCTTAGTATGGCACATCAGCTTTACAGAATATTTTCTTAATCTTCCATCAGGTACAGTTATTTTGTAGAAGTACACCCAGCACAGGGTTTTCTCCACTTGCCTACCTGCCTGCTGCTAGTGATTGGGTGTCCTGAGGTTCCCTGCTGCCATTTTGATTCTGAGAAGCCGCCATCATGATCCCCAGAGGGTCAGTGCACCAGCAGCCTCAGTGAGTGTAAATAAATAAATAAATGGAAATGAACAAAGATAGGTCCCAGGGTCCCCCAGATTTATTTGCCAAGTTAGATTATCAAAAGGCTCCTAATAAGGTATCCATTTAGGTTGATGAAGATCTTCAGAGAATCAGAAGAAGCTTGGCTTGAATTTTTAGAGAGCCGTGTTCTAGGAGTTGCAGAAGAGGCCGAGAAGGACCAAGCTAAACGAAACAAAAGCAGTCCTAATAGAAACCAGACAGAAAGAGTTCTCATTTTCTTAGACAGACCATCAAATATGAGAGACAGAGAAGTCTGGGGATCACCTGTAACTTTTAAGTGCATGAAAATTAGCATATTCTCTCAAAATATGTTCTTGGTC
>CM052885.1:73666949-73715501 GCA_028534135.1 Potos flavus
CCTCCATCAGAAAGGATGAATACCCAACTTTTGTATCAACATGGATAAAACTGGAAGAGATTATGCTGAGTGAAATAAGTCAAGCAGAGAGAGTCAATTATCATATGGTCTCACTTAGGTGTGGAGCATAAGGAAAAACATGGAGGACATTAGGAGAAGGAAAGGAAAAGTGAATTGGGGGAAATCAGAGGGGGAGACGAAGCATGAGAGACTGTGGACTCTGAGAAACAAACTAAGGGTTTTGGAGGGGAGGGAAGTGGGGGGTTAGGTGAGCCTGGTGGTGGGTATTAAGGAGGGCACGTGTTGCATGGAGCAGTGGGTGTGGCGCATGAACAATGAATCTTAGAACACTGAAAAAAAAAAAAAAAAAGATTTCAGGTCTCGAAACTGGCGAAGCCAGTGTTGGGTCCAGGCCATCTAACACAAATGCTTACCTCTTACCTCACCCTGCCACACGGATAAGTGGTTTGGCACAGCGGTTCAGAGCGATTACAATGAAAGGACGTGCACCTTTATAAGTAGTTCATTTAAATGATATCAACAAGGAAGGTAGAAAAAAATTGAACAGAAACTCTTTTATTACCATAGACATCTTACTACCAACTTAGAGACACTTTTTCCCTGAAGGCCCTATTCGTTAGAGGGCTATCACTGACTCTAGAAATTTGGAAAGGATTAAACAGCAAAGGATCATGGGACTGTTGCACAAACAGCCACCATCTTGTGATTTATCTAAGCGAGACTGACGCAGAGTGGGGAAAAAAAATCTTTGCATTAGAAAGATCGTTTCTTCACTTCTAAAAATATTTTCAGACATGGCAGCTACCAACCATGTATCAGACAGGCAGAGGATAAAATCCTTCTGTTGGCCTAAAAAGCATTAAATGTTCTGCTCAGAACTCGGTAAATCATCTTCTGGGAAGGCAGTTCCTGTAAGCTGCCATTATGAATTCAATGAGACCGTGCAAGGGTAGGGATGGGGAGAGCGGCCTCCTGGACTCATGGTTCCATCTTACCTGCTACCACCCTGTTGTTTCTCTTGCCTCTGCTCTCATTTCTGTGTGAGTGTGTGTGTGTGTGTGCCTGTTTACCTTTTACTTTGTAAACATTATCTCTTCTAAAATGCTAGGAATCCAAAAACTAACACAGTGTTCAAAGTGAAATTAAATCAGTGGTTTATATAGCATAATGTCATAATATTTTCCATACTATTTTCCCTTGCCTTATTAATATAACCATCAGTCTATTAGCTTTAACTGCTGCTGAAGACTGAGCAGATGTCTTCAATGAATACTTCCATCCATAATTACCCCTTCTTTTTTTTCCCTGAGAAGTTCAGCTAATTCAGATCCTACCAATGTATATGAAAAGTTTAAATGATTTCTCCCCAAATGCATTACCTTTTTCTTATCTACATTAAATTCCATCTGTCATTATGTTGCACAGTCTCACACTTTGATTAGATCCTTCTGGAGTTTTTAACAATCCTTGCTAGTTTTTTACTAAACTAAATAATCTCACGGCATTTTATAGAAGAACTTTTTAACAGTTATGACTTTTTGCCAGCCTTGCCTTTGTATGGCTTTGCTATTAGTATTGTGCATGCATAGAAATGTGTTAAGTGTGATGTGTCAGCAATGAAAAAGCATAGGCACTTAAAGTAAAAACAAACAAAAAAATACAAAAGGAATAAAAATCACGTCTGGAAACCTTGTCCTGCCTTTCCGTGCAGTGTTAACATATATGTGTTTCTGAAATAATATTAATTAGTTGCCACGAAAGGAATCAGAACTCACTGGCAATTGCACCTTCTACCAAAAATTGTGAGTATCTGAGAAGCCTAGTGTCTGTGTTTTCAAAATCGATGGAAATAATTTTAATCGGAAAAACATCTGCTCTTGATCCTTATTCTTCGAAGATGTTTTAAGTAAAACTATTTGCCATTATATTATTTCCCATTAAAAGGAATAACTTGTCTGATTTCTAAAGCACAAATTGGTTATCTGATGATTAAGAACTCTAGGTCAGCCTTTTACAAGGAAGAGGGGTAATTTCTCATTTTAACCGGAGTTAGAAATGAAAGTTATCTAGTTCATTTACTTCCAGGTTTTAGGATTATTTTTCTACTTTCTAGTCAGGATCACTAAGTCCAAAAAGAATAGCTTCTTGAAGTGGGAAGAGACTAAAGGTCATCTGTCTTAACCATCAACTCAATGAAGCCTTCTCTTCTACTTACTCGTTATTTAGAAATAGTAAGTGAATCCCCCACTCTCTCTTAGGACTGGGAATATTAGCATGAACAAACTAGACATGGTCCTTGCCCTTCCGAAGCATCCTTGAGAAATGACCCTATCACCGGGTTGGAGTTCTTCCATTCTTAGGGAATAATTAAATACAATTTCTTAAGGGCTAATTATTTCAGGCATTATGCTAAGTAATTTGTCTAAAGTACCTAATTGAATATTTATTTATATTCTATACAGACACTTATTCCCATTTTAAGGATGAAGAGATTAACATTTAGGAAGATCAAGCTCAGTGAAGATGGCCAGCCAATGAATGAACTGGAACTAGAATTCAGGTATCTTCCCATCCCAAAGCCCTTGTTCTAAGTTGTTCATTCCCTTTGGATACTAACCGTTGCTAAGAATTCCACTTTACATTGATCTGCCGTCACATTCCTGGAAACTTTGATCCATAGGTCATGGTTCTGCCATATGAAATTATAAAAACTCATTTCTGTTTCATACAGAAATGCCTTAAATCGCAGAAGACAGTTTTCAAATTTATCCTATTTCTTTCCCTCTCCAAACTCAATTCCCCTACAGGCTAGCAATTGCAGATCTCTTAGAATTATGACCAGTTTTCTCTGGACTAACTCTTTTTTTTCCACTTTCCTTCTTGAAATGTATCACCGAGAAATAGACACACTTGTATCCTGCTTAGCAGTTTATTATATCATTTGATGCCCACAAAACCCTTGGGTTACATGTTACTGTCATTGGCATTGAAGAAACCAAGTCATGGTGAAATTAAGATATTGGAGTCAGGATACACAGCAAGAAGGTAAGCATGGCGAACCAATTCTTTTGGAATCCACTGGATCAATTATAAAAATAATTATTTCTATATAAAATGTGACCCAGTGCAGGGTGACTGGTGGCTCAATCGGTTAAGTGTCAAACTCTTGATTTCAGCTCAGGTCATGATCTCAGCGTCGTGAGAAAGAGCCCTGCATTGGGCTCCCCAGTGAGCGTGGAGCCTGCTTAAGTTTCTCTCTCCCTGTCCCTCTGCACCCTGCCATCCCGGCTCGCGTGCACTCTCTCTCTCTCTCAAATAAATAAATAAATCTTTAAAATGACAGTGAACATGTGCTTATTGACTGATATTTAAATGTTCATTTTTGTAATTTAAAACACGGTTTAGACTCTTTTCAATAAAAACAAGAATTTACCTTCTCCAGATACATGCACCTCACCTAGAGTTCTGTGTGTAGCTAAGTTTTCTAATCTTCCTTTGAGAATACTGTCTGGGTGACTAACTCCTCAAATCCAAAGGAATACAAGAACAATCTGTTTTCGAATAAAGATAAGATCAACTCCAAGCTTAGAAAGTCTTTGGGAGCAATATACTCAAAGCTATGCCATAGGGAGGGAGGAATAGAGGGAGGTACAGAGAATACAGCTTTGGGACAAAATAAAAAGAGGGAGAGGTTGTGACAGACTTCACAAGGCTTGAGAGATTTACACAGGGGAAAAACGAAGAAGCTCCTGTTCCCAGGGAACACACCCCTAATGGCGCTCAGGGAGTGTGTCTGTCTGTGTCTGTATGTGCTCATTCAAGAAGATTTGAAGGAGTTTTGTGAATCACCAGGCACTGCTCTATATGGTCTGTGCTGAGAATACAACTAGCATAAAGTACTCTGCCTTTAAAGAATTCATATTTTTGTTAGATAAGTAAATATAATGATATATACATTTATACGCACACTGATATCTGTGTTTTACTAGATTAAGGTCAAGTTGTTCTTTTGCAAGATCCTTTTCTCTCATGTTCTGAGGAACAGCTCTACCCATCCTGGAGAGACTGACACCAAGCATAATGACCACAATTGGCTGTTTCCCAGAAATGCTTCGAATCTCACACATACCCTTGGTAGGAGTGGCTGCAAGAATGTTTGTGTATAGTTTTTTCAGGGACTTCTCATGGTGAGATTTCAGATAAGCTCAATGTTTTGATTGATATCTCTTGCTGCTATTATAATGTGCAGATCATTATAAGTATTAAGAAGTCTACACAGGAGGGGCGCCTGGGTGGCTCGGTGGGTTAAGCCTCTGCCTTCTGCTCAGGTCATGATCTCAGGGTCCTGGGATCGAGCCCCGCATCGGGCTCTCTGCTCAGCGGGGAGCCTGCTTCCCCCTCTCTCTCTGCCTGCCTCTGCCTACTTGTGATCTCCCTCTGTCAAATAAATAGATAAAATCTTTAAAAAAAAAAAAAAAGAAGTCTACACAGGAGCTTATGCAGACCGAACAATAAAACAAAGCCCTTTCCTCAAGGCCAGCATCAGGGTCTATCCAAGTCAAGTTACAGGTGACAGTTAAGGGAAATGCACCAAGGAATGAAACCCTCCTTGAGTCTCCACTTCCTCCTCACCCCCCTCCCCCCAGATAATCAGCTGGAGAATGAACTTTATGTTCTCGGCACCACCAACCATGACCGTTCTCAAGAAGACCCTTTGCAAAAATGCATCAGAGTTGATAAAATTAAAAAGCACCTGGTTACCTATTGGACTGTTCCTTTTTGTTTTCTGAAAAGCGCTAGCTCGTCTGGAAGGTTTTCTTGAATATTTGCATGTTTGCGAACCACGGTGAGGTCAATAGCTTCTCTTTGGTAGGCTCTTATTATTATCTAGACTCGGTCACAAATCCGTTACCAAAACAACCACCTAGATGCTTTGCCAAGATGGGTGTAATCTATTCCCCAAAGTGCCTTTCAAAGACATGCTTGAGCAAGCCCCTGCTCTAACTCCATACCTTGCTGCAGAATACGACAAAGCTTGTTTACAATACCTTCCTATAACCAACTCATAACATTTTAATTTAATGGGATTTCTAACTCATGTTTCAATTAAAAGTAAAATTATTACGTTCCTTAGTTTGTGTGATTTTTGTGATAGAATAGTACATTTATATGGTAATTCTCCAAAGATCAACTTTATTTATCGGTAAGAAGCTATTCCAAGATTGTTGTATATTTTCTTTGCTTCTGAAATGTTATCACATTTAATTGCCTGATCTTATTTGGGTTGCAATCATAGTCATTAATTAGTAGGAAGGTGAGGGACAGCATCATATCTAACTATCTGTTATGGCTGCTTTAATGAGGAAAATACCTGCCATCATTTTAAAGGCATCCTATATACTTCACAAATACAGCTTGCTGTAACGTTCTCATTTAGGCTGTGAACATCAAAGGAAATTGATGTCAGGTGTGAACAGAAGCTGTTGACTATATCTGCTGAAGAAACTGAGTGGTATGTCTGGGTAGGAGAGATGAAGGGCAGCTTATAACATTAGCAAAACTACAGGTAATTAGTGTAAACTTTCAATGGTTGGGATGTCTGAGGAATAAAAACATGTTATTTATATAGGTGCCCTATAAAACCACAAAAGTTTAAAGTATTTCTATTGCTTTTATTTTCTACTGCTATAAAAAGGTGGGAAATGGGAAAATTGAATAATGAAGATGTGAGAGAGAGAGAGAGGGAGAGAGAGACAATGGCCTAGAATCAAAAGAAAATTATGTTTTGTAATTGTAATCAAAATAGCAACTTATGAGTTTTGGGTACCTACCTCCTTTGCTTCTTGCTTTACTCAAAGAAGCAAATGGAAAGGTAAATGGTGGAGTAATCAATAAGATGAATGGCTTCAAAAAGAATTTCTTTTACAGCAAAAATAAGTACTCCGAATTTGCAATATTCTGAATGGATTTTTTTGAAACTAAATTTAGATATGGTGTGTGGAGGCAATGTGCCAAAATAATACTTACATTCCCAAAAAGGTGTTACAATGCATTATACAAAAAAATAAGCTTCTTGAATCAACACCAAACTACAGATGGACATGATATACTGTAGCAACTTCCAAGGATTCTCGCACGTGTCACTTCCCACCCCCATTGATGAGATCATCATTCCCGGATTGATCATTGGCAGCAATGTAATTGATACTAGCATGGTGTTTTCTTTTTTTTTTTCTTTTCTTTTCTTTTTTTTTTTAGCATGGTGTTTTCTTTGGTTTGGAAAGGGTAGATTTCCAATTCTAACTCCTCTCTTTAACGTTCTAAAATTCCTTCTCCTTCTTCTTTTTGCAAAAGTAGCTACTGAGGTGTGACAATAGTCATCATGCTTCTGGTGCATAATATTATTTTTTATTTACACATATGGGTCAGTTATTTGTAGTTTTGGGTGATTAGATCCGATACTCTCAGTAAATATTGATTGCAATCAGAACAGCTCCTATCTCTGTAGGACCAGATCAATGGAATTGACAAGCTTCCATCTTACTTAAAATTCTGTTACTCCATGTACTGAACCCTTCAAGACTCGCCACCAGGATTATTACTTATCTGTTCCATTCCGCCTTTGTAAAATAACATTTTTACTGTCTGCTTTCCTGATTTTAAAAAATATTTTCCAATTGTGTAAAGGAAGTCTCACAATCTTATATGCCTAAGAATTCGTAGTTTAAAATCTATATTCCCCGATTATGTAGCCTTTAGACACACGTAGCTGCTTAAAGTTGGATTGTACTTAATTCAAATCAAATTTAGTTAAAAAATTAGTTCCTCAGTTGCATAAGCCACATTTCACATGCTCAGTGGCCATATATCTTGTAGAACATTTCTATCATCATAAAACGTTCTTTTGGACAATGTATCAGCTTAGGTGATACAAACCTGTATCATCTCTTAAGACAAAGACATTAATCATATCTTCAAAAGTGTTCTATCTAAGGCAGAAAAACCTGTCTAAGACATAAAACTAGCAGATGTCAGAGATTTGACCCACTTAAAATCCTGAAGACTTTGAAGTATAACATTTTGAGATAGCTAACCATTATTTTTTTTCTTTTTTAAATTAGTTAATATCTTTCATATAGAAAACCCTTTATCCAGCCCGAAATAATAATTAAATATAGGTATACATTTTACGTTAGTAAGAAATTTTACACATTGTCTGGTCTAACTGGCTATAGGAGGACACCTAGTTTTCTACCATATGCTTGGTTCAGTTTGCCTGAATGACTTGAAAGAGGTAGCCTGGTCTCAGTCTTCCTGGTTTCAGATCCTGGCTTTATCTCTTCCTAGGTTAGTGAGTTGGAGTAGTTATTTAACTTCTTTATCCTAGTTTCCTCCTTTGTAAGATGGAGATAATAACATTCCTATCTCTTAGGATCGTTGTGGGGATTAAATGGGTTAATATAAGTAAAACTTGAGAGCAGTGGCAATCATATCATGTATATGTACTGTCTTAATAAATATCATTGTTTTTATTATGTTTTCATTACGCTTTTTATTGAAGGATTTGGCGAACAGCTTTTAGGCCTCATTATTTGGCTGTGCTGTATTTGAAACAAATATTAACTAAAGATTAGAAGTTAACTCATCATTAGAGCACTTATGGAACATTATACTTTGATGGGGAAGCCTTTGTGTGGCCCTCCTCAGCTCAGTGTACCTGTGGCTTTGACATAATCCTGTTGCCAATAATCCAGTACAAAAGGGAGGCCAGATGCATAGTAGTCATATGCCATAGAGTCAGACAGACCTGGGTTTAAATCCAGGGTTCTCTCTGGAAAAAAAAAAAAACCTGGGTTCTCTCCTAATGACTCTTTATTATTGGATAAAATATCTTCCTACTCTAAGCCTCAGATACTTTATTTATTAAGAAGACCAAATTCATGCTTATCTCAATGAATTGCCATTGGGAGGACTCCATATGCACTTAGTACAGTTCCTGGCATACTGTAATCATTCAATTTGCTGTAATTTTTCTATTATTGATCTCAAATAAGATTGTAAGTCTGGAAACTTCAGGTTGAAGGCCCTTTATCCACTCATTTATTTATTTAACACATACTTATTGATATCCCAAATTGCAATGTTCCCACACAAGAAGGATCTATTCAATCCATTGGGGAGATAGCAAGGAACAAGAGAGTCATGGCTTCTTCTTTGGATCTTACTTTATAATCAGCAGGTAGGGGAATAGATTTTGAAAAATCAGATAATGGTAGTGACAAGGCAGAAAATTTAACTGGAATAATATAATAGAGATGTCTCAGAGCTACCTTAAGTTGGAAGGTCAACAATGCCCTCTCTGAGGAGGTGACACTGAAGTTAAGATATACAGGGCGCTTGGGTGGCTCACTTGGTTTAGCGTCTGCCTTCAGCTCAGGTCATGACCTCAGGGTCCTGGGATCGAGCCCCGCATTGGGCTCCCTGCTCAGAGGGGAGCCAGCTTCTCCCTCTGCCCCTCTCCCTGCTCATGTTCTATCTCGTGTGCTCACTCTCACTCTCTCAAATAAATAAAACATTTTTTAAAAAATTAAAAAATAAAGTTAAAATTCAAATAACAAAAAGGTCATAAGAGGTATTCTGTTGTATCCCCACAACCCCTGGTTTATTAAATTAGTTTGGTTGAGCTTTCATTTTCCACTCCCGTGATGTTTAGGCAGAGCTAGGAATTTGAGAAATAGAACTCTGGCTGTTATTTAAAATGGAGGCTTGAGTAAACTTTCTTAAACCATTGTAACAATCCTCATCGTAACGTTGATTCTCTGGACACCATACAAAGGCCAGCTTTATGCACGAAAATAGGTATACTATGAACTCCCTGAAACTACTCATGTCTAAGGCCCAATTAACAGGCCAATTTCTCCCCCCACCACTCTTGTAAAATGGCTATCACTAGAGACTCAAAGAAGTTCATGGAAGCCATACCCAATCGATAATTTTTTGTCCTAATCCCATGAGACATTACCTCAGCGTTTTACACTGTCATTCGTTCCCTGCTTAAAGTTCTCTGCCATCTTGGTATCTGTCACACTTTATGCTTTTTATTTTCCTACCCTCTCTTTGTCTCTTCCTATTTCTGAGTTATCCTATCAACCTTCATAGTTCCAATTACTGTCTGTAGGTTGATGGCTTTCAAATCTACAATCCCAGCTCCAGACACTTCCCTGAATTTGAGAATCATATCCAGTGGTTTCCAGTAGGATACTGCACAAGAGCACCAGCTTCACTATGCCAAGTTGAACTCCTCTTCACTTCCCACCCCACGCAGACCTCCCACTCCCAAGCATGCTTATGCTTATCCCTCACCCTCAAGCATGCTCATCTCCCACACTCAACCATTCTCACCTCCCACCCCCAATCACACTCACCTCCCACACCCAACCATTCTCACCTCCCACCCCCAATCATGCTCACCTCCCACCCCCAAGCACTCTCACCTCCTACTCCCAACCATGCTCACCTCCTACCCCAAAGCACACTCACTCCCTACTCCCAACCATGCTCTACCTCAGCCTCCAAACATGCTCACATCCCACCCCTAACCACTCTCACCTCCCACCCCCAACCGTGCTCACTTCTACTTCCAACCACGCTCGCCTCCCATCCCCAAGCACGCTCACCTCCCACAGTTGCTGTCACAGGGAATGGCATCATTATGCTCCCAGTCTCCCAAGTTAGAAACATGGTATCGTTTTACAGCTTGTTCCTCTTTCTAGTGCCATGCATTCAGCTTAAACCCAAACTCTCAAAATCAAATACACCTGGTGAGTAACAACACTGATACACACAATTTAACATTCAAATAAGTGCATTTCAGAGACACTTCTAAACAACTCTGTATTATACATGTGCAGAATACACTAGAGGACTGATCCGTGGCAGAAGAGTCAACTCTGACTTTCCCTTAATAAACATGTTCTTGATTTCACTTCTAATTTGACAGGAGGAAACTTTACCACCACTGGTAGCTTATGATAGTTTATAGACATTCCTCTACCTGCAGTTTTTCTCTTAGAAAGGCCTGTAGATTAGGGGAGGAACACATAATTTATTTAAGCCGAGAATGGAAAAAATGTGAGTACAAATATGGAAAATATAAAAGATGAAATGTGTCGGGACAATGTGTCCTGGGGAACAGATGGCTGTTGGAGGAAGGGAGACGATTAAATAAATGTCCTCAAAGAAAAGGAGAGTCTATAATAGGAAGGCTCTATATAAATCTTCCCAGAAAGCTAAGGAAGAGAAATTCAAACTAGGTGTTGAACCGAATGTATTTGTTTCTTTTTCTTCTCTGGAGCCCAGAGCCTTTGGCTAAGTGCACATTTCCTATACCTCAGTTTCTTTTGTTCATTTGTCAGAGGAAAACCAAACATTGATAAGATGCTTCTGAACAGTTTACTCTTCTTAAGGCAAGGTCTCAAGGTTTTTAAAACTTGTTTTCATTTATTTTACTCTTTTATGTTTTCCCGCTGTCCTTTGATTTTTTCCTTTTCTGTTAAGAAATCATATCTGGGCACCTGGGAGGCTCAGTTTGTTAAACACCGGACTCTTGGTTTCAGCTCAGGTCATGATCTCCTGGGTCTTGAGATCGAGCCCCTCGTGACGCTCCAGGCTCAGCAGGGAGTATCCTTGGGGCTTCTCTCCTTCTGCCCCTTTCCCCACCCCCCTCAAAAATAAACAAACCTTAAAAAAAAATAGTAGAATCATTTTTGTCTCTGCCAATAAATTGTCCCCTTATATTGACTGCATAGCACTTAGTTGTACAGTAATAGTACCAAGGCCCACCACAGAAATATTCTAAAAGACTCAAATGTTAGGGGTGCCTGGCTGGATCAGCCAGAAGAGCACATGACTCTTGATTGAGGGTTGTGAGTTCAAGCCCCGGGTTGGGTGTAGAGACTGTAAAATAAATAAACTTTTAAAAAATTTCTATATTAGGGGCGCCTGGGTGGCTCAGTGGGTTAAAGCCTCTGCCTTCGGCTCAGGTCATGATCTCAGGGTCCTGGGATCGAGCCCCGCATCGGGCTCTCTGCTCAGCGGGGAGCCTGCTTCCCCCTCTCTCTCTGCCTGCTTGTGATCTCTGTCTCTCTGTCAAATAAATAAATAAAATCTTAAAAAAAAATTCTGTATTAAAAAAAAGACCCAAATGTTAAACCCTGTTCATTTCAATACACGTTTAAATCCCACCTTAGAAACTCAGCCAAATGTAACAAGGGGAAAAAAAAAGCTGATTAATCATCAACCAGCCACACATTTTAAATGAATCAGAATGCATTTTAAATGTTCACCATTCTGGACATGTAGGGGGATTCTAAGAAAAGCCAGAGCCGCGCCTCTCCTCAGTATGCAATGTTTCCTCTATGAACAATAGAAGAGGCCTCCCAACGTCTTTCCATGTGTTCATCCCGGCGACCTGCGTGAGTGTGCAGTAATTAAGCGGTCTGAAACAACGGACTGACCCAGAGAGAAAGCCACTGCATTCTAGGGAAGTCCTTGAAACGTCTTCATCATTATCCAGCCGATTTCCTTTAGCTCCAGGAAACTAGCACAAGTCTGGATGGTCTCTTTACCCAGAAGGGTCTCTTGCAAACAGAAATGGTTAATCTTAAATGCATATGCACAAACAACCCACCACAAAAGCACAGTGGCTACCCAGTGTCCTGCGGTAAATGCCTCAGGGCAAAAATGAGGGAGCTGGAGAGCCAGAGTAAAAGAAATGAAGTAATTAACAGGAGTCTGGCTGACGGTGGACCAAAAGTTGGAAGAGATGTTTGGCTCCTTTTATTTTTTTAGGGTCAAAAACATAATAAGGATTTGAAAAGATGTGCAGATGCAGTACCCAAGGGACTACCCTGACCAAATTTGTGTCATTTAATGTCACCAGCCATCAGCGCTATGATAAAATTCGAGTGTCTTCTGTGATTGATAACTCGTGCGCCTGGCATTAGAGGTGCAACAATGCCCAGGTTCCACCGCGGGAAAGGGCACTGAGATCCCTTTGCAGGGAGCCCCTGTGAAAGACGCTCGTAGGGGCTTTAATCCGTTTCTGAAATTTGTGACAATACTCGAAAAATAAAAACGCATGACTCAATTACTAATTGAAGGAGGTGATGTGGAGAGGGCTGCTGATGTTGTTGGCAGCCCGAAGACCCTCCTCATGGACAGTCAGGTGTAACTGAACTGTGACAAAGCCAAAGCCTGAAATCAGGGCTAGGAGAATGGCCTTCCCCTGCAGCACGCTGAGCTGAGAGCAGCTTTCCTCTCTCCAACAGAGAAGGCTTTACACTGCCTCTCATCATGTCTCCCGTGTCTTTTCCATAAAGATAGGAACACGCATGCAAACCACACACACACCATTTATTTTAATAACCTAAGAAGGCATTTCTTTCTGAAGGAAGGTGAAATGGCCAAAGGAGTTCTGGGACTGGAGCCATTTTATATGTATTGATTTATTGATCCTTATTGTCTTAGTAAATTATAAATCCAATTTAAAGAATTTTGTGAAAAACAGAAGTTGCCTTGCTGCATGTGTTGGGTTGGGTGATAAAGGTCTTTATCTTTTAGCATACAACTTGGTAATCATCAGAACCTGGACTATGATTCCAACTGGGACATTAGATATTTTTTTTAAAAAAGATTTTATTTATTTATTTGACAGAGAGATCACAAGTAGGCAGAGAGGCAGGCAGAGAGAGAGGAGGAAGCAGGCTCCCCGCTGAGCAGACAGCCCGATGCGGGGCTCGATCCCAGGACCCTGAGATCATGACCTGAGCCGAAGGCAGAGGCTTTAACGCACTGAGCCACCCAGGTGCCCTGGGACATTAGATATTTAAACAACAATAACAAGAAAAAAACCCAAAAGCAAGCAAGTTTTCCAATCAGAAAAACTATAGGAAATATTCACTTTCTATGAATAGTAGTAGAATTTAATTTGCATACAATTTATTCAATCAACCGTTCATTCAATAGTTTTTGAAGATGTACTTCTATTTGAGGTTTTGAGATTAGAAATCTGGAAGGGAGACAATGATGCATTGGATGTTTCCTACAAGCTAGATGTTACAAACATTGTTTCTTTTGATCCTCACATTTTGCTACTTTCATGCCCTCTCTGTTCTATGGAAAAGCAAACAGAGATTTCAGGTAACCTACCCAAGGTCAGGCAGCTGGGAAAATGGTCAAAGGGGAATCTGAACTCTGTTCTGTCTGATAGCAACACAGCTTCTGTGTACCAATAACTCACCATCCCACCTTCACCCCATGATGACACAGAGGGATCCAAAGCCCACCATGTCAGACAAAGTATCAAAGCTAATCACACATGCTATATACTAGCATTCTGAGGCCAACACCAAACAACCACATGTCCATTTAAAATATGGCAATTTAGGGTGCCTGGGCGGCTCAGTTGGTTGAGCGACTGCCTTCAGCTCAGGTCATGATCCTGGAGTCTCAGGATTGAGTCCCGCAGCGGGCTTCCTGCTCAGCAGGGGTCTGCTTCTCCCTCTGACCTTCCCTCTCTCATGCTCGCTCTCATTCTCTCTCTCTCAAATAAATGAATAAAATCTTTAAAATAAAATAAAATATGGCAATTTAACTGTAGCTCATTTTCTTCTAGAAGTCTCCATTGTGAAAGGTATTTTTCCTTTTCCTGAACATTTGCTCTGCTCTTATTTACGTATTTACTTATCCATTTACTTGTTAACTTAATTAAATGTCTAACTTCAAAAGAGATTTCACTCAATAATTTTAATGTGCGTGTGTATATTTATATGAATATTAATACATATGTATATTTATGTACATATATGTACACCGTTTGACAATATTATAATATTCAGTAAATGTTAAATATAGTTGACCTCAAAAAAATACAGCTTATTTGATCTTCTGAGGTTATAAGACAAAATAAAAAAATAAGCGTTACTTAGATAGCCCTGGAGGCTTTGGTAAGACTTCAACATTATTATTGTATTTCTGCTACTGACGCCTAAGAAAATCAGTCTAAGTCCTCAAGAAGTTCATTTTCTTTCCTTATCAAAAGGTACTCACTTCCTTATCAAAAGCCCTAAGAAAATTTCGTTGCCCTCAGAGAACTCAAGTGAAATGCTTGCCACAAAGGCATGGTGGTCAAGGGGTTAGGATATGGAGAAAATGACAGCAAAGCAGAAAATATAATTTCCATATGAGCCTCTCTGCTTGTCTAAGAAACACAGAGACCGTGTCCATTGGTCCCAAATTGGATATACCTCTAAACTTCTAGCCTCTCTCTTTATAGATATGAATCATTTGGTCACAAGATCAAGAAGTTTTGGTGAAGCCACAGTCCCATGGACACTACAGCTACAAAAACAACATCAACAAAAACACTACAACATATGTCAACAACTGAAAAAAGGTCAATATGTTGATTTTAAAGCATTTCCTCCAGTTCTTGGCTATCTCTCCCTTCAAATGGGGAAGTCTAATTCCTTTCCTCTAGAATATGGCTAACATTTTAATAACTCATTTTTTTAAAGATGTATTTATTTACGTTAGAGAGAGAGGGAGAGAGGTGGGGGAGGGGCAGAGGGAGAGGGTGAGAGAGAATCCCAAATAGATTCTGTGCTGGGCACAGAGCCTAATGCCGAGGTTGGCCTCACCACCCTGAGATCATGATCTGAGCTGAAACCAAGAGTTGACGCTTAACCAACCAACTGAGCCACTCAGGCATCCCAGTGACTGATTTTATCATACGATAAGAAATCAACAGAAGATATTTTCAGGTGGGTGATGAAATGGAAATGAACTAATTTTGCTATTACTTAGTAGATATTGTCTAGAGAAGTGGCTAAAATATGAATATACATATTTATGTACATATAAATATGAATATATGTGTATGTTTTAAAGATAAGCAGAAAGCAGCCATAGTAGTAATATTTACAGTGAAAAAATTGGCAAATGCTATAAGCCAGGGCTATTTTTTTTTTTTTCTGGAGAGCTGTTTGTTAAACATTTACCACCACACCACTGCTACAAAATATTAAAATGCAAAGACTTTCATATCTTCAAAAAGAAACCCCATGCAAACATGAAACCGAACAAAATTAACACTATGAAGGAATATTTTAAAAATGAAAGCACTCTTCAACAAATGGCGTTGGGAAAACTGGACAGCTACGTGCAAAAGAATGAAACTGGACCACTTTCTCACACTATACACAAAAATAAATTCAAAATGGATTAAAGACCTAAATGTGAGACCTGAAACCATAAAAATCCTAGAAGAGAGCACAGGCAGTAATTTTTCTGACAGCGGCTGTAGCAACATTTCTCTAGACACGTCTCCTGAGGCAAGGGAAATAAAAGCAAAAATAAACTATTGGGACTTCATCAAAATAAAAAGCTTCACCACAGTGAAGGAAACCATCAACAAAACTAAAGGACAGTCCATGGAATGGGAGAAGTTATCTGCAAATGACATAGAGAATAAAGGGTTAGTATCTAAAATATATAAAGAACTTTTACATATCAATACCAAAAATAAACAGTTGAATTAAAAATGGGCAGAAGACATGAATAGACATTTCTCCAAAGAAGACATACACATGGCCAACAGGCACATGAAAGGATGTTGAGCATCACTCAACATCAGGGAAATGCAAATCAAAACCACAATGAGATATCACCTCACATCTGTTAGAATGGCTACAATCAAAGACACAAGAAAGAGCAAGTGTTGGCGGGGGTGTGGAGAAAAAGGAACCTTTGTGCACTGTTGGTGCTGAGGGGGAGGTGAGTAGGGGATGGGTGAAATAGGTGATGAGGATTAAGATTGCACATATTGAAATGAGCCCTATGTATAGAATTGTTAAATCACTATATGGTATACCTAAAACTCATATAATATTCCATGCTAACTATACTGCAATTAAAATTTTTTAAAGAATACAAAGTAAATAAATAATTAAGATTAAAAACAGAAATTATGGTATAAAATATGCCATAGACAAATCTATCCAATAAATAAATATAAGTGGGATAAGCGAACCTATGAAACTTGAAAAGACTCTTACTGGGTTTCAAAGGAAAACTCAGATATTGTATACGAGATGCCCCCTAAAAAAATAACCTTGAATACTCAAAAATATGAATATATGCAAAGGAATGTCTGGCAAATGGAAATAAAATGAAAGTAGAGGCCATAATCTTAAAACTGGATGAAGTTTATTACCAGAATCTGGTAACAGTAGCTGTCTCCAGGGAATAAAAAATAATTGTTGGATACATGATTAAAAGCTACTACATTGGGGTGCCTGGGTGGCTCAGTCGGCTGGGCAACCAACTCTTAGTTTCAGCTCAGGTCATGGTCTCTTGGTCATAGGATCGAGCCCACATCAGGCTCTGCTCTCAGCATGGAGTCTGCTTGAGATTCTCTTCCTCTCCCTCTGCCCCTTCCCCCCTAAAATAAATAAATAAAATCTTTTTTAAAAAAGTACATTTCACTTAGGACATATTTTATTTTATTTTATTTTATTTTATTTTATTTTATTTTATTTTATTTTTTCAGTGTTCCAAGATTCATTGTTCATGCACCACACCCAGTGCTCTTAGGACATTTTAAATCTTAGTATCATGTGTGTTTATTACTTATAAAAATAAATATAACAGTTATGTTTGTTAAAAAATATTTTCCTCATTATCCAGTGCTTTTCAGGCATTTCTGTGCATCAGATATAGCTGGAGCACTCATTAAAATACAGATTTCTAGGCTCCATTAACAAGCAATTTTTATTCAGTAGACCTGGGATGAAGCCTAGGGATCGGCATTTTTTTTATAAAACCCGCGCAGGGTCCTCAGTCCAGCTTGGAAGCCAATGACACAGGTTTATTCATGGGAGACAGGGGTGCAGAAGCAGCTGAACCCAAGAAGTATTTCCCCAGTACTAAAGGAGTCTGTCTGGACTAAGAGAGGATTAGGACTAGTGATAAATCCAAGGATGAGCCTTGTGTCCTCAATTCCACAATGAGATGTGGGCATCATGGCGTTGTTACCTTATTTTCCCTCCTCTTGAGGCTCTCCTCCCTCCCTCCTTCTGTACTGTCAACTCCTCCTGGGTCCCTGGGGCTTCTTCTCCAAAGCCCTTCACACCTGAAGACCTCAAACCTTCCACCATCATTCTGTAAAGTCCTCTCAACTAATATCCCACCATCCAGTCTTTGCCATGCAGTCATGACAGCTGAGTAACAGATTATTTAAACAGTTTATTTCAAAATAAACCTTTACGACTTATAAACTTTTCTCTCATTTACCATTTCATTTAAGGTTTCTTACAAATGAAATATCGCATCATTGTTTGTTTGTTTGTTTTAATGAAAGCCAATTTAATTGGAAATGGCTGCCATCTAAAGGACCACAAGTGCCTAAATGATAAATAATGGTTAATGCAGAAATTCAGCCATGACACAAAGTTTGGAGGAGAGATGCTGGGAACAAGGGGACTTTCCAACCCTCCCTCCCCCTCCCCCCACCAAGAAATCGCTCCAACAGGTGGCTGCCTTTGTGATCTATAGAAGCTGGGTATGCAGTCGCTGGATGCCTTTGTAGGAGCCTCAAGTCAAAATTCATTCAAGTAGACTTCATTTGTTTAACAAAGATATTTTAAGGTGTATTTGAGTCAGGTGCATCCCCACCCACCCCTGTGAACATCCATTTCACATCTCCCAGTTCCTGGAGGGGTCAGGGAAATCACCCCCCAGGGCTGACTTTGGGTGGATAGTATCAGACACCACTGGTGACACATGAGACATTGGAGGGTATTGACAGCTCTCTAAGCAAGGAGCTTTGTGGTTTTTACTCAACACCATGAGCAGGGCCTGGCATATAGTAAATCCTAAGGTCCTGGTTTGCAACTTTGGGTGCATATTGGAATCCCCTGGGGGGTTTGTAAAAACATGATGCCTTGGGGCGCCTGGGTGGCTCCGTGGGTTAAAGCCTCTGCCTTCGGCTCAGGTCATGATCTCAGGGTCCTGGGATCGAGCCCCGCATCGGGCTCTTTGCTTAGCAGGGAGCCTGCTTCCCCCTCTCTCTCTGCCTGCCTCTCTGCCTGCTTGTGATCCCTCTCTCTCTGTCAAATAAATAAATAAAATCTTAAAAAAAAAAAAAAAAAAAAACATGGATGCCTGAGTCCCTTCCTGAAAGATTCTGATAGAATCAGTCCACTCTTCCCAAACCACAAGTTGAGAACACCAGCTGTTCCCAAGTTAGAACTTCAGGATAAGGATAGTGGTGACGTTTGACAGCTGTTTTAATAAATGATGCTGTTTCTAGCTGGTGAAGCTCCTTCTTTGGAGTTTGTGTTCTGCATTCGCAGTCAGGCCCAGCTAATTCAGCAATTAAAGATTTTTAAGCGAGTAGAGAATCATATGCAGATTACCCATGTTAAGCTCAATTCAATGCAGCTTTGGCTGCATTGGCTCACGTATTATAAAACTGTTAAGTGTGAACCTTAGGTAGATGCTAGATACACCAGTGAACAAGACAGATGTAGCTTCTGCTCATACAAGCTTCCTTAACTAGCTGTCATGTCAGCTCATCCTGAGTCCTTTGCGGCCTGGAGAACTCACTCATTCAATCAGTGAATATGAATTCCTTGTCAGACATTGTCCTAAGTGCTTTGCATATACTATCTGATTCAACCCACAATTTATCCCAAGGTACTTATCTCTAATTAGCACTTTAGGTATCTATGCTTAGAGTCGTAGGACCTGCCCAGGACCTGCCCAGATGTATGCAGCCAGCAAGGGCTAGAAACAAGATCGAAATCCAAGTCTACCTGACTTCAAAACTCAGGCTCTCATCACCCCATTCTGTTTTGCAATGGTTGTAATTACTTAGAAATTTGAAATCTGTTACTGATCTCCAATCAGCTGCCTAGAAAATGTAAACTGCTGCTTCTGGTTCTATCTAAATCTTCATGAAGCCGTGCCCTTATCATGATGAGCACTGAGCAGTGTATAGAATTGTTGAATCCCTGTTTCGTACACCTAAAACAAATACGACCCCATAAGTGAACTATACTGGAATTAAAATTTAAAAATTAAAAAAATAATAAAACATCAAGCAGGCCCTCTGTCATGATACATTTTCAGATATGGGAATCTAACGGCTTCCAAGCTCACTTTTTTTTTTTTTTTCCCTACTCTGGATGTCAATTATCCTGGTCATTTGTCTCTGGACTTACACTCATCGTGGCCAGTGACCCTCTTAAATGCTATCACTGGGGACTGCACACATCGTCATCATGCCTGGTGGTTTACTAATTGCTTCCTCGTGCTGTCGTATTTGATATTCACAAAACCCTTGTATAAGGTATCATTCTCTGCACTACAGGTACCAGGGGTTAGTGAAATAAGATAAGGTTCCCCAGCAAGCAGGTGTGGGGGCACGATGTCAAGGCAAGCCTGCTTCCATGTTTGGCATGATGGAGGAGATGGCCACTCACTGAATCAAAGCATCAAAGCAGCCTGGGATCGATTTTTTTTTTTTTCAAGGCAGTCTTTTTTTTTTTTTTTTTTTTTTTAGATTTTATTCATTTATTTGAGAGAGAGTGCATGAGCTCAAGCATGAGACAGGGTGGAGGGATGGGCAGAGGGAGAAGCAGACTCCTTGCTGAGCAGGGAGCCAGATCCATGCAGGACCCAAACCCAAGCCCCCCCGACTCTCCCCATCATGACCTAAGCTGAAGGCAGACGCCCAACCAACTGAGCCACTCAGATGCCCCTCTGGGATTGATTTTTTTTAATGGATCAGCAAATCAAATTATATCATTTAGGGCATCAATATGCAAAAAACAAAAACTATTAAAGAAAGCAAGGAGATAACTGTCATAAAATCAAGGTAGTCTTTACAAAGGGAGCTTCTGAAGAACTAACAACCACATTCAGTTTGGTGGTAGTTCTATGATGTTTGCTTTATAATCATCCTTATGTGTTTTTTGGGTTTTTTGGGGTTTTTTTTGCATTTTTCTGGTTGTGTGTTCTATTTTACAGGGAAAAGAAAAAACTTCTTTTGATGTTTGGTAAAGAAAATTATAACTATTGTTATTGGCATGTTTTAAAATAAGTGGCACATCTCTTTCCATCATTTAGAAGGAAATAAAAGAAGGTAGATCATATCCATGACTTGAGCAATTGCAAATAAATTAAATATAATTCATCAAAACAAGCTATGGTATATTCAGATTAAAGTGTGTTACAAATACACACAAGGAGAAAAGTTTACCTTTTTTCACCTAATTCATGTCATGAGAAATTTTTTTGCCTGTTTGTTTGCTTTTTACTCCAAACCATCAATGATAATAATAGTGCTAATGACAGCTCCCAATACATATGGGCCAGGAAGCTGGGATTCTCGGTTGAGTCTTACTCAAGCATGTTGGCTCTTAAAGGGGTTATTTTAATGAGTAGTTTGACAAAGCCCCAACACTGTCCTGAAGAGAAGAGCCCACAGAAAGCTCAGGCCCAACACCACGCCTCAACCTGCTTTTCTCATAAGCACATCAATTAAACTAAGCAAACCACTCAGCAAATCAGAAAGAATGTTCTAAGTAAACAGTTATTTTACAAGGACTAAAATGGCAGTAGCCACTCTGGGAATTCAATAGCATATACTCAAGAATAGGATCAGGAAAAATAAAATCACGTGATTTCAAAAATAACATGACTGATATTATTTTATTATCTTACGTTTAAGGAAAGAGTGTGCTTTAAATAGCATAAGCAAAAATGAATTATTACTTTTCCAAATTATTTGCAAACTATTCTTAAACATACCCTACATTTGGATGCCCACATTTTCTCAAAATTTTGGCACTTTCTAAAACACCAGCTGCAATTAAAGCCATGTACATCAAAGGCCTAGGCTGTGACACAGAAGACCAAATCAGGGGCCTGAGTTTTTTATAGAAATAAGATCTAGTTATGTGCTAATTTGCATAGGTGATTGGCTATTTGAGAATCTCTAAATCCAAATTGTTTAGGTTTCTGTTCATATCTAGAATCCAAGGAAGTACACACACACATGCACACACACACATGCACACACACACATGCACACACACGGGAGACACACCCATGGTAGTCACTTTGGGAATTCAATAGCTTGTGTGTGGAGCCTCAGCCAGAGATCCACACATTAAATTTAGAGGGCATCAGTCCCTAATAATCACAAACCCACAGGAAGAGTTCTATAACATAAGACATCTGTGGACAATTTATACCCCCCGATGGATAACCTTGACAGGCCTGGAAAAGTATGTATTCCAAATTCCAATGTTAACCGAATATTTTAGTGCCTAACCTAATATTTTAGAAGCCTAATATTTTAATGCTATTTAACGCTCTTAAGGGTGTAGGTGGAGTACACATTGTAATTTGCCTAACAAAATATGCATTGTATAAAGAAACAATAAAATCACTGTACCGATATCCCAATCTTTTAAAATACATAACTACATGGTAACGTATTACGAGGTGCAGATCTCAATCACATTTCACTGGGAACATGCACTGTAATAAATAATTACAGTTGTGGGGGTTCAGAGGGCCATCCTTCTAGGATTAAGTAACACTGGTGGGCTATAACCTCTGAGCGCTCATTTCTCTCCCTTACCCATATGGAGAGTTTTATATTTTTTTAAAGATGGCTTTGATGAGACATATTTCATCTTCCTGTATCAGTTGGGAATGTTGCTGTTTCAGGTCTTGAAGCAATTTGCAATGCACATGACGGTCGGCCTGCCTTGGATACCGCTGCTGCAGGAATACTGAAAATGAGCAGGCAGGACTGAACTTCCAGTAGAAGCCTTGAAGGAAGTGGCCCTTCACGAGGTAGTTTTGAACTTGTCAGCCGAACTGCAAGAGAACTTCATTTTTTTTTTTTTTTCTGCCTGAGTTGCCAGCTTGTGTTTGATTGGAGTTTCGTTGTCACCAGAACCATGGCCATCTCCTCCCTCCTTCCTGGACATCTGCCTTTAGCGTGAAAAACTACTTCGTTAACCTTCTGCTTTTTAGGAGCAGCAAAACACAATCTATGCTTTCCCGTTTCGCGGAGGCTTGAAATAATAATAGTATCAATGAGTCGGGCTGGCTCTCTATTGATTGATGGCCTTACTTACGGAAGAAAATGAGTGGATGTGGTACAAAGCACTTTATTAATCGTTTTTAAATTCCAAGTTTCTGTATGGCACTCTTTCATTATCCTTCTAAGTGAAATCAACCAAAGTACTTTATTTGCCTATATATCTTAAAATTAAAAAAAATTAATACCCTACATTCATCTCAGATGATTCTTCAGTGGTTTAAAAAAAAAAAAGTGGCATGCTGGATTTATTTCCATTAATGAGCCCAGCCATTAACAAACCATAGAAGCAAGATCTCTACTCATAGCTGGTGACTTACGGCCCGATGATAACCAACAAGTCTCTCTGTCTACAATCAATCAATCAATCAACCAACCAACTAATCAATCAAAGCTTTTATTAAATAACTGTAATGGCTTTAATGGGACTTTAAACTCGGAAAAAACTTGTGGAATGTCTGAGACGCACCACTTTGAAGATATGTGCAAAGCAAAGGTGACTCTGGCTATTTCCATTTGTGGGCATTTATAACAAATGCATTATTACGGAGCTTTATTGTTAGTTAGAACTCATCAGCTCGCTTTTATGAAAAAGTACAGAGGGCAGGATGGTCCCCATATTCTCATAGCAACACAAGCATCAACCACAGAGAAGGAAAAAAAATCAGTTGCACAACTGGTAAATTCACTGGACTAGACTGTTTATATATTTCTGAGCTTGGCTACAGAATGATAATTAGCCTTTCAATATTGGATGCTCCCAAGTGCCTGATGTGTATTAGATAGTCCAGAAATGAGTTATAGAGGAAAAATTAAATAAGATGCAGAATATAGGAAAAATAAATTTAAAGCAAATAAATAAACATACACCCAATGCTCCCCACCTATATCCTCTGCTGTGGTGAGAAAAAACACAACTCCAAGAGAGAGGAGGTGAAAATTACAAAAAGCAAAAATTAAGATGGAAACACAAAAAAAAATGTTTGCCAAGGGGAAACACACTCTAGATAAAAATAAACAAAATTCTCTTTGCATTTATGTACTCATAATTTTTCCACTGAGTACATTTGCACAGTTGGAATTAGAAAAAAAAAAAAAAAAAAGAAGAAGAAGCAAATTTCCCACTAGCACATTTGTTAGAAGAGGAAAAAGGGAAAAAAGCCCTGTAGGTCAAGTCTCACGGAGAGAATGCCAAATGTCTTTGTGTCCAGTTATTTATGGTTTCAGATAATTGTACAGAAAATATCAAATTTGCATAGTGTGATTATTGCTGATTATTTATCTAGCAGTCAAAATGTTTCAGTGGTTCCTAGGATGACAGATTGACAAGTCCTTAAAACTCATTCATTTTATGAAATTTGCATGTAATTAGGCAATAATGAAGGGATGTTTGTGGACAGAGGATTATACTACAATATGCTGGAAGCAATTCAAATGCTTGACAAAGTGTTAACATTATCTTCAGATTCAACCAAGCCTTAAATGCTTGGTTCAAAAATCACTAAATGTATGAATTGGGTAAAAAAGATTTAGAAAATTTTCAATGGAGTAAAATGCATTTTTTTCCCAATTTTTAAAAAACATTCACTCTCTAGACTTAACTATATTTGGGAGTATTGTTGCACTGAAATTAGTCAGTCATGGTCTAAAATTGGACACCAAAAACGGGGAGACACAACATAGTGATGTGAAAGAGTCTAGAGTGTCCCTCAATCCCCCCATGAACTTCATGTCGGTCCTCCTCAAGGTGTGTGACCTTGGCCAGGTTACTTCCGAACCTCAGGACCCCTAGATACTGTATTGTGTAGACTTGAGATGATAATCTATTTCCCAAGTCTGAGAAACACTTGTGTTCCGTGCACTTATAATGACTTAAAATCTGGATGCTTCTGCAATTGTCTTGGAGGTTTTCATTTAATATAATAATGTTTCTTTTGTCCCCCAGGGGAAAAGAAAAAGTTGCACACACTTCAATTCAGACCATCTTAGAATTAAAGAAATATGGTATTTATAAAATGAAAAGCGTGATGCCAGGTATAAAGTTCACCCTTAAAAAATGATACCTATTATTCTGTGGTCTTCTTTCTGCTGAAATTTTACACCATTGCTTCTCCAAGATTGAGATGGACATTATAAAATCTGCATTTGAAAGTTACAGATTGTCTCTGATCTTCACACAGAACCGTCTTTTCAAGTAATTGATGTATATTATGTAAAATGCTTTCTTTTAAAACCAGACTACCTGAAGTATTGGGTTATTATAGTAATTTAAATCAATGAAAGTCTTAACAAAGGTTTATGGAGAGTTCTAAGAGGAGAATAAAAGTTATTTCTTTTGACTGTTGGATCCATAGTTTATAACTTGATCTAAGAAATGTGCTCATTACTTCATGATTCTACTTGGGACTTTTAAGTGTTGTTGGGTAGTGGGGGTGGGGGTGGGGAGAAGGCAACCACATTTTGGAATTCAAAATAGTAAACTAAATCTCTAGGCACAGATTGTAGAAGGCCCTGAATGCCATTCCAAGAGAGACAGATCTCATGCAATGAACAATGAGGGACCCTTCAGATGTTTTCCACCAGGAAATTCATCCAACCAACCACATGGGCCAAGAGCTTTCAAAATTAAAGAGTACCTCAAAAACCCTCAATTTATAAATCTCTACAACTCTCACTGTGACTCATTAGTCAATGGAGGTAAAATTTAGGCATTTTACAACAATGTGGAAATCTTACCAAAATATTAAATGGATTAGGAGATATCCATCTTAGCTAGAGGCTGGTAGAGTCCTTTCATTGAGAAGGTTACATTCAAGGTTGGTTGTCATGGCAAACTAATAGCCATAAAAGACAACCCCACTCCCCAATATCATACGCTTAACATCATAAAATCCAAAGTAGGTTGGTAGCAGGGCTCTGCTCCACGCATGCAAACACTCATGACTCCACCATCCCTAGGTTCTCTGAGACATCTGCAGAGACCAGGCAACCAGTCGTAGTGAAGGAAAGAGAAAAAGCTGGATGATGGAGTAGGAAGTGATTTTAGAGTGGAGGCCTAACAATGGAACATAGCATTTCCACCCACATTCCATGGACTGGAATCCAGTCATTCTTAATGAGGGATCATCTAGATGTGTGCCTAGCAGTGAAAGGGCATGGGTTTTGGTGAACACAGCTTTGTCCCTGCCATAAAAATGTCTGGATATTGCATCGTAATGTCTGGATGACAATGGATTGATAATTATGCCCATTCACCACTATCACTTTGAAGCAAAGTTCCTGAAAAGACTCATCTCTAGCATCTCTCTCCCTATTTTCTCTTGACTTTGCTCCAGTCAGGAGTTTGCCCCAGTACCAACACAACTGCTCTTGTCAAGGTCCTTTGTGACCTCTACATGAAAAAATTTAATTGTTATACTATATGATTTCACTTATATGTGGGATCTAAAAAAACAAAACAAATGAATTGGCAAAGAGCAGAATCAGACAGAGAACAAACTGGTGGTGGCCAGAGGGAAGGGGGTAGAAGGATGGGCAAACTGGGTGAGGGAGAGTGGGAGGTACAGACTTCCAGTTATGGAATGAATGAGTCACAGGAATATAAGGCACAGCCTAGGGGTTATCGTCAATGATATTTTCATAGTGTTGTACGGTGACACATGGTAACTCCATTTGCCGGGAACGTAGCGTAACCTGTTGAGAAGTTGAACCGCTATGTTGAACACTTGAAACCAATGTAAGATTGTGTGCCATCTATACTTAAATAAAAATTGTATTAATTCAATTGCTATTTCTCAGTTCTCATCAAACTAGACCTGCTAACAGAATCTAGGGCAATTATTGGCTCTGCCTTAAAATATTATCTTTCTTTGTCTTCCAGAGCACACCTCTCCTTGTTTTGCTCCCATCTCGCTGACTGCTTCTTCTGGACTTTCTTTTCTGATTCTTCACTATTTCTCTAACCTTTAAAAGTGAGGATGTCTTCATTGTTCTATCTGCGTGCATCCCCACATCCATATCTAGCTCAGATCTCTCCACTAGACTCCAGATACATGCTGCCCACTGTCTAGTCAACTTTCCCACTTGCATTTCTAAGACACCTGTCAAACTTAACATTTTCCAAACTGAATCCCATTTTACTTTCCTCAACTTTACCCTCCATCAGTAGTAAGACCATATTTCCACCCATACACCCCCCAAAAAAACTTGACTCCTCTTTCTTTTAGCCTCATACCTGGTTTGTCAGTCAATGCTGTAGGCTCTGCTTTAGCCTATATCCAGAATCTGACCATTTCTCCCCACCCCCATTCATTTCTGCAAACCATAACCTCTTCATGGGATGACTGCAGTAGCTTCCTGACTGTTGTTCCTGCTCCTATCTTTTCTTACAGTGACCCAGTTGATTCTGTAAAACCTTATCAGATATGTCACTCATTTACTTAACACCTCCATTTCTTTCCAATGTTCCTCCACTCAAAGGCCAAAGTTCTCACTGAGACCTAAATCTGGCCCGCGATGCCCAGTCTGACCTCACTTGCTTCTACTTTCCCTATTGATCCTTATGTTCTAGTCACACTGGCCTCCAAACACCTCCTCAAGCCCTCCAGCAATGTCTTTCCTCCTTCCCAGTACTTAGTACTATCTATTTTCTCTGCCTAGAATCATCTTCCCCAAATTACCTTTATGGTTCATTCTGTCTCTCCTTAGGTCTGCTCGGTGAGGGCTTCTTCCCCACCCCACTTACATTGCAAAATGCCACCCCCTCCACCTCAACACTCTTGATCCCCCCCCAGCTATTTTCTTTGGTCATAGCACTGTCATATTTTTCATACCACTTACTGGTTTATCTTGTTATTGTCTATTTCTCCAAATGTCTGTTTTATTTGGTATGAATCCCCAGCTCCTAGAAGACTGACTGGTATATGATCAATGCTCAATAAATGGTTGCTGAATGAATGAGTGAATGAATGAATTTCTCCAACTGCTTTCAGGACCAACTTGAAAAAGAAATGCAAAAGAAACTCTCCCTAAATTAAGACATTTCTAGAGAAAAAGGACAGTGCAAAAGCACTTAAGGTGTTACTGGACCTTGCCAGCGATGAAAATATCAGCATAGTAGATACTAATAGTCTGCATAAAGCATTGGTACATAACCAGGTATATAACTGGGACTTGGTTAGGGGTTCAGCATATGAATGTTGGGGGGGATGCAGTTCAGTCCCTAACAGCTACATCCTAAAAAAGGTTGATTTTCAAAAACAGGCAGAGGGCTGGATTTGGTCCATAAGCCACATGAGGCCAGTGTGACTAGAACATAATGTCCTCTGACCTAGAAGTATGTTACATATACCTTTGTTGGGCACTTCCGGTAAGTCGGTCACTCTGCTGAGAACTTTGTGCGGCTCTCTCATTGAGCTGCTGTGATTTCCGCCATTTTACAGATGAGAAAACTAGGCTGATTTCAGACATCACCCAGGGTCTAATAGCGTCTCTGAGCCTTTCAGAACCAGGTTTGCCTAAGGCTAGAACCTAAAGTCTTAGCTACTTCCAGTCTTGGATTCCTGGAGGATATACAGTTTTTACAGTAAGAAAATATATTTAATGGATTACATTTCGCTGCAAATAGTATATATCAAGTGCAAATGAAACAAGCACCTTATGTAGCTACAAACTCAGTAGGAAAGCCTTGCTGTGGAAGATTCGACCATATGAAACTCACTTTACTGTAAGTCAAAAATGAGCAACTATGGTCAATTTTGTATATAGCAACATACTTTGCACCTCAGAGTTAAGGCAGAGCTTTGGTCTGGCCTTGGATGCCACTCAGGTGGGCCTACCTCATAAGAGTGTGTCCAAGGTACACACCAAGGCCTGCCACAGTCTGGAGAGCCTGATCAAGCTGAACAAGCTACAAAGATTTCCATTTACTGGGGTGCAGCCGAGGAGGGTCTTCAAAAGTGTTTTCATATTCTTGGCCCACGATGTGCTTCATGTGTGGGTGCAAAATATAAATAGGCTGAAAAATATTTGTTTATTAGTGTATGAAATTTAGAACTTGTGTAAAATGCCAAACGGAACAGCCCTGGAGACTGAAACCCTTTATACATTCGCCTGACTGCCCCCAGAGTTTGAGGACTAGCCCTGCCAGCTTCCTCTAGGGCTCTGCCTCTCCAGCGAGTTTGAACTCTTGGTGGAAAGGGCCGCTTTCCACTGTAAAAGAATCCATTGG
Source organism: Potos flavus (assembly GCA_028534135.1). NCBI lineage: Eukaryota > Metazoa > Chordata > Mammalia > Carnivora > Procyonidae > Potos > Potos flavus. The sequence goes on from CM052885.1 coordinate 73,695,380, forward strand.
TCTCACGATGATTTGGTTTCTGGCGTCTAGTCTGAGAGGTAAGAATTGGTGTCACGTCTAATGGTCACTGGTCTGAAGTCGCCACGTCGCAATCATTGGAGAGGCTATAGTCATCTCCAAGTGCTAAATGGTACAGAAACTACTAACCAACAGAAACTCTTAATCAGAGACAATATTAATGAGGATTCACAGTGGGAACTCATAGAGAAAAGTTTGTCTGAAAGCTTAGGACCTAGAACTAGCTAGTGGATGTGGTCTACTCAGGGCACTCTGGGACCCCTCGTCCTTATGTGCACCCTTTCGCAGATGTTCTTCTTGGCTCCAGGATGGATGTCTCATTCTGACTGTAGGGATTTGGAAATAGGCAAACATCACTGCATTGTGCTAACATATAAGCCCTCAGGAAGAATGGGAAACACCTGCTAACTGAACTGGACCATGCCAGGGTTGAACATTCCAGACAATTCCCTGAGAGAACAGTCCCCTATGTGTTGCTCAGAAGCAATGGGGCTTCCAAGAACCTTCTCCATAGCAGGCTGTCCCCCAGAGGGAAGACACAATGTTGATACCATTCCAAGGCACACTATATTTTTGATTAATAAGCCTGTCTTCCCTCATATTCACTCCTCCGTTAGGTCTCATAGAAGGCAGTAGGATAAATAGCAAGGCAGATGATTCAGAGAGGGTAACTCGGTGTGCCCTAGGCCAACTTCTCCGCAGGAACTAGACACCTAGTGGGGCCCAGGCCCAACAAAGAGCTAGCGTTCATGTGGTCTTTGGTTTGATTTTTTCTTAATTAATTCATTAAGCAATAGTAGTTATGTAAAATTAGGCCAAGGCACTTTCCATTGTCACTCAGGCAAAGCTGGTAACTCTTCTTGAACTATCACTCTTCTTTATCTTCTACAGTGAATTCTCCTTATTAACATACCCTTGACACTCATTAGAGCTGAAGTTGCCATTCCAACATAAGTCAAGGTGGAGATGTGGGAAGCAAGGGAATATTATTTGATCTCATCCTCAATGTGATTTGACTGCTTCAGAACTCAAAGTTATTCTGTCTGTCAGAGTCTGTGCCCTCCAGCCTTTAATACCTTGACTCACTTCTCTCTCCCTGACCTTCCTTTTCCACTGAAGCTACCCATCCTTTCTCCTTCTGCACTGAGTAAGACCCACTGAGCTTCCAGCATCTCTATGTATAGACCACATCCTTCATCAAATTACACGCATCCAATCTTCATTTCCATTAAAATGGAGAAGGGTATGGGAGGGAAATGTAAGGCAAACTGCAGGGTTCAATTTATTCTCAAATCAAAAATCCTTAGAGACAATATTTTTTTGCCCAGCTCGTAAAGCATCTGTTTGGGACGGGGGTTCCCATGACTCTGCCATTTGTGGAGTGGTCTCCCAAATGCACCTTGCTAAGGGCCCTTTCTTTCTTAGCTAACAGGTCCATCGATAATTTCCATATTCTCATTGTAGCTCATCTGAACATGAATTCTGTTTCCAAATAACCCCTAGGTGGTGGAATATATCCATGTCCAAATCCCTGGAAACTGTGAATGTTGCCTTCTTCGGAAAAGAGATCTTTGCACATGTAATTAAGGATCTTGAGATGAGAGCATCCCAGTTACCCAGGTGGGCGATAAGTCCAATGACAAGCCATCATAAGAGAGAGCAGAGAAGAAGAAACACAGATGAGAAGTTGATATAAGGACAGAGGCCAAGACTGGAGTGATGTGGACACAAACCAGGGAAGCCAAGGACTGCTGGCAGCCACCAGAGCCTGGAAGATGCAAGTATGGATTCTCCCTTAGAGCCTCTGGAGGGCATATGGCCCCACTCACCTTGACTTCAGACCTCTGGCTTCCAGAACTGTGAAAGAATAAATTTCATGTATTGCATGGAGTACTGGGTGTTATATGCAAACAATGAATCTTGGAACACTACATCAAAAACTAATGATGTACTCTATGGTGGCTAACGTAACATAATTAAAAAAAAAAAAAGAAGAATATTCAACTTAAAAAAAAAAAGAAAAGAATAAACTTCTTTTGTAAGCCACCCAGTTTGTGGCAATTTGTTAGAGCACCCAAGGAAACTAATATACCTGACAAGGACTCACTCTTGTCTATTAGTTTTTGGAAATCAATGTCCTTCAGTCATCTCTACCAAATAAGAGAAATATTTAGTGTGATTTCTGATGTAATACAGAGCATGCTTTCAATATAGAGGAATCATTTCCGACTAATCCATTCAACAAATATTTAGCCATTCAACAAATATTTATTGAATGTGCACTCTTGCCAGGCCCTCTTCTAAGTCCTAGAGATGAGTCCTTTCCCTCGGGGATCTTATGTTCTAATCTTCCCAGAGCTGTTTGATGAGGACAGGCGGTATTTACCAATAAGCAAACAAACAAGGGAGAGCTGGTAGCCCCAGGGCAGTTAGATTAGGAAATGTCCTGCAAAAATTCTGTGAAAGATAAATATTCAAAATGGAGGTATTTGGTATCAGAGCAGTGCCTGATGATGGATTAATAACCAGCTCAGAAAAAGGAACCAAAGAAAAGAAACGAATAGGCTCCCTCAGTATAAGAAAATATAAAATAGAAATCCTCAAAGTATAAATTCTGTACCCAAAATTCTTTTTTTGCCACTATTTGGGATGATGAGTATATAGTGACATTTCCAAATTGCTGTTGCTGATTAAGCTGCTGAAAGTAGCGAAATGCTAAATTGATAACAATGAAACCCCAGAAATGAGTAGAAAAATGGCAGATGAACTTTAGATGAGCAAGGACAAGGGAGAGCCTCCAAGGGTTGCAAGGCAATCAGCCAAACTCTGATTCCAGTGATTTTTTTTTTGTTTGTTTTCTTCCCTTTCTGATCATCCAAAAGGGACTCTATTATCTTAAGTGCATGCCTCTCCAGTTCATCCTTCATCTCTCAAAAATCATTCCAAATGCAGGACATAATTAAGAGGGTAGTTGGAAACAAGAACAGGAAACCCAGCTAAACCATTAAACAACTTGGCTGTGCTTGTTGCTGGCACAACCAGATTCGATTTGCCTCTTCATGGCCAGGAAAGGTCACTGAATAAGGAATGCAAAGACACAATAGTGTGTCATAGAAGGACATGGTAAATAAAGAGTTTTATACACAAAAATACAAAACACCTCACCCAGTTTAGCGAGGGTTACACACACGTAAAGGATGTGGATGATCCCCACTGATTCTTCTATGAAATCATAGAGTTAAAAGGCTCCCTTTGGAGTGTATTTAATGTCTATGTCCTGTGTATACATAGATACATAGTAGATGATTGGTCCACATTTATCGCTTGATTATTAACTGAAAAAAAACCCCGAAGCAAATAAAAGATGAGATGCTTCATCAAGCAGGTAGGGAATTTAAGGAAAGTGTTATTCTTAGACAGGAAATAGACTGACCACAGAAACAGACTCAAAAGGAGGTTCCATTGAAGTAATCTGTATATTACTATAGATTATTAATTATAGTATTATTACAGATTATTAATTATATTATATTATAAATAATAATTACAAGTTATTGCAGGAACAAGATTTCTGGGGCAGAAGCATAGGGCTTGCCAAGGATGGGGCAGGGAAAAGCCGTAACCCTAACAATATTTCGTAACTGACACTGTGAACATTTCATTGTTAAAACAAACAAGCAAACAAAAACCCACTAAGTTAAAGCAATGTGTATCCTGACCTATATAAGATCTTTATATTTTCTTCCTAAAAGTACTACTTCAAACTTTAAAATTTGACTTAATAAACAATGCTTTCTTATGAGGCAGAAAAAAAATTGAAGTATAAAATGTATACAGTTTCTCTAACCGTTTATAGTCTGTCTTCCATGTCTGTACATTTACTTACATACACACACTTCTACCTTCTTGACAGAAAAAAACACTCCAGCATATTCTTCATACAGCTCTGTATTTTGCTTATTTTCTCTTGAAGATTTTTTTGGTATGCGCTGCACATAAAGAGTGTCCTCATTCTTTTTGAGAGCTCTATAGCATTTCATGGTATAGATACAGCATAATACATTCAACAAGACCCTACTTATGAGCATTACGTTATGCTCAACTTTTCCTTTTTTACAATATTGTAATGACTAGATGCTCCTGTTTGAGTATATTTGTAGGATAACACTTTCTAAAAGTGGAATTACGGAGTCAAAAACATGTGTAGTTTTTTTTATTGTAATAAATGGCACCGCATTGCCTTTCATGATGATATGACGATTTATATCAGTGTAACGTCATATGGAATTTCTCATGTTTCTACATAAGCATTGTACTACCCAGTTTAGCACTAAAGCCTGATGTATTCCTCTGAGGATGGCAAATCCCTGGTCGTGTAGGCTTACTTCGCTATCTTTAAGCAAAAGGACGGGGCTCCGTAAGACGCTATCCATAGCATTTGTGTATATTTGTCCACATCATTAGCATCTACTGTGAGCTCCTGAAGGGAGGTGTCATTTCCCTTGACCTTGCTTTAGAACACTCCCAGCGGAGAGCCGGCATGTGTGGTGCTTGAGAAAACTTATTTGATGTTGATGATAATGATAAATGGCATTTTAATTTACCGAAAGAGCAAATCAAGTTTCAGAAGTCTTAGAGTCTCACTTAAAATAATATTCAACGACAACAGCTTACCCTCGCTATGCTTTTCATCGGCAGCTAATAAAAATACTTTTACTAGACCATTTGAGTGCAAACGGTATTAACATGGTATTAATTATGTATTTTTAAAACCCTCAGTTGCCGCCGGTTCCTTAGGAAGGAAAGCAGATTTGCATTTGATAAAGTATATCATCCTCGATTTCCTCTGTGCTTTCTGAAACACAAAGTGTATTAATAAAACCCAAACTGCCTGCTCAGAATAAGAATGAACAGGGTCCCCCCCAAAGTGATTTATCTCTACGGCCTGAGGAGCCGCTACCTCACGCGCAGCCATTATGGCAGCTACAGATAACAAGGTAGTATCGTGTGAGATGGTTTCTGACACACAGACCAATCATGGCGGCCTCTAAGTGAAATTTTATAGCAGATCCCAATAACTCATATAATTACGAAAACATCTTTCTCTAACATCTTGTGGCTCAAATCTGGGCTGCTGAGAAGGTTGGTTATGCATTCTGAGCTCTCCCCTCTGGAAGCTTGCCTCGTCAAAGGCAACTCAGGTCGTGTAATCACAAGTGTTGTAAACACACATAGCTGTTTATAGAACAAACAACCGTTTGAATGTGAGAAAAACTTAAAATTACAGTCCTTACATGTGTTGAACTAAAAAGGTAGATATACCTGAGTTGAGCAACCCATAGAAGAAACGAAATCAAGTCAATGAATTTCATTTAGAAGGATGTGTGGCTCATTCACTTTGGCTTGGCCCAGGATGCACACAGTTAAGATTCCCTGCAACTGGAAGGCGGGTTGGGAGACATTTCTCTACCTGCCTTCTTGAAAGAGCCCAAACTAAACGGAAGAGATAAGCTCAATATGACTCAGAATATCTCACAGAAGCAGGGAAGAAGAGAGGTGGGAAAAGGCATACACACGAGGGAAGTCACAATGGGGAAAAGCAAAGAAAGACGAAAACGCCACCCTCAGGGGAGAGAAAAAAAAAAAAGAAAAGATATTACGGAAACTCCATAGGCTGTAGGGTAGAAGGTACACCATATAAATACTAGGTTTTTAAATTTTAAAAGATATTTTAAAAGAGAGTCAGCCTAAATGCATGTATACACAAATGAAATCCTAAATTCCACCGAACGCTGTTAACAATTAAGTCAAAGTTAAGATGGGAAGATTCAGAAGATTCAAAGAAGAGAATTAAAGCTTTCTAGAACAATTTTTTTTTTTTTTTGCAAATAACCCTCATATCTTTTCTTTTTTTCTTGATTAAATGAAATTGAAAAAGTGACTTACGAGCTGCATATACTATTTTATGTAACTTCTGATAACCAAACGCTGATGACTTAAAATAAATTAACCGTAAGGAGCAAAGGGTGGAGGGTGGGGAGTTTTCAATTATCTTGCCAAGAGCCAGAGGGTGTGACTCATTGCAACACTGGCTGCCAGTCGGGGTCCCAGTAGGAACAGAACAGAGCCTGCTGAGGGAAGCTGACTGAAGAACTATTTGCAAAGGTGCGGGAGGATTAAGGAAACTAGGGAGAGGGAAGCTCTCCAGGGCTGGTTGTAGCAGGGAGGCAGTCCCACTCCTAGGCATTAGGGGCAAAGGGAGAGCCCACTGACCTGAATCTGACAGGAAGAGCAAGTAAAACTACAACGGCTGTCAAAGTCAGCCAGGAGGGAGAAGAGGGCTAATGACCTGAAGTCATTATCCTCCTTCCCGTGACCTCCTGCCAGTTCTTCCCACTGGACAAAACAAGCAAAGCCAAAGGGCGAGGGAGCCATGAGCACAAGCTCGTAAATGCCACTTCAGCGGGGCAAAGGGCAGGGTAGGGAGGGTGGAGGGGAACCGGGTCAGCGCATGGAAAACTTCTAGCGCGATGGGCAAACTCTTGGCAGAAATATGCCGAAGATCAAAGTTATTTGTCCCAGGATTGGTTGCATCATTTCCAAAATAAACAAAACTCCCCAGCTGCAAGTTAGACATTGGAGGACTCAGTAAGGACTCTTTGGCCCCGGAAGACTCCACGCTAGAGCTTCTTGATCCCATTGGTCACAAATAGCCAATCAGGACAGCGCCCGGTCCCACTTCCGCGTGCACCCTGGAACACTCCGCTCTATTGTGCTTCATGATTCCTCATTAGACCTCCAGTGCTCGGGTAAGCTTTAGAAATATTTCCCCCCAGGAAGATGGAGAGAGACAAAGTGGACGAATACATAGAAATCTGTTGCTACTGTACTTTGGAGAAAAAGTCAACTTCCGGTTTAAGTCTTAATAATAGAGATGGTAGAATCATCTCTCTGAGAATAATTTTAAAGCTGCAACATACAGAAGTGAAAAAAGATGATTTCCCCAAATTCCATAATTATCAAGATTGGCATGTGGATTTATGAAATGGGGTTAAAAACTGAGCAGGTAAAATTTGCACGTTTGTTTTTTATCTCTTAATGCTTATTGGCCTTATCTTCTCTGATCTTGCCTTCTCTACTTGTTCTCTCTCCAATTCGTCCAAATGTTGGCTATTCTTTCATCAGTTATAGCCCAAACATAGGACTCATTGTCATCACCAAGTGCTCCTGCTGGAAGCTTTTCCCGTCACTGGTTCCCTAGGTATGACTGTACAGGTTGTGCACTGACAAATTGTACATGGTAACACTTCCACTTTTCCACATTCTTCTGGGAACTTAGCTGCCACAAAATTCTCATATTTCTGTGTTTCCAGTAAGATTTCTCCCCTTCCTTGAAATTGCCAAATTTACAGCTCACTGCAGAAAATAGCAGCAGACTAAAGCCACCATACAATCTGGCTAAAATCCCTATCTGACTAAATAGTAAATTGCATTTTTTTTCCCCTGTATGCATTAGCGGAAAAAACAATTGATCCTTTCAAAACTTGTTGTTCACTTAGGAATAGCACATTAGAATAGCATATGCTTTGAGGTGTCAGTCTTGCAAATGCAAATGTAACAAACACCAGCCAAAAAGGACTGGTATTCAAGAAGTAAGGGGCAAGAGGAGGTATTGATGGTATTGATGGTAAGCTTAGCAGGAGGTCTGAGAAAGGAGTTACTCACTGGCATTCCTAGGGCTAGCTCAGGTTACATGGAGAAAGTGAGGCTTGGGTTGTTGGGAGGTCATAACCACCTTAAGGTTAGTAAATGAACTAGAAAACAATTCAAGTCTCTGACCCCCATTTTTCCACGACTGTCATCCTACCATCTTCCTGTTTTATCTATTCCAGAACCTAGCATAGTGCCTGACACTATAATAGATTTTTTTTTTTTAGATTTTATTTATTTTAGAGAGAGTGAGAGCAATCACAGAGGGAGAGGGATCACAGAGGCAGAGGGAGAAGCAGACTCGCCACTGAGTGGAGAGCCCGATGTGGGGCTCAAACCCAGGACCCTGAAATCATGACCTGAGCCAAAGGCAGACGCTTAACCAATGAGCCACCCAGGTGCCCCCATATAATAGATTTTTAAATAAAATATCAGGAATTAATTAATCTCTGATCCTTCACTAAGATACCTACTATTCTATCACTAAGTGAATTATTTGGAGGTAAAGTCTTAACTGATATTAGAACTGAGTGGCACCTGGGTGGCTCAGTTGGTTGAGTGCCTGCCTACAGCTCAGGTCATAACCCCAGCATCCTGCAGTCAAGCCCCGCCTTGGGCTCCCTACTCAGCAGGAAGCTTGCTTCTCCCTCTCCCTCTGCACCTACCACCTTGCTCCTGCTCTCTCTCTCAAATAAATAAATGAAATCTTAAAAAAAAAAAAAAAAAAACAGAATATAAACAATATTTTCAAAAATCCAGGAATGACTTGATTCAGTTGGAATTTTATTTAAATAAAAGTTGGTATTAAGGGACACCTGGGTGGCTCAGTTGGTTGGGCGGCTGCCTTTGGCTCAGATCATGATCCCAGGGCCCTGGGATCGAGTCCCGCATCAGGCTCCTTGCTCGGCAGGGAGCCTGCTTCTCCCTCTGCCTCTGCCTGCCTCTCTGCCTGCTTGTGCTCTCTCTCTGACAAATAAATAAATAAAATCTTTAAAAAAAAAAAAGTTGGTATTAAATTCTAAATTCTGGTTTTGTTTTTGGTGTTCGTTGGTGGCTTTTTTTTTTTTTTAACTGTTGCAGACTGTCTATCTAGACCTCCAGTCTCCTGAAGCTTCATTCCCAAGGCCCATCATTCCACAAATCTTTCTGAGCCACCATTCTGGAATCTCCAGTCTTCGGGGAGGGAAGGGAGGGGTGGGAGGGGGAGGGCCGAGCTCAGCACTCAGGCAATCTGGAAGAGTCTGTGCCTCACCGCCTCCCTAGGGGAGAAGGCTAAGTCACACGGAGCTCCGAGAGCAGGATCCCAGACACTCAGTCCACCAGCACTAAGCAGGATGAGGCTAGCTATCTGTCCTAGAGGAATTTAGATACCAAAGAAGTAAATAGAAGTCGGGAGAAACTGGGGAAGGTTTTTGCGGAGCAGGTATGACCTAATTTTGGTAGGGGGATTAGGAAGGATTTAGATAATTAGAAAGCACGTGGGAAAGACTTCTCAGCTGCAAGGCAGAGCACACTCGGAGGCCGAGGGCCTCCACTGAGCCGCGCATGTGACGGAAACTTGCCCCGTGGAATGAAGGCTGAGACGGGGAGCAAGAGAGTCCCACCAGTGACTGCAGAATTGAATAAATTTCTTAATGGACTCATATCACTTAATTTGTCCAGCCAAATGACTCTAGCATTCTGCTGGGAAATGTATCTTAATCTCCTTTTCCCTGCATGTCCATCGAATAAATGAAAGACTAAATGAAGGTTCGTTGCCCTTGTCAAAGGAGTCCTCATAAGGAGATACGGATACAGATATTCCAAATACATTACTGTCACTTCCAGCATTCTAAAGTCTTTTTTCTCTGACCGTGTTCTTTCCAGTATTCTCAACCATGAGTCATGTCTTTCAGCTTTTGAGGATGGACTGGATATTGGTAAAGAGTTCAAGTCATTCATAGTCAGATGGAATAGAGAACAGATAAGCTGGGTGGTATATATTTGAAGCATCAAAAAAAAGCCATACAAAATGAGGGGGGCGGTGTCCTTGTGTGGTTTGGACGCAGCTTAGAATTGCGTGGCATTAAAGAGTACCCCTCGGGGCAGGCCAAGAAAGGTGATGAGGCGCGTTCCCTCTCAGTTATGAAATCACCAGTCTGTGGCCTCTCCCTACGGACCATCTCTTAAATATAGAGACTTGCCATTATTTTGACAGCTTTGTATTTAAATTCACTTAATGAGAACAACAAATACAAAATCTGGGCCAGCAAAATATGTTCCCCAGTTCAAATTAGAAGACACGATGTGGGGAAACAGGTCCATCCCTACTTTTAGATTTGCAAAACCAATACTCAAGTTAAATAGTTGTGTTACTCACCTACATACTAGATCTTTGGAGCTGAAAGAAATTTCTAATATAAAGTTTTCCTTCTACAGTTCACACTATTTTAAGGTTTGCGGTAATTCATTCTCATGTGGTTAAATGTCATTCTCACTGGAAAGTGTCTATGTTTTTAATTTCACCTTTTTTCCTGGACTTGGGACTAGGATAGAAGACACAATGGCAACTTTGTTGAATTTTTTGTTGCAATTTATTTTTCGGCCGCTTAAAAAATATAATGTAGATTTTATGTTAACATTTGTTTGATACAGGTGGTGGTGGCACCTATGTGTTATTTTCAGTCTTGTGTGTAGATCTGGAATATTCCACAATTATAAATAAAATTATTAGATATAACGTATTAAAATATGTTTTAAATCCTTAAGAAAAGGAGCACGGACAATCGCTTTGTAAAAACCGAAAAGGTCCTCCAAAATGTGTTCGCCATAGCTAGCAGGTTATGAATCAATTATAAAAAAGACCTACCAACAGAAAAAAGATAAATACACAAACTATCTGTTATGCGGATTCACCTGGTCACAAAATTCTCAACCATTTATTTGGAGGGGCAAAGAAAACAAAATCCGGTTCCTTTTCGTAATAAACAAAAGGGTACTAATGCCCGTTTTCTGGATTTTTCCCGCCTTTAAGATCCATCTAAGCAAATTCCTATTGCTTAATAAAATAATATCCAAATTCACTACAGAGCACAGCCGTGTTCTCTTAGATATTAAGAAGTTGCATTCATATCGCAGTTGAACCTGTTTAGCTCCTTTCACTAGGAAACTGATTTCCTTATTTACCTACGCCAATATTTTTTCTAGTCATTTGTCATTTACATAACACTGAGCAACCAGTACTGGGAATGTCCTAAACAACAAAAAAGCCTCTATAACAATTTTTGACACAGGGGACTTCAGGGAGAAGTCCGTAAATTCATCAGCGGCAAATTCATTGCGCTTTCTGTTTAGCTAGTCATTTCCTAGTGGAACACTGATGTTTTATTTGGCTAGCAATAGCTACTGGAACAGGAGAGCAGTTGTATTCATGAAGCCAACTATTGGAAAGAATTTCCTTGCTTATTTTTCTCCTCTGTGTGTGTGTGTGTGTGCTTGTACGTGTGTGTGTTTTTATTCAAGATCTTGGGTGCAAAAGCCACCTTGTTTGTTTGTGAGAAATTTGAAAACATGCCTGTACGTAGTTTATATTTATGATCTCTTTGCGGTCATTTTTCTTAAATTAAGTTTTTGAAACTTACTAGATATTTTTTAAACTGTTGGATTCGCTGTTCTTACTGCATCAAATGGGTATAACTATTGCTCTTTTTCACCTAAGCCCATCCTCCACCATCATATCCTTAAAAAAAGTAAAACAAGTGATCAGTTTTGCAAAGGCAGAAACGGAAGGTGCAGGAAAGGAAATCTGATGATAATTAACCACACAATTATTCAATAAAGTGTCATTTACCAAAATGCGTTAGGTTATAGTCAGTTCTAAGAAAGAGTCATCTGTGTTCACCTTCATCTCACCAGTCATAATAAAAAGACAAGCTAAGGTTTTATTGATAGTGTGCCTTTAGTAGATCTATCTTGCAAGTAAACATTAACTTCTGGCCTTTGCAATCACTTTTTCTGTCTCTGCCTTTCATATTTTTGTCTCTTAAGATTTATCTAATTATCTCTACAGAAGAGAAAATGATTTTAATAAAAGGGAACAATTTCCTTTTCTGATATTTGATTCATTTTTCTCCTCTCATTCAAGAGAGACACCGTCTTTGGAGTAATCTGGTATATAAAACCATCACTCATAATTTTGGTCCCTTTTTAAGTGCACGTGGAGATTAGCATGCTTTGATTTATTTTGACAAGGGATGGTAAAGTTTTTTAAGAACAACAGTCCACCAGAAATATTATAAGAGCCTTTAGTTATGCTAGAAGAATAAATCATGTCAGGTGTTTCATAGGCTTGAAAGATGATCTCCAATCCCTTTTACTCTTGTTTATCCTAATGTTTTTGAATAATCCTTAAGATAATCAAGAAGTTATTAACTCTGCTATTTGAATACAGTGCACGAGAGTGACATTCAAATATAAAAGCTACTTTAAAAGAATCACAAGGCAGAAAGTGACCTTGGCTTGCTTTTAATCCAAGTCAGAGAGCATTTAAACTCTGCCAGAAGAGTTTAACCTCATTCTTAAGATCTCTAGGAAATAAAATTATTCAGTTTCCCAGAGTAACCTCCTCAAATGTGTCACACCTTCCCTCAGGGAGACAAGATGTCCAAATGAAACTGTAATACAAAAATTGAATGTTTTTCAGTGCCAATCTCATTTACAGTATCTTGAGATTAGCGTAGCTAGCTGGGAAACTGAGGATGGGGGCCAGGCATGCTGGTGTTCAGATTTCTGGGCCTGTGCCCTCTTCACCACTGAGGTCAAAGTAATGCAGCGTTTCCCGACCTGAGAGATTTACATGCACAGGACACGCCCAGAGAAATGGCCAGAAAGGTCATTCGCAAACTATCCACATGAATTATCAACCCAGAAAGGTTGCCATTCATAGGAAAATCCCTTTATTACTTGGAGAGGTAACCGGCGTATAACCATGGGCAGCCATTTACAACTTTTGCATTTTTCATAGGAAAGCTGAGACTGAAAACCAAGTCCAGTGATATAAAACTTCACAATTGTAGAAACTGTATTGTACCTGTCAGAGTACTTGACATAGGTGCTAAATATGATTTTCTACAGGCAGTGACTAAGAGGTTTTCCTCAAAAATCCGTACTGATTCTTCGAATCATTCAAGGTCATGTATCGTTCCCTCTTCAAAATTATTAGTACTTTAGGAATGATTAAAGCCATGTAGCAAAGAAGCATATGAAAAGTGACTCAATGACATATGCCATTAGAGAATTACAAATTAAAACAATAACCTGTTAGAATGGCTAAAATCTGAAACCCTGAAACTCCACATTCTGGCAGAATGTAAAGCCATGGGAACTCTCATTAACTGGGAAGGAGAGGAAGAACACAAATAGTGCAGTCTCTTTGGAAGATAGTAAGGCTTTTTCTTACAAAAGTAAACATATTCTTACCTTATGATCCAGCAACCCGCACACTTTGGTATTTGCCAAAACGACTTGAAAACTCACGTCCACACAAAAACCTCCCACTGATGTTCAGAACAACTTCATTCATTATTGGAACAGCTAAGATGTCCTTCAGTAGGTGAATAAATAAACTGGGACATCAAACAGTGAAGTTATTATTCAGTCCTTTAAAAATAATGAGCTATTGAGCCACAAAAAGGGATAGAGAAACCTTAAATGCATTGTACTGAGTGAAAGAAGCCAATCTAAAAAGGCTATAAACTATGATTCCAGCAATATGAAAGTCTAGGAAAGGTTAAATTGAGGAGAAAGTGAAAAGGTTGCTGGAGAGATGAGCAGGCAGAGCACAGAGGATTTTTAGGGCAGTGAAATTATTTCGAAGGATACTATAATGGTGGATACATGTCATTAGACATTTGTCCACACCAGTAGAACTATATGACACACATGCACACAAGTGAGCCCTAATGTAATCTACAGACTTTAGTTAATAATAATGTGTCAATTTTGGCTCATCAATTATAACAAATGTTCTACACCAAATCAAAACGTTAACAAGGAGAACCAAGGTGGGAAGGTGAGAGAAGGTGTATAAGGAACTCCATACCTTATGCTCGATGTTTCTGTAAGCATAGAAATGCCCTTAAATAACAAAGTCTATTAATAAAAATACATAAATAAATATTTAAGGAAAAGGAAACAAAAACCTATGTTGGAAAAATCACATCCTAAAACTAGTCATTTACAAGGGGAGGATTTCCTCTTGCTTAAATATCTGTCTGCATTACCCTCCTTGGAGTTGAAAGACTCTGTGGATAGGGACCCTGTTCAAGTCATTTTCACTTGCTGCATCATCCTCAACAAATACAAGTCAACTGTAAAGACTGGATTGGCATCTCCTTAAAGCAGATTCTGGAAACACTGGTCAACCAAACTTTCCAAGTGACTCAATATTCACCATGCACTGTGTACTCCCTGATCAACAAAAATAACTAACTCTGCAAAGTTACTAAAGGTTATTTTTCTAATAGTTAACATCCCAATCCAAAATGGTGAAGAAATTACAAAATAACTAATAGCATTATAGACGCATATGTTCATCACTCATTTTTACATAAATCTTACCCTTTGAGAAAAGTATAGAACTGTTCTTACATAAATAAAGGAAGATAGAAAATCATGTAAAGCTGGAAAGATGTGGGTTTCTCCCACCAGAACTACACAGCATATCCAGGGATTGGGATAAATGGATTGGAAGCACTAATACAATGTTGAGTCATTGAGACGCCTTTCCTTCTGGGAGGATAGGAAAAGCAAACTAAGAGAAACTCAGTGGAGTTAGGAGCCCTCCAAAATGTTTTCATTTACCTACTGAAAACTTTCCAGAGCTACAAGAGAAAGGAAGCAATAATTTTCAACCTGGCAATTGCTGAAGCTACATGAAGTCATCTGATTTTCTATACTAACTGGTATAATTCAAAGATTTTGGACAAAATATTGTAATGAATTCTCATAAGAGAAGTTAACTGAAAGGAGGAAATTTTATAAGCCAATGAGAGCTTAGGGGTTCAATGTTAGTACTCTTTTGTCTGTTAGTTGATTTATTCATTTAACGAATATGTAGTAAACCCCTCATATTATGTGTCAGACGCCATTCTAGAAAAATTGTAACACATCTGTGGGGAAATACGAAGGTATTCTGCATTCTGAATCTTGGATTCTAGTACTTGAAGTTTTCTGCTAGAGTAGTTTTGGGTGGAATTAAACCCAGTATTTTTTTATGTCTCAATAAACAAGGGCATCTTTTAAGATATCCCCATCTTGTACCTTTTGAGGAAATCTACCACAGAGTCTTCTCTGGAAGTCTAAGAATGGAAGAAAAGAATGAAAGAAGGATGAAGAAGGGAAAAAATAGAAAAACAAAAATAAAGACCCAGTTAACTTAAAAAAGGATAAATGCAAGAATAATTTTATTTTAAATATTTGTAACATTAGAAATGCATTCATCTATGGAGGGCCTACTGTGATTAGGTTAAAATACTGAGCAAAAGTTACATAGTTTTGGTCCTTCTGGAGCTTCTAGTCTGGGGTAGAAACAGATACTCAACACATAAAAAACATGAATCTATCAGTAGAATTTGCAAACCATGCTATTAAAGACATATGTAGGGAGCTGGTCAGGGAAGACTTTGCTGTAGAAATGACAATTGCAGGAAGCTCTCAAGGATGAGAAAAAAAAGATGACACATTTTAAACAAAAAGAATAGCAAGTGCAAAGGCCCTGAGACAGAGTGTAACAAATTCTGGTCACAGAAGGAAAGTAAGTGCAATTGAAGAGCTAGGACAAAGGAAGGCAATGGGCTCAAAAAGTGGAGCTTTTTAATGATATATAGAAAATGAAAGTATTCAATGACTATAGCATTGAGATGTGTGCATAAGTTTTCATGTACTCAGGAATTTTTCTTTTTTCCTACAACCTAAAAAGTAGTAAACATTTTTTGTTGACAGTGGTCCCATTGATTCGGCATTTACCTTGGTGATAACCAATATGCTCACAAGGCATCATAATTCTAGGTTGGTATGCAGGAAGTGTTGATGGTCACAAGAGGCCATCTCATAAAGACACCTACTTGCTGTTTGTGTGGCAGTGGCAAAATTTTTGCTTTACTTGTATTTACAAATTGAAATTTTAGTTCAAAAAATTATAATGCATACATGGCAATCATGTGAATACATATACTTACACATAAAGAAATGGAGAATTACAGCCTGAGAATGTGGTTGATCCTTCTGTGTGGTTTTTGCTAGCGTAAGGAAACCAATTCGGTCCCTACGGTGCTCTTCAAAGAGTTGGAGTCAGAGAGTAGAATAGGAAATGAGGTGAAGTTCAGTGACCCTTGCTGGCCCACACCGCAGGAGCCAGTAAACACAGGATTTCCACTTTATTCATGGCTTTCTTTGTGGTGGCCCTTGGCTGTCTCTTCACATGCAAGCCTTCTTCATATATATACATATGTTGGTATATAAATATGCAAAGGCTTTACTTATTGTATATTATCATGTCATTTTTAATTATTAACTAATAATGATTGGGGAGCAGTGTATGGTCTTAGAAACAAATTTGAACTAGCATCTAAACAGGTCATACAATTTCCTTTGGGTTTTAGTAGTGATGAAACTACAAGTTCTTCACCCAGCTCTCCTTGAAGAATGATACAAAATGCAGCTTTCACTCTAGCCTATAATTTTCCATGTAATAGAGGTACTTCCTTTGTCACATATCAGAAACTATACTCAAGGAAAGAGATTATGAGCACAGCCATATCATGATGTCATAGGAGAGCAGCTCGACCTTGTCACCTAGATCCATTTTCATACCATTCTGGAAACTTCTTTACTAACACTGATAAAAGGTTTAAATGACATCTCGTGCCTTTCCCTAAAATTATATGTGTATGAACATATTATAAAACTGGACTATAAACTTGGAAGAGCACATCTAAGGAGAAAATGCCAATGATCGAGCATCATATTCTTGTAAAGATTTTTTTTCTTGTTGCATTTTTCCATAGCTAGATGTTTCTTGATCTTTAAAAGATCTCAGAGATTTTGTAACTATTTCTTCTTAGGCAGAAATACACCCATAATGGCATCCAGTTTTGCTAATATTGGACATTGGATTGGCTTTTTCCTACTTAGAGGTGAAGAAACAGCTGAGATTAAATTAGCATGTGCAGACTTGGAGAAAAAGAAAGGTTGAAGAGCAAAGTGTTATGAAACATTTAAGTAAATAAGCATGCAGGGTTTTAACTTGATTTTCCTTTTCTTTTTGTATTTTTAACTTAGTCTTAGAAAATGTAGTTTAAAGATTCAAGACTTACTGCAAAGAAGGGACTGAAAATAAAGCGTAGGACTTTTGATTTTGGTTGTGACAGAGTAACAGATATTGGAATAACTCCTCTTTACAAACAACTCTAACACTAGACAAAGTATGAAACAACTGTATTCAGACATTGGACAATAGGCAGCAGAGTGGAGGAAAACACGCAGTATGGTTGCTACAATATCCTCGGCTTTCCGCTGGAGGAACTTTCCAAATTGCAATGCAGGAATGTAGAATTCAAGCAGAGCATGATGGTCACTCAAAGAAGAGGAGTCAGAGATCACAGCATGGAACTCCTGAGGTGGCCAGAAGATGAAGGGCATGGTACCACAGAGGATTGAATTGGGTGGAAAAGGAGTTCCTGATGACTGCAAAGAGGTCTCCTTAAGTCATTGCCAAAACACTAAATTGTACACATGTAGACTGTGAAGCCAGAAAGGGCATGGCAACTGGGAATCTGAGCTAAATGGAGATATCTGAGGCCATGATATGGATCTTCAGCTGAGATGCCAGAAGGTCACACCATGAAAGGCAGTCTTTCCAGCCAAGAGTAGGTCTACTCTAGACTTGTTTAAAGAGAGAGAAAGAGAGAAAAAAGCTTCAGTAGTCTAAACTAAAAATTATTCTGACACTTGTTAAAATGGCAAGGAAGACTTTATTCAAGGCAATTGCAGTAGTGGGGAGAGATTGACCTCAACTCCAAATACAATAAGGCAGCTGGGCACTTATAGCCTAAGACCAAAGTGAGAGAATCAGTAGGTAGAAGATTAATAGAACTTGATTAGATATCAAGTAGGGGTGAATTTCTTGCCAGACTGGTGTAACAGGATTCTTGCTAAGGGCAAACCAAGGACTTAGATGCAAAGAATTAACTATCAAAGGTGGGGAGTGAGGGACTTGATCAGGTATCAAAGGTGAGGGGATTCTCCCTAAAGGCTCCTTTGCTCAAACTGCGCTAGCCAAGCCAAGGATAGCACCAGGATCCTAGGCCTTCTGGAGAAGAGGGCTCAGAGAAGCCTAACTACAATTTGGTCAAGAAGGGATTCTTAGTCAAAGCATGAAGCAGATTTTCCAGTAAATTAACTGCTTGCTAGAATAAAACACAAAATTTTTTAAAGGAAATTGAAACAAAATCTATATACTCAACCACATTTCATCAGCTGGAATATCCAGGATAAAATAAACAACTACATACCAAAACCAGGCAAAGACATCACAAGAAGACAACTATAGACCAATCTCTCTCATGAACATAGAATTCAAAAATCCTTAGCTAAGTAATTATAAGTAAATAAAATCTAACAATGTATACATTAACAATCAAATCTTACCATCAAGTGGGATTCATTAAAAGTATTCAAAACAGGTTCAACGTTCAAAAATGAATTGATGTAATCAAAAACACTAATGGGTTAAGTTAAAATATAAAATGATCGGGGTGCCTAGGTGGTGCAGTCGGTTAAGCATCTGACTTGATTTCAGCTCAGGTCTGATCTCAGGGTTATGAGATCAAGCCCTGCTTTGGGCTCCACATTCAGCACTGAGTTCGCTTGGGTTTCTCTCTCCCCCTCTCTCTGCTCCTCCCTCACATGCTCTCTCTCTCTCTAAAATAAATAAATAAAATCTTTAAAAAATAAAATAAAATGATATCGGTAGATGAAGAAAAAGCATTTAACAAAATTAAATACCCATGCATTGTAAAACAATACAATACAAGCTTTCTAGCAAGCTAGAAATAAAGAAGGAATTTCTCAACTTGATAAAGAACATCTACAAAAACGAACAAAAGGCAACATCTAACATAACACCTAATGGTAAGAAACTAGAAGCTTTCACATTAAGATCAAGAACAAGGCAAGAATGTCTCCTGTCACCACTCAGTCCTTTTGAATACCCTATATGAAACTCTTGCTAATGTAATAAGGCAAGAAAAGGAAATAAAAATATGCAGATTGGAATGGAAGAAATAAAACTGTCTTTCTTACTACATGACATGATTATCTATATAGAAAATTCCAAGGAGGGGGAGATGCCTGGGTGGCTCAGTCAGTTAAAGAGCCTGCCTTCAGCTCATGTCATGGTCTGGGATGGAACCCCACGTCAGGCTTTCTGCTCAGGGAGCCTGCTTCTCCCTCTCCCTCTGCTGCTCCCCGTGCTTGTGCTCTCTCTCTTCCTGGCTCTCTCTCTCTCTCAAATAAATACATAAAATCTTAAAAAAAAAAAAAAAAGATAAGAAAATTCCAAGGAATTGACCAACAAACAAACAAACCAAAAAAAAACAAACCAAAAAAAAAAAAAACTTGGAACTATTAAGCAATCATAGCAAGATTGAAGAATGCAAGCTTTGTATACAAAACTCAATAACTTTCCTTTCTAACAGCAATTAATAAAGAAATTTGAAATTAAAAACACAATACCTTTCACATTGGCACTCCCTCAAATAAATATTTAGGTATAAATCTAACAAATATGTACAAGATCTATATTAGAGGACAATAAAACTTTGATGAAAGCAGTCAGAAAAGAACAAAGTAAATGGAAATATATTTCATATCCATGAACTTTGCAATCCTACTAAGTTATTTTGCAAATACAACAAACTGTTTCTAAAGTTTACATGGAAAGGCAAAAGATTTGGAATAGCCAACACGATACTGAATGAGAAAAACAGTCAAGGGACTCACACTACCTGACTTCGAGATTGACTATAAAGCTACAGTAATTGATTTTACAGTACAATTGTGCAGTAATACGAAGTGGTATTGGTGAATGAACACACAAACCAAAGGAACATAATAGGATGCTCAGAAATAAACCCGCACAAATATAGTCAATTGATTTTTGGCAATGGAGCAAATGAAATACAACAATACAATGGAGAAAAGAAACAGCTCAATAAATGGCACTGGAATAACTGGTTGTACACGTGCAAAAAAAAAAAAAAAAAGGATATAGACACAGACGTTACACCCTTCAGAAATATTAACTTAAAATGGATTGTAGAGCTAAATGTAAAGTGAAAAACTATAATACTCCTCA
>CM052885.1:73716001-73787442 GCA_028534135.1 Potos flavus
AAATTTGCTCTGCAAAAGATACTGTCAAGACAGTGAGAAGATAGGGCACAGACCAGGAGAAAATATTTGCAAATAACGTATCTGATAAAGGACTATTATCCAAAATACACAAAGAACTCTTAAAACTCAACAATAAGAAAATGAACAACCTGATTAACAAATAGGCAAAAGAACTTGCAAACACCTCACCAAAGAAGATACACAGATGGCAAATAAGCACATGAAAAGATGCTCAACATCACATGTCACTAAAGAATCACAACTTTAAACAATGATGAGATACCACTACACACCCATTAGAATGGCTAAAATCCAAAACACTGACAACACCACATGCAGGTGAGGGTATGGAGCAAAAAGAACCCTCATCCCTTGCCGATGGAAATGTAAAATGGTACAGCCACTTTGGAAGACGATATGGAAGTTTCTTACCAAATCAAACATATTTTTATTATACAACCCAGGCACCCCAATAACTGACTTTTAAAGCTAACCCTTTACTTTGGGGAATGTCTCTCTTTTCCCGTCAAGAAGTCTTATTTATTTTTTGAAATTATATGCTATATTCACAAATGGCAGAACCCACATTTTGGAGTTCGGCCTCTGGAAGTCAAGTTAAATTTGTTGATTTAGGTTATATAATACTTACAGGCTCCATTATTTTGGTGGGGAAGACAAGTCTCATATAGGACAACATAATATGAAGGAAGTTTGAAGTAGGTGCTCTGGAAGGGAATCAATGCAGTTATAATTCTGCAGAATAGAGTGGTCAGAGTAGGAGCTCTTAGAAAACAATGGGGTTATTTAAATTCCACCTTGAGAACTTCAGGACAGTTGGTCCAGGAAACTATTGTGTTCCAAATTAAGTCTAAGGACAAACCCCGCCTTCCTACAGGCCTCTGAAGTCTTTTATTTTGTCACATTCTTCTAAAGCTTCCTTCAAAACTTCCCAACAAACTATGATTTTCTGCCATAAAAAAAAAAAGCTATCTCCTTAAGAAACTGTTACCTTCACATTAAACTTCATGACAATAAAAATTCTAACAATTTATTGGCAGATTTCATAGACTACACAATCTGAACTTTTTAAAATTTTCTCTCATATCTAACCATTGTTAATTTTTTTCTTCTCGCCATCTTCATTGTCTTGTTCCTTCACAGATAATACTATATTGTCCAAGTAAACTCAGATGACTAACGAAATCAACGACCTCACTGTGAAACTTGCCTAAGAATCTGTGTTTAAGGACCAGCCACTGAAACTGAGTTTTCTAAATGGTCATTATCTCCCTAACAAAAGCACTAAATGTTTAGAAAGAATATCATATGATAAATAAATGTAAGCATGCACACATAACACATATGGTTTGTAAGACTGTTTAGTATTTTCGTTAAAAAAATGTATCCATATCCAAGAAGAATTGTTTCTGGTATGTGGGAAGTGGTCTAAAATGAGCATTAAGGGGTGCCTGGGTGGCTCAGTCAGTTAAGCATCTGCCTTTGGCTCAGGTGATGATCCTGATGATTGAGCCCCACATCAGGCTTCTTGATGATGTCTGCTTCTCCCTCTCCCTCTGACCCTCCCTGCCGCTTGTGCTCTCTCTCTCTCTCTCTCTCTCTGCTCTCTCTCTTTCAAATGAATAAAATCTTTAAAAAATGAAATAAAATGAAATTAAGACTTTAAGAGTAATTGTATTCTGCAAGTCACTCAAATATACTCTTTCAAAGAGAAAATGTGAAATATGTACAGTTTCACAAGATTCTGGTTTACTAGCTAGATTTGAGGAGGAGACATTTGAATTTTGTCAAATATCTTTTATCTATGGAAATAATCCCATGATATTTTCCCTTCAGATGAGTAAAATATCAAATTGTAGCAGCGGATTTACAAATACCTTGAGCGCTGTTCTTTTATTCCTGGAGTGGATTGTACCTGCTCACAACTAATTATGTCCACCTAATAGTTGTGCATAAAAGGAAACTATAAACCAATACATTAACATATGTATTGATGCAAAAAATTTAAGCTGATTAACACATAGAATCTAATAGCCCATTAGGAAAAAAAATTACATTGTGACCACTAAGAGGATTTAGTTAGTGCAGCATGTAAAAATGAAGATACTGAAATAGTTATCATACCCATAAAATATAACCAATTA
Source organism: Potos flavus (assembly GCA_028534135.1). Lineage (NCBI taxonomy): Eukaryota > Metazoa > Chordata > Mammalia > Carnivora > Procyonidae > Potos > Potos flavus. The sequence goes on from CM052885.1 coordinate 73,718,164, forward strand.
GAAGATATAACAGTAGGAAATTCATTTTAAAACACAAAAGGATAAAATGTTTAAGCATAAATTTTAAAACATATGTCTAAAATTTATATAAAGAAAATGTTAAAATATTTCTGAAAGGCACATGGGTAGATTTGAACAAGTGAAAAATACAACTTCTTTTTACATAGGAAGTTTTATATCTTAAGGATCTCAATTTTATGAATTTTATGAAGTTAATATAAATTTATCGTGACCCCAACAAAATAACAATTTTTTTTAAGATAAAAAAGTAGATGATAACATTTATATGGGAAAATAAATCAACGGGAATAGAAAATCCTTTAAAAAATAGGTAGAAGGGGCAATTAAATGGTCCCCTAATAAAAATAGCAACCTATTTGTGAAGGAGAGTTCTAGATTAGAGATACTGCCAGGCTTCTCTGAATATAGTGTTATATATCCACAGATGTACACATGGGAAGATATTCAAAGACAAAGAGAGTTGTAAATATATATTTAAAAATATTCACTGGTCTATTTGTTATTGGTAATCGTTGTTACTTTTAGAACCATTTTATGTGTATTTTTCCAGATGATGCAAATAAAAAATTCTATTAATGTTAGGAACAAGTATTTTAGTCTAAACTAAAGACATACAGGTATAAAATCAAATAAATTAAGTAAACTTTTGCATGCCAAAAAAATATTCGTATAAATTCATGTTTTATTTTAAATACCTGTCTACTAGCTCTGCCTTCTAAAAATGTCCACAATCAGTGATAAGCCAACAGCAATGAGCACTCCTAAGGCCCAGATTCTCCAAATGTGATTCTCCACTGAAATGGCTAGGGCTTCTTAGAGTCATGGCTAATTCCAGTTGTAAAGCGAAATATACATGATGAGCTCCAAAGGCCTGGTGTCAGGAAATAAGAAAGTGATCAAAGAGAGATTGAAGGACAAAGAAGGCAACATAAAGATCTCTCATCAGCCAAGAGCCAAGGACGGAACAATTTTAGCATCAAAAAGAATAGTTTATTTAAATATATTGAATATGAAAAATCCTATAAGCTCACAATGATATGAGAGAGAGAGGGATGGGAGGAAGATATAAAATATCCAGGGCACTGACTCCTTACAGTGAATATTGAAAATTGTCAGTGAATGGGAAAAACTTAAGCATTTATCCTGACTCTCCCATATACATTCTAATTCACAATACATAAACAAGGCTATTTGATAGGATGAATTTCTCCCTTACAGAAGAAATGTAGCTAATAAATGTGTAAGGAATGACAAAATTAGAAAATCACCATTTTGCAACACCTAATGAATTAATTCAGTTGATTAATCCTCAGTGAGATAAGAACGTGGATGAGAAATTTGGCAATGAAAAGATCAGAATTTCAGCACCTGAAAATTATCAATCTCAGCATCTCTAAAAATGGGCTGTGTGAAGCGCATAGCAACTGCTTATGTTGTATTTTTGGAAGAAACAAAAAAGTTGAACCTGAACTTGAATCTAATCAAGCCTCTAGAGCCTATAGGAATTTACACACACACACACACACACACACACACAAACACACACACACACACACGGGGAAATATGGTGGAAGGGGACAGAGCAGCAAGCTAAATTACAACAGAAGGCGAAAAAAAAAGAGAAATTGAGATAATCTACAGAACCACTACCTATTTCCTGCTGCAAGTCATTGACGTAAAGAAAAGATAAATATGTGGAAAGAAGGGAATAGAGGGGGACCACTCCAGATTTTAAAAGTCTTAGGTGTCATAACAAGTAGATACAGTATGCAAACTTTTTCTGGATACCAATTTGAACAACTTTTGCAGATATTTTTGAGATATCTCATACCCCAGAATGATTGTTACCTGTGTCAGGAAAATATAGGCATTCTTCTCTAAGAAAAATTTTATTTTTTCTGAAATGCATCCAAAAATGTACAGGAATAAAATATATATACAGGAGTAGAAAGACATGACATCTGAGATTTACTTCAAGAGCAAATCTTAAGCAAAGGACAAGAAAAAGAAAACAATACCAAGGAATAAGTGAGGCAAAGGTGGCAGAATTTGACAAATGTGGAATCTGCTTGATGTTCACAGGGCTCATTATACTGTTCTCCATAATTTCTTGTGTGTTTGGAAATGTTCATGACATTTTTAAAAAGATTTTCACAGAGAGGCAGCCTGGTATCTCAGAAACAGCAGTAGGTTTGATATTAGGCAGACCTGAATTCAAATCTAGCTCTCCCATTTACTCTGTGGCTTGGAGAAAATTGTTCATTCCCATTTGGCAGTTTCTACTACCCATCATGCCTCATCTAGCATATAGGCAATAAATTGCCTGCCTGCCTTCCTTCCTTCCTTCCTTCCTTCCTTCCTTCCTTCCTTCCTTCCTTCCCTCTTAAAGAAAGAGCAAGCACAACCGGGGGCAGGAGCAGAGGGAGAGGGAGAAGCAGATTCCCTGCTGAACAGAGAGCCTGATGTGGGGCTCTGTCCCAGACACTGAGATCATGCCCCAGCCAAAGGCAGACGCTTAACTGACTGAGCCACCCAGGCACCCTAGGCAATAGATTTTCTAAGCTGATATCTGGAAAATGGGGAAAAGATTCTCCTCTAAACAATGGAGCACTGACAAGGATTACTCAGAGTTTCAGGCTGCTCCTACCATGTCGAAATTGCCTTTTAATCTCAAATGAGTTGCTGTCTTTCTTAATCTATGAAGGTTTTATAAAATATCCCACTTCTGTGTAATGCTTGTCCAATTAGCATCAACAAGAAACTCTCCTACTGAGGATTTCCTAGAAATAGCACTGTTATGAAGGAAGCTAGCATGATTACCATGATATATTCACAAAATTGTGGTGTGTAATTATTTTGCTGTATCAATGCTGGCCAAAGTGATTGTACGCCATTCAGCTAGCTATGCCTGCTAATAGGAAGGGACCAGAGAAGGTCTAGAAAGGAATAAAATTAAGGAAATGTGTATATTATGAGAAAGCTTTAGAAAAACTGGGATAAAGCATTGCTTCTAGAGAAATGTAATGATACTATACAAAACTATGTATGGTATTTTCAAGCAATATAAGCTATACACTACACTTTATACTGTAGGACACAGAACAAAAGGAAATACACACAGAAAAATAAATCATGTCTCTCAGTTACAACTTGCCACAAACTATATAGGGAAATTTAACAAAAAGATTCTCTCAGGTTGTTAAAGAATGTTTATTCCCAATGATGAGTGGAAGAAAAAAATATATATATGAGCTCTGAATTGAACATTTCAAAAAAATTTTTAAGAGTATTACCAAACACACACGCACAAATAAACATGATAAAAGTGAAGGCTATGAGACACAATTTGATGGAATCTTCTTGGAAAGAACTAACAACAGCAACAAAAAAAAATCCCCTTCACTAAAAATTGTTCATTAGGAAATCAGAAATTGCAACATAAAATATATATATTCTATTTGTTCTATTTGTTGGGGATTTTAACTGGGTGCTTGCAAGTGAAGACCGAGAATGTCTCCCACTCCCAGAGTTTCCCGCACTCATGTCTCTCCAGACCAGTGATCTGCTTTCTGTCTTGATAGTTTGGCCATTTCCAGAATTTTATATAAATGGACTCATACTGTAGGTAGGACTTATTTCCATCGACTTATTAAAGTTAGCGTCGCGTTTTTACGATTCATCCTGTTGTTTCATACATAATTTATTTTGTTCCTGTTTATTGCTGAACAGTATTCCAGGGTATAGATATACTACAGTTTATCCCTTTTATCAGTTGCCAATCATTTGGGTTTGGGGCTGTTATAAATAAGGCTTCTGTGAACATTCATATAGACATTTTTGTGGGTATTTATATATTGTCAATTTTGTTGGGTAAATACCTAGGGACAGGATTAGGCAAAGTTATTATATAACTCTGTTTTCCAAAGTGACTATGCCTTTCGGCTTCCCCTCAAACAATGCTCAGAGAGTTCCAGTTACTCTATACCCTTACCAGATGTGGTATTGTCAGGTTTTTTTAACTTTAGCTATCCTGATGGGTGTATAGTGATATCTCGCTGTGGCTTTACTCTACATTTCTCTGATAATTCATGATGTTGAGCCTTATGATATGCTTAAAGACTATTTGTCTATCTTCTTTCGAGAAGCGTCCATCCAATATCTTTTGCCCATTTTAATTGGCTCTTTTCCTTGCCAGGTCCCTCCATTCTTCTCAGGGTTGACAATTTGGCCGCTTTGGTTTTCTAGTTCTCCAGGCAAGAAAGACTGGGTTTTTCCATGTGTGGCCTCTGTGACTGCTATTCACCCCCCGACAGTTGAATGTAGTCTCATGCTACAAGCTGGGAAACAGAAACTCATATTGTATAGTCTTCCATTTGTTCCGTTCCACATGTGAATTTCCCACCAAAAGTCTATCTACATCGACTCACTCCCCAGTACCTTAGATGGAGCTTTTTTGTATTATGTCTGAGTTTTCTGCAGCCCACAGTCATCCAGAAGAGTCTTAGACTATCTCATGTGGACATTTGATAATCATGTATTTTCATTATCAGTCTAAAATATTTTCTAAATCTTTTTGTTTCTCTGTTTGACATTTTCCTAGATGTTTTATTGTAACTGATTTTTAAATTAATTCCACCGTAGCCAAAGAATAGACCATCTGATTCCAACCCTTTTAAATTTATTAAGGTTTATTTTATGGCTATCATGACCGATGATCACGTGCGTGTGAAAAAAATGTATATTGTTGTGGAGAGCAGGGTATTATAAATGTCAGGTCAAAGTGGTTGATAATGTTATTCAGATCATCTGTAATTTTACTGACATATGTCCCCTTATTAAATCATTCTCCAGTGCCTTCAGAGATTGTTTTGTATTTTTCCCAGTGTTCATAGCTGTGATGTGCGGGACGACTGATTTGCAAAGAACTTTCTCAGCCATATTAAAATGGATATTGTCTCATTTATTTTCACATTCTCTTTTTAGTATGTTTATACTTCCCGAAATGCTTATTTTTAACCTAATCAATGGTCTTTTTCTTTGCTTCTTCTAAAATTCTCCAACCAATGTTCTATGAAAGAATATTCTAAAGGATGTTAATAGTTATTTTGTTAGTGGACCAAAGGTACAGAACATTTTGGAAACATGGATTTGGGGAAACACTACCTTCCATGGTCCCTTCTTGGAGATTTATGAGGCTTATTAGAAGTAGTTCGGAGAATGATTCTGTCTAAATCGTCAATGTCCTACTCACTTGAAGATGAGAACTCTCCTTCACAGAGCACTTAAGAAATGACACATAGCAAAAGATAGCAAGTTCCTTATCCATTTCATTCCATTCAGTAACTTGGGCTACACTTCCTTTCATGACTGCATTTTCTATATGGCATTTCTTTGCATTTCCACCTGCATTTCTCTCTCTCTGAACTTAAGAGAAGGGTTTGTTGAATGTAGGTAAACCCTTAGCCACTATTAGGTACACACCTTGAGCATGAAGCTAAAGTATGAGGAACCTCTGTATTCCAAAGACCCATCTTATTATTGGTATCAGCTATTGTCCGGGGCTTATAAGCCATTGATTTTTTTCAACATTGCAAGACTCCCAATTTCTGGCATCTTTCTTTTCCTTTTTTATTTCTCTTGCAAACTGGCCAGTTCTTTCTAGGACTCGTCTCTTTCTTGTGATACCTTGCCAAAGATTGCCGATAGCAACTGAAACCCACGATTAGTATTTTCCAATCTTTTCCCCTTGAGCATAAATATCTTAGGTAATCTAAAGATCTGTCTCCCAAATATTTTGCAATGATTCACCATCTTTCCAGCATGAACATAATTTTCCTCACCACCCACCACACAGCTATAGACCAATTCCAGATATTTAAAGGGTTTGTAGAACCCTGTGTTTAGCACCAATTTATGTGTTATTTTATAGCTCTTTTTTATATTCTCTATATCAGACCCATCTGTAAAGCTGCATAGGATTTTCTCATACATCCTTAGCATATGGTCAACTGTGTTCTGTAGAATTTTCTAATGCTAACATATGGAAAAGTTTTTGATATCCATACTCTAATATCTCTTAGACCACATTACTAAAATCTCCTATTAGTTCTACTAGGTTTTTGTTTGACTTTTAGATTTTCTAGGTAACAAATTGCTCTACAAAAAATGATATATATTTTTACTCTCATTGTCTTCGCTATTATCTCTAAGCCAATGTTAAAAGGTATTGGTAATAATAACATTCATACTTTACTCTTGATTTGAGTGCCTTCAAGATTTCATCATTAAATATGAGGTTGGCTGTTGAATTTATATAAGCAGTATTTATAATATGAGGATGTAATTTTCTGAATATATCAAGAATGGATTTTGAATACTGTCAAAGGTCCATTTACATCTGAGATTAATTATCTAATTAATTAATTTATTAAGTATTTATTGCCACTTATTATGTGATGACACTGGGCTTACTGTGGTGAATGAGAGCAATACAGTCCCTGCCTCTATTGATTTTCCGGTCAGAGATGAAAACTATTTTACTTTATTTATGTTACATTTTAATATTATATCAATCTTACATTACTGTCAGGAACAGCACTTTTTAATTAATAATATTCTTCTTAAATGATTAATTTCTATTGTTTAAAAATATTTTGCATCTATACCAACAAGCAAAGCCAACTTAGCTTTTATGTTAAGTTTTTTCAAAGGAATATTTTGTCATGGCTATGCTCACTAAAATACAGTGAAACATTTTCCTTATTTCTATTTTCTGGAAGAGCTCTGAATATAAGTATATTTTTTGATGGCTTGAAAGAAATTATCCTTAAAACCATTTCTAAGCAGTTTTTTTTCGAAAATTAAGTTCCAGAATATTTTGTTTACATTTCTTTGTTATTTTTTAGTTTATAAAATGTTTTCCTTATTCTATAGTCACTTTAAAAATTTATGTTTTTCATATGCTTTTCACTGTAGAACTTTCGGCTCTTTTTTTAATCCTGACATTTTGACCTAGTAGACTTGCTGTTTGGACTGTTTTGGTTCTTTTTGAGACTACAATCATTTTAATCATAATTGTATCAAAACTAACATGTGTTCTCTGAGGAAGTATTTAGCACTATCAACTCATTATTCAAATTTTATATAATAAAATGGTTTTTATAATTTAATAAATGTTAGATTTTATCATCTTTGTCTTCCATGATAATCATCTGATCTGTTACTATTTTTATGTCTTTGTACATCTCAGAATTCTGGAGTTTTATATATATAATTATATATTAATATTGTTATTAACATATTAATATTATATTAACTATATGTCTATCATTGTCTTAACCTTTTTCAAATCTCTTCATTAATCCAAAAGCTCCCTGACAAGTAAAGTGTATACCTATTTCAAAGGACTATCCAATTTCTGTCATACAGTAGCTCCTCAACAGCAATGAGATAGAGAAGAATTAGTATATTCACTGAGTGAATATGATGCTAAGTAATGCTGTAGATAACTACCAAATTCTCAAAAAAGGTGGGGGAGAGGAAAAGAAGAAGATTAGCATGAGCTGTGGATAGGTAGATAAAGAGAGGAAGTAAATGTTTTAATAGAACAACCACAAATGTGTGCTTTTAGATACTGTTAAAAATAAGACAGGGATTGAAGTCCCTGAAATAGCTTCTTTCCAGATGTTGCTGAAATAAACATGATGATAGAAGGCATGAGCATATGCACTACATTTTCCTAGGACAACTCGTCAACCCACAGAAAGAGATGTGGAGCCATTTCCCTCCCAACAGGGCCACTGTAAACATTTTGTGCAATATAGACTCTGTCACTACAAATAGAGGAAGAGGAAGCTTTCTTCTTCATGCCTCAAAATAACTAGAACTTTCCACTTCTTCTTTCATCCTTCCCCCAACTCCAGCACTCACGCTATGCTCCCATTAGAGAAACTCAAGAGTTTGACCAACCAGAGAATTTGGCAGTGATCTTTTCAATACAAGTGCTGTTGGAAGCACAGAAGCTATCACCAGTCCAGTCTCTTCCTTTCCAGTGCTCTCCTCACTGATACAAAAGAGACTGTCCTTCCTCCACTTTGTCAGTTTGTCCAGTAATGCCCTTTATAGCATTTTCTCTTCCTCCAGCACAGCATCCAGTCCATGGTCAAGCATTGCATTGACTTCCATGTCTCTCTCACTTCTTTCATCTGAAACATTTCCACCACTTTTCTTCATCTTTTATGACATTGACACTTTTGAAGACCACGGCCCCTCCCTCATTCCATTTATTTTAATAGAATATTCCCAATTATGGGTTTTTCCGAGGTTCTTTCACAACTTGTTTCCAAGTCTGCATTTTCAATCGGACTACCACACAGGGGTAGTGATGTCTTCACTGGCATCTCATCTGGAGGTACAGATGACAATTTTCCACAGTTTTGTCACTGTTTCAGGTGGAGCGATATCTTTCCAGCATCCAACATTTTCCTTATTGCTCAACGTCCTGTCAACATGAGATGCCACATGGCTCAGGGCTTTGTGATTGTTGCTGCTGTTAATGGTAATACCCCACCTCTAGCTAACAATTTGTGTATTTGTCAGTTTATGTTACACTATACTGTCTAATAAAGAACCCACAAGTTTTCAGAGCTTACAACAGCAAAAGATTATTTCTTCTTCCTGTTAAATGTCACCTGTGGGAAAGCACCGGCTTTGTTCCATTTTCTCTTCACTCTGGGAGCAAAGGTGAAAAAGCAACGCCAATATGGAATGTGCCACACTTGTAGCAGAGGAAAACAGCAATGGTAGTGCTAATTGGCTCTTAATGCTTCTCCTTAGAAGTAGCATATATTGGTTCTTCTATCATTTTATTGAATGAAGCAAGTCACATAGCCAACCAAGTATGGCATCAATGGAATGGGGAGTTTAATACTGTCACAGAAAGGGACAGAAAATAATTGAAGACAATAGTGCAATCTACCAAATAGTCTGAACCAGAATAGAAAATGGGGGGAAAAAAGCAATGTATGCAGATTGATGGCCTGGTGATACACGGATTCATAGGGACACATTCGAGACACACAGATCCTGTTTAGTTGCTTGCAAATTTCCTTCTCCAGGGGAAAGTCTGAGCTCAGACCTGATAGCTCACTGAGTTGAGGGTGTCTTGTTTCCTGAGACAAGAAATCTACTCCGTCAACATAAAATCAAACTCTTTGCAATGTCCTATATGATGCTGCTTCATCCATCTTCTAATGATTATTTTTTTAATTTTTATTTTGTTGTGGTAACAATACTTAACATGAGGTCTACTTTCTTAATGTTTAAGTGTACAATACAATGTTGTTAACTGTAGGTGCAATGTCGTATGGCTGATCTCTAGAATTTATTCATCTTATTTAAGTGAAACTTTATGCACATTGACTAGCAACTCTCCATTTCTCCCTCTCTGCAGCCCCTAGAGCCACCATTCCAACTCTCTGAGTCTACGATTTGCCTATTTTAGATACCTCCTAAGTGTAATCATGCAATATTTGTCCTTCTGTGACTAGCTTATTTCACTTAGCATAATGTCCTCCAGGTTCACCTATATTGTCACATGTTACAGAATTCCTTCTTATTTAAGGTTGAGTAATATTCCATTCTATGTATATATCACATTTTCTTTATCTACTCAACCACCCATGAAAATTTAGGTTGTCTCCACATCTTGACTATTGTGAATGGTGCTGCAATGAACGTGGGAAGGTTAACATCTCTCTGAAATCCCGATTTCAATTGTTTGGGGTAAATACTCACTAGTGGGATTTCTAGATCATATTGTAGTTTTATTTCTAATTTTTAAGGACCACCCATACTATCTTCCATGGTGGCTATACCATTTTGCATTCTTACAAACAATGTGCAAAGATATCATTTTTCCACATCCTTTTTAACACATGTATCTCTTGGTTTTATGATACTAGTCATCCTGACAGGTGTGAGGTGACATCTCATTGTGGTTTTGATTTACATTTCCCTGATGATGAGGGATGCTGAACATCTTTTCAGGTACCTGATGGCCATCTGCATGTCTTCTTGAAAGAAATACCTATTCAAATCCTTAGCTCATTTTTTACCAGGGTTACATTTTTTTTTTCTATTGAGTTGTGGGAATTCCTTATATGTTTTAGATATTAAGCCCTTATCAGATATAGGGTTTACAAATATTTTCTCCCAGTCAAGTTCACTCTCTCACTCTGTTGATTGCTTCCTTTGCTATGCAGGAGGCATTTTTTAGTTTGATGGAGTTTTACTTGTCTGTTTCCTTCCAGGAGTTTTACAGGTTTGTTTGTTTGTTTTTTATTTTAAAGTTCTTTATCTATTTTTGACTTGATATTTGAGTATGGTGTTAGATGAGGGTTTAATTTCATTCTTTTGCCTATGGGTATCTAGTTGTCTCAGCACATTTTTTTTTCTTTTTTTTTTTAAGATTTTATTTATTTATTTGACAGAGAGAAAGAGATCACAAGTAGGCAGAGAGGCAAGCAGAGAGGGAGGGAAGCAGGCTCCCTGCTGAGCAGAGAGCCCGATGCAGGGCTCGATCCCAGGACCCCGAGATCATGACCTGAGCCGAAGGCAGACACTTAACCATCTGAGTCACCCAGGCACCCATCAGCACCATTTTTTAAAGAGAACATTTCTTCCCCATTGTGTAGTCTTGGCACCCTTGTCAAAGATCAGTTGGCCATAAATGCGTGGATTTCTTTCTAAACTCCTCATTTTGTTCCACTGGACTGTATGTCTGTCTTTATATCAGTACCATGCTATTTTAATTACTATAGTTTTGCAATACATTTTGAAATCAGAAAATTTAGTGCCTCCAGCTTTGTCGTCTTTCTCAAGATTGATTTGGCTATTCAGTCTTCTGTGGCTTCTTTTTTCTTCTTCTTCTTCTTCTTCTGTGGTTTCTGATGAATTTTATTTTATTTTAATTTTTTAAAAGATTTTATTTATTTATTTGACAGAGAGAGAGAGATCACAAGTAGGCAGAGAGGCAGGCAGAGAGAGAGAGGGGGAAGCAGGTTCCCTGTGGAGCAGAGAGCCTGATGTGGGGCTCAATCCCAGGACCCTGAGATCATGACCTGAGCCGAAGGCAGAGGCTTTAACCCACTGAGCCACTCAGGCCCCCCTCTGATGAATTTTAGAATATTATCTTCTATTTCTGTAACAATATGCCATTGAAATTTTGATATGGATTGCATTGAATTTATAGATGAATTTGGCTAGTACGGACATTTTAACAATATTAAGTCTTCCACTCCAGGAACACAGGATTGTCTTATGATTCTCGTGCTACTCTCCATCTCACACATTATGCTCCACTAATACATCATTCTAAATCTGCAAACAGATCAAGCTCTTTTCACCCTATACATGCATTGCAATCCACTGTTCCCTGAACTCTCTCTGTTCCCTCTTTCCAAAGGCTTCCACTTTCTAGACCTCACGTCTCAACATAAAAATCATTTTATCGAGACTCTTTCTCTCATGACTCTCCTTAAAGGAGTCCATCCTATATGGCTGCTTTTTCTATAACAGCATTCTCTTTATAGTCACGTTGGTCCTTCCTACAGTCTGTAATCATGTTAACAATTTATTGCTGTTTTTTCACATTGTTCACTTCCTACACTAACATACAGCCTCCTTAAAGAAAAAGACCTTTCTTTGAGTCACCATTTATTTCCAAATCTTGGACCTAATGCCTGGCATATGGTAATTGATATTTTTATATTGATGTTTTTAAGTGGGTTTCTTATAAAAATAGCATGGTAAACTTGTAGGTGGCAATTTGGCAATAAAAAGATGCTCTGAAATAATTTATCATCTCTTTGTTCCATAAATGATTCTGTAAAGGTATCTTGTAGTTTAATACATGTGACGCAAGTGAGTAATTTTGACCCTGAGTTTGCTATAACTGGTATTTGTGGATTAATTAATTTTGTCTCTTCCAGTGTTTTCTTTTTAGGTAAGGAAGAATGTTGATCAATATGTTCATAAGCTAATGGAGGTTCTGGAAATAAATGGATCAAGATACCAACCTCTTCCCTTTTGAGATCGAAATGGTATTAACTCCTCTTTTTTGGACTGAGATGGTCTTAAGGATTCCCAAAGAGAAGGAAAAAGGCTGTGGACTGGTTGCCAGGGATCAACACCCAGGCTTTGATATTAATGGAAGAGCTCTACCTTCTGTAGAGAGGAGGGATTAAGGTAATTAAGGTATAGGATCTTCTGACCCAACTGTCCCACTAAGATTTTGTGAGAGCGAACTGAAGAGTTTTATTTCATTTGTTCTTTTGTGAGCCACTGGGTGCCTCTGTGTGGGAATCTGGACTTAGATATGTTAGGATGTCATTGCAGCTGCTGCCAAGAAAATAACACGGCCTGGGCTCCATCTCTAACACAGGCCACAGCACAATCAAAGCAAAGGCTGCTGCGTGAATGAAGTGTTTATAAAAACTTCCTTCCCAGTTCTGATCCAGCTCCAGCTCATCATCCCTGTCCCTCATCGTCTACCAATTCTTCTCGCTTACCTTTTTCCTTCTCCCCGACAGTGTGTGGGATCTAATCCCTGACAACCAGAGATATGTGTTTCCCTGGACATCGTGGTTGGTATGGGGTGGGCACAGGATCCAAATGAACAATGAGAGTCTTCCCCTAAACATTGCTAGCACAGGAATCAGAGAAGATACTTTCCTTCTCTGGGATCATAACTCATAGGAAAAATGTAGAGTGGAGTTGGGGTTGTCCTTCATCATCAGAAAGGAATGAAAACAACACAAAAAATCCAAAAAGGAAGAGAGAGAGAGCAGGTGATGTCATCTCAACTCCATATTTTCATTCCGCCAGCAGCCAAAGCTAACCCTAGAATTTTTATTTATGAGAACCAGTCATCCTCTAGTCGGCACGAGTTCAATTTCATAATTTGTAAATCTAAGAGTTTTAACCAATACAGATTAAAAATGTACAAAAGGAAAAAATGTTTTTTCCACCAATTACACAGAATGGATATAGGGGTAGATGTTAGGCATTTGGGGAAGATTTTTTTTTTTAATCTACTTGCAAACAACACAAGAAAAGAAAAAGAGAAAAAGATTATTTCTCACTGAGCCTGAATAGATACCATGCTGTTAACGAAGCAGTTACAACAGAGTGTAAAGAAATTAGCTAAAAAAAAAAAAAAAAAAAAAAAAAAAAGCCATTTCTTTTCTATGATGAGCATTTAGACTCACTACTTATGAAGGCAGATATTATCCTTTAAAGTTAACTTATAAAAGTAAATAATTAAGAATTCATACTTTCCCTGGCATTTTAATAATAAAGAGACTGGGTTCCATCTTTAACTTTTTGACATCTCTCCATTACCTTGAGTCTTGAATAAAACATAACCTTTGTTATGACTGCTGAGTCCATTCAGACTATTGTAACAAACTATCACAGACTGGAGGGCTTAAACAACATACATTTATCTCTGAGCTGGAAGTTCAAGATCAAAATGGCGGCAGATTTGGTGGCTAGTAAGACCTGCTTCCCGGCTCATGGGCGGCTCTTCTTGATGGGTCCTCACATGGCAGAAAGGGTGAAGAAGCTCTCTGGGGTCTTTTTTATTAGGGCAAAGCCCTCATGACCTACTCACCTCCCAAAGCCCCATCTCCAAATATCATTGTTGTGAACTAGGTTATAACATATCATTTTTAGGGGGACATGAACTTTCAGTCCATACCAAGCATGGTCCCTACTGGGTCACCTCCCAGAATCCAGCATTAAAGGCTCAAGCAAAAATAACCTGTCATTAAACCACGAGTCCAGCCTATTATGCGAGGAGCAAATACCACACTCCTTAACAAAACTGTACATTTCTGATTGACAAAAAAAAAAAAAAAAAAAATTTAGTACCTTCCTTATATAACCTCCAATGCCAGGTATGTAAATGGCACTCAACAAGTAGTTGTTGATGCATTCCTACTCATTAAAACATGTCTTTAGCCATATACTTTCAATCATTTGGGATCTCACTCAAAAGGGATGGTGGAAGAGCGTTCAGTGAAGGAACAACGCGAAGGGGGCGACAGAGTTAGAGGAAACCACGAGGGGTAGGGAGGCATGCCTTCTGTTATACCCCTCGGCCTGAAGACCCCGTGGGAAGGAGCAGTTACTAGAACCTGCAGAGAGTTGTAGCTCTAAGAGAGAGCTGCCTGGCAGGAAATGCAGCCTTCATAATGGAATCCAGCCACCTCACACCCCCAAGGTGAGGAAAAGGGAATACATTTCCTGACCCTTCTCTCTGTCCACCCCTTGATTTTCTGCCAGTGCTTCTATACAGCTAAAGGCAACTCCAAGTCGGGGGCAAGGGAGCCTGGCCCTATGTGGTCAGTAGAGAACAGTCTTAGGGGCACAAAGTAAGACAGAGTAGGACAGGGCAGATTTGGGAGGAAAAATGAAAAATATTCAGCTCTTTTTCAGGTGCAAATTATTATCTTGTTTCATGACACCACGTTTTTGAGAGCATGACAAATTTATTAGCCGAATATTTAAATTGTCACATTACAAATACTGACTTTGATGTTTTCAGCATATACATGATTACATAAATCTACCCCAGTCATATATTTTCTTGCATTCTTTGTCTTTAAATATACCGCAAGGTCAGTTGCTTTCCTGCTCAGCTTTGCTTTTGTATGTCACATAATTGAAATTATTATGAATTAAAATATATTTATAGAAGATTAGTTTCTTTATATCAAATGAACACTCTCGGGGAGCAGGTATCATTTCTGGATGTGAGATCTCCAAGATGACAGGCTGAATAAGAGCCTTCTATTCACAAGAGAGCCAACGCTTTTCCGACTACTTAAACAGATGATACCCTCGAGGTATGGAGGAAGAAGAGATTCACTCTCCCTGCCAAATCCAAGAACCAAAGGGTTTCCCGCCTTCTGACAACAGAGTTCTCTGACACTTGCACTTGTCAGCATTCCTGTCTCTCTCTCACACAGACATACACACACACACACACACACACACACACATCCTATTTTACAAATTATAACTCGGATCAGGAGAATGGATTCACATTATTCAGCAGGAAGACAGGGAAAGAGTCTGGTAAGAGTTCTGAAAGGAAAAATTTAGAAGTATGAGGCAAACCTCTGTATCCGAAAACATCTATATAATTTACAGATATCAAGAAAAAAAAAAAAGGAAAGAAATTTGCCACCATGCTTTGAATCCTATTAATAGCATGTGAAATTCATGGAGCTCACTTCTGAGACAATCTACAACTAATATTCAAAGCTGAAGGAATTAAATGTTTAAATCTTTTGAAGTAAGTAGGGGTGTTTGGGATGATTTTTTATTTTTTTATTTTTTAAAGATTTTATTTATTTATTTGACAGAGAGAGAGAGAGCGCGCACAAAGAGGGGGAGTGGCCCACAGAGGGAGAAGCAGGCTCCCTGCTGAGCAAGGAGCCTGATGCGGGACTCGATCCCAGGACCCTGGGATCCTGACCTGAGGTGAAGGCAGACGCTTCACCAACTGAGCCACCCAGGTGCCCCTGGGATGATTTTTTAAATAGATAGTAATCTGCAGCCAGATATGTAGCCAATGAAGTGGCTACGATAACAGTGTAGATTGTTCCCGTTCTCAGCCTGTATGGTGGTCATCCAAGGAATAAACTGCCTAGATTGGTGTTTAGCTGGGCAACACTGAGGTATTCAATCCTCTCTTCAATTAGACAATTCACAGTTCCTTGGAATGTTCTCAGCTCCGCGGCTCCCCTGCACGCCACCCCAGCCATGGCGCTGGAAGCGGGGCGAACTGGAACAGCCTATCCGGACTCTGACAGTCAGGACAACCTGTTTCAGGAACATACCACTCCGTGTTCACAGCTCCTGATGACACATTATCGCTTTCTCTGCGGTCATCAAAAAAGTTAAACTCGCCATCTTCTAGATTGAAATTTAAACACTATCAACGCAAAATCTTTGAACTGATGAGATAAATTGCAAAGAGTAGGATGACAATAGAGAGGTCCACAGGGCTGACATCACTCTCCCCTCTGGCTCCCCAGCTGTCCTCATTCTGCCCTATCAAGTCCAGCAGCAACAACAACAACAATAAATAAAATAAATTTTCAAAAAGAAAGGAAGGAAAAAGAAAAGAGAAAAATGACGAATAAAAGGGCAAGACAAGGTGTGGGGGAAAAAGACAAGATGTTAAGGAAACAACGAAGTTATTTAAAGATAAAATAAACTATCATAGTGCTGTATTTTACAACTTTGTCTACAAAGAGAATCTCCCACGAGCTTTGAAAATTCTGATGCCTGAGCACCACCAGACCAACGGAGTCAAAGTCTTTGGAAGTGGACATTAGTTTGGGTATTTTATTTTACTCTTCCTTGAAGTGATTCTAATTTAGAGTAGACTGGAATACCACTGACCAGATGGTCACATTTGGCAAGTTAACATACTGTGTAATATTAGTTTCAGGTGAGCAATTAAGTGATTCAACACTTCTATATATCACCCAGGGCTCATCACAAGTGTCCTCCTTAATCCCCATCCCCTATTTCACCCACCCCCCCCCCACTCTCCTCCCCTCTGGTAACCATCAGTTCGTTCTCTATAGTTAAGAGTCTGTTTCTTAATCTGCCTCTCTCTCTTCTTTTCCCCCTTTGCTCATTTGTTTTGTTTTGTAAATTCCACATACGAGTGAAATCATATGGTATTTGTCTTTCTCTGACTGACCTATTTCACTTAGAACAATATTCTCTAGTTCTATCCACATCATTGCAAAAGGAAAGATTTCATTCTTTTTGAAGGCTGAGTAATATACCCTCATGTATGTATGTATGTGTGTGTATGTATATATATACCACACCTTTTTTATCCATTCAATAATGGACATTTGTTCTGTTTAAAATTCTGTTGCATTTCTTATACACCAATAATGAAGCAGCAGAAAGAGAAATTAAGGAATTAATCCTACTTACAATTGCACCAAAAGCCATGAGATATCTAGGAATTGACCTAACTAAAGATAAAGGCCTATATTCTGAAAACTATAAAACACTGGTGAAAGAAATTGAACGTGACTCAAAGAGATTGAAAGACATTCCATGTTCATGGATTGAAAGAACAAATATTATTAAAATGTCTACAATGCCCAAAGAAATCTACACATGTAATGCAATCTCTATGAAAACACCAACATTTGCATTTTTCACAGAGCTAGAACAAACAAAACTAAATTTTGTGAGCAATCACAAAAGACCCTGAAAAGTCAAAGCAATCTTAAAAAAAACAAAGCAAAGCTGGAGGCATCACAATTCTGGACTTCAAGTTATATTACAAAGCTGTAGTGATCAAAACAGAATGGTACTGGCACAAATATGGACACATAGATCAATGGAACAGAATAGAAAACCAAAAATGAACCCATAACTATATGGTCAATTAATGTTTGATAAAACAGGAAAGAATATCTAATGGGAAAAAGACAATCTCTTCAACGAATGGTGTTGGGAAAATTGGACAGCCACATGCAAAAGAATGAGACTGGAGTACTCTCTTACACCATACACAAAAATAAATTCAAAATGGATTAAAGACCTAAATGTGAGACAGGAAACCATTAAAATCCTAGAAGAGAACACAGGCAGTAACCACTCTGACATCGGCCATAACAACTTCTTACTAGATAGAAATCCCCTGCCTGGGGCAAGGGAAACAAAAGCAAAAATAAACTATTGGGACTTCATCAAAATAAAAAGCTTCAGCAATTAGCTCTTTCCATGTATGTACGTATGTGTATGTATCTATGACTATATGCACATATATATACATATGTGAAATATATTAGTCTCTCATCTCTTCTAGATTCCAAATTACTGACAAACATTATTCTTGTGTGAGTATTATTGGTTAGACTTTGTCAGGATTTTGTTAATATTATTATAATTATATGTTCTACATTTTTGGGTGTCCATTTTTAAGAAATCACAGATTCCTTATTATTCTCATTCGTAAAACAGCAAAAAAAAAAATATTTATTCCATAAGATATTGTCCAACATAACATCAATTTACTCTAACTTGATGCTAACTCTGCAGAGGAAAAAAATTCAGCACAACTTCAAAAAAGCAAAAACAAATTAAAAAATAAATAGATAAAATAAAACAGAGTGCCTATGCAAATGGAACTCCTTTTTTTTTACCTAAAAACTGTTCTGTTTTTTTCAGATGCTCACAAACCACTTATCACTGAAGTTTTGATGACTTAAAAGTTATTAAAGCCATAGTGTTTAAACTGAGTTCTCCTGACAACAGTAAAACTGACAGGTGGTAAAGCAATATGAGAAAAAAAAATAAGAAAATGCTACCTCCGAAACTCCTGTTTCAATAAGTATCTTATGAGACGCTTGCTTGTACATTTCCAGTATGTTGCCTTCAGGGAATTTCCCTATTGAGTACCAGACCTGCGAAACAAAACCTGGGCTTGTAGGAAAAGCTGCTGCTTGCTGCATGTAGGAAAAACCCCACTTCCTTCCCTAATAACCAATATTCTCCCAACATGAAAGAAATGGGCTTTAATGCAAATCTTTATGGATTTACAGCCCTCCCCGATACTCGTGTAGTTTCCAGCTCACTACAGAATACCGTCAGACTGCATTATACGCTCGAATCACAGTACCATTGCAAGCAAAAGTCTGGGTATCACACATACCAAGGTTCTGATAGCATATGAGGGTGTAAAATTTAACAATGTATTCTTTTCTGCCTGCTGAACATTAACTCCTGCTGAGCCCAGGGCTAACATATAACTAGCCCGGCTGTAAGTGTTTCATAGTCCAGCTAAAGACTGCTCCCATCTCCACTTACTCTTCCTGCTATAAACATTTCGAAGGGCTTCTCAGGTTTGTAAATTCATGATTTTTTTTTTTCCCCATGGAGGTCACCTAAAGAGGGAAAAAGAGTCTATGGTGTGGAGGTCTCTTAAAGCCTGCCCACAGGTAGAAACCTGTTACCGTCCCCCTTCGCTTAGCCAAAATTGGAACAAATGTCAAAAGCGCCCAAATCTTGTGGAACTGCAAAATGTACTTTGTCCCTAAAGGGCTCAGGCACTGCTGTTCTCCAAAGCTACCGGAAAACTCTGCATTTAAAATTATTTATTTAATGACTACAGGCAAGATACTGCTTTTATTAGAAGACAGGATATTTGTCTACGATCCTGTGTGCTAGTTTAAATTCCGAATCCAGTTTCTATTTTCACAGGATTCCTTAAGTGATGAATTCTTCCAGTCTGTCCTAAGAAGCATGAGAGAGGGCAGTCGATGACCGTAGTTAAGTGTGCTTGTAAATTAGAGAAATTGATTTATTGTAGTGGACAAATTTGACTTCGGCTATGAACATTAAAAGAAAAAAAAGCTAAATCTAAAATTAAATCAACGGTCTTTCATGATTCAAAGGTCATCAACATTCATAAATTTGCATACACATTCTGCTACTTCTCTCTAAAATAAGAAAAGATGATGATATACTAGTGAACAAAAACAAAAACGAAAAAACTAATGAGGGGTGCCTGGGTGGCTCAGTCAGTTAAGGGTCTGCTTTCTGCTCAGGTTATGATCTCAGAGTCCTGGGATTGAGCCCCGTATTGGAATCCCTGCTCAGCAGGGAGTCTGCTTCTCCCTCTCCCTCCACTGATCCCCCTGTTTATGCTCACTCCCCCTGTCAAATAAATAAATAAAATCTTAAAAAAAAAGAACCACTAATGAGAAATGCACCAGAATATCACCATAGTGTGTGAAAATAAAAATGACTTTTATTTTCTCCTCTGTTTTCTGAATAATCTATAATGAATATATTACCTTTATAATAAAAAATGATAAACAATAAAGTATGTCACTTATACCTTAGAATTTGACCATGTTTCATATATATTACTCTTTGGTACAACTGTGAAAGGAGAATCGTCTCTCTGATGAGGAAGTTAAGAACAGAAAGGCATTTCATTTTATTTGTATTTTGAAGATTTGTATTTTCACACAATTGTCAGAAATAAAAGTTGAAAGTTCAGTAAACTGCTTCTTCTTATATGTATCCAAATCAGACAGTGATGTCATTAAATTGTTCATTACTCTGATGCGAAAAATTATTATACATATAAATTATGTAATAAAAATATAATTTATATCAAAATCCACTTTTCCCTGAGTTATGAAGAATGGGTAAAAAAAAAAGCAACAACAATTAGGGGTTCCTCTAATAATTTTAAAATATCTTCACTATGTTTTGTAACATGAAGAAGGTAGGATATTGAATAATAATACTCGTTTAAGATGAAAAAAGTAGGATATTGAATAATGATACTCGTTTATTCCTCAAACTCTTTTTTAAAAGATTTTATTTATTTGAGAGAGAGAAAGAGAGAAAGCAAGAGAGAGAGCACAAGTGGGGAGCAGGGAGAGGGAGAAGTTAGCACCCCACTGAGCAGGGAGCCCAACGCAGGGTTCCATCCCAGGACCCTGAGATAATGACCTGAGACAAAGGCAAATGCTTAATGGACTGAACCACCCCTTGGGTACCTCAAACTCTCAAAAACTGGAATATCCTACTATGTTCATGAAAAGCTATCAAAACACACTTGGAAAAATTGCCTCAATTTATAGGCAGGAAAACTGATTCTTGGATGAGCTGTCAGGCTCAAGGTCAATGAGGCAGATTTCAGAAGGTAGGGGACTTGAATCAAAGTTTCTTTGTCTTAATTTAGACAACACTTAGTTTAGGTAACAATTTGCCATTGTTACCTCTCTTGTTGTTTGTTCCCAACACTAGCATTTTTAATATGGATTAAAGTTAAATTTTGTCAACAAATATTTTAAGAATGTTCAAATATTTAGAAACATTACAGGAATGCTACAGTGAATACTCACATGCACACCATCTGAATTCTGCCATTAACTTTTAACTCTATCTCATAATACTCTTTGTCTTAAAATCTGGATTATCTGATTTTAACATAGACACTTCAGCATTCTTATTATTACTATTTGAATAGTATAATGTTTCCATCTAGTTAATTTTAGCCCATTTGTGTTTTCATATATGAAGTGCTTCTCTTTAGAAACGAGTCTTGTTCATCTATACAGATAATTATTACCTTTTAAGTGGAATGCCTAGGCCATTTACATTTCATGTAATTTTTCATATGGTTGGATCTGTGTCTACCATTTAACTTTCTTTTCTGTGTCTCATCTGTTTTTTTGTTACTCTTTCTCCTTTCCTTTCTTACTTCAGTTATTTTTTAATTTGATATTAATTTTTCTATTGGCATTTAGCTATACCTTTGCATTATCGTTTTAGATGTTGTTCTCAGGAATACATTACACAGCCTGCAATGTTTAAGCATACTTAAAATTAATACCATATCATCACATAAGATGGAGAAAATTTTATGTTGTTGCACACTGTGCAGCTCTCCAATGTTTCTGATGAGAAATCAGTCACCATACATATGATTGCTTTCTTATATCCAATTGGGTAGTCTCTTTCTGGCTGCTTTCAATGTTTTCTTTTTACTTTGCTTCAATCTATAAAATTATGTCTTTTAACAAGTTTGGGAAATTTTTGGAAATTCTTTATTCGAATATTTTGTTCCTGCCCCTTCTTCTCTATCTTCAATCTGGGAACCTCATTATTCTTAGGTTAGACGTTGTAGTGTTGTCTCTCAGAAACTAAGGCACTGTTCCTTTTTTTCTATATATTTTCTTTTCCTTTTTCTTCAGAATATTAGTTTGTATTACTCTGTCTCCAGGTTAAGTCCTCTTCTCTCTGTCTTTTTAAATCTCCAATGAGTCATAATCAGTAAATTTTTAAAAATTTCAGATTTTATGATGTATAGTACTAGTGATCCTTTTTTTTCCATTTCCGCCTCTGTTCTGAAATTTCCTATTTTTTTTAATATTGGTTACAAGTATTTCTCAATAATTGCAACAGTAGAATTAAAAATCCTTCTCTGACAAATTCGCTGTCTGTCCATATGAGAGTTAAGTATGGATCTTTTTCCTTTTTTTCTCTTAAGTCTGGCTCATGTGCTGCTGTTTTTCATAATTTAGGATCACTTGATGGAGATTTTGAATGTTATATCATGGGCATTCTGGGTTCTGCCATATTCTTCCAGAGTCTGTTAACAGTTAACTCAGTAGAACTAAAACTTTAAACTAACTGACAGGTAAAGGCCAGAATATTCTGTTGGCTCTGGCTGCACTACTTGAAGTTTGTCCCATATGTGTATAGCCCAAGATTTGGGAACAGTTTACATGCAGAATTGGGGGCTTCATATTTGTGGTCTTCTCTTCACGACATTCCTGTCACTCTTTCCTTTCCAGTTGTTGGAATGGCCGTCACTTTGTCCTTGGGCTCTTCAAGCCAATACATTTGATTGTTTCTCTCAGTTTAGCCCAGTCACATGTGGAAGCCTGGGACCTACCCTAAGGCCAAAGGCTGTGACATTGGGGAAACTCACTCAGTGGCATTTTCTCTTTCAAATACAGAATGCTCTTTGTTTTATTTTTTATTTTTTTTCTTACTTTTGGTCATTCTTCAATTTACATTTGTCATCTAAGGAAGAGTTTGATAGGAACTACTTGAATATGACATGAAGTAGATCCGTGTTAAAATTAACTTTGGTCTTCTCTTTGTTTCATTTATATTTTAGCCTTTGTGATGGTTGGGTTATTTTGCTTAGTGGGTATGAGCAGGGTCGCACCACTTGGGTTCAAATGTTCGCTCTTTCACTATGTGATCTCTTTGCCTTTCATTTACAAAATGTAAATAGGAATAATAGTACCAAACTTATAGGATTGTTTGTGAGCACTAAATAAGATATTAGTTGCAAAGTGGTTAGGATAGTGACTGGTACGTAATAAGTATTTAAATGTTAGCTACTGCTAATATGATTAACATTCTTTTATTTAAAAATGTGTTATATAATTTCTACCTCTGGCACTCAGGCCACTAAAATTCACAAAATCTTTTATTGGCCATTTGTATAACCAAATCTCACACCACTCCCAATTTACAACCTTCTTTTGAAGGAAAAAGAAAACATGTAAACACATAAATGTGCTTAGGGACACCTGTCTTTGGGAAATGACTGAATTTCGGCTAATTAGAAAAGAATTACTAAAGTTTCATGCATTCTCCCCCTCTGGCCAATTATTTTATGTGGTTGACTAAGCTGTCCTTTTTGCTTTCTAAACAGCAAATGTGGACGTGGATTGTACGTTGAACCTTATTTATTTAGAAGAAGGAGCCATGTATCCTTTCATCAAAAGAGCAAGCTTATTTTCTCGCATCTGGCCACATGATTTTCTTCCATCCCGTTTTCACTTTCCAAAGTCATATTAGACCTACTGGCGAAGTATGAAAAATTACTTAAAAATAGCATGATCGTTTTTGAAGCCTGCTTTTGTTCAACTCAAAAATAAATTAAAAATCAATCAACTAATGAATCCCCTGTTTCTCTTTGTTTGGACTACCTCCAACCGCCTATTTGCAGGGGGCCTATTTTTGTCAACATGTTAATAGACAGTAGTGACTGAACGGGAAGAAGTAAGTCTGCCTTGGTTTTTCATCTCCTGCAGCTGCTTCTCGCTGCAGATCCGGAGCTTTTAAATTTTAGGGGTATTATGGAAATTATAGAACTTGCAAAGGGGTGCCTCAAGAAAAAAAAAGAAGTGATAAACTTCACAAGACTTCACAAGAATCACAGGCAAAATTTATTGAGTAGAAAGTTCCATGATTTTCAGACAGCACATCAACAGTGCTCCCGTGGCACAACCATTCTAGCCCGAAATCCAGACCATCGCTGAAGCTACATTATTGCCATCCCTTTTCCCTGCATCGCCTTTGTCCCATTGATAGTGTGTCCCTCAGGCAAGGAGCAAATGGGATTTTCCAAACGTTGGCGAAGGATTTTTACAGGTTGTCATCTTACAAATAGAAATCCATAATAATAATAATTAATAATAATGCCCTCTTACAAATCAGGTATTTACAGTAAGGCATTAAAAGCAATTCAAGAGAAAGCATCGAGATTTAGCATGAAGAAATGCTTAACACAATATTACAAAAGTTACCAGGGCCTCTAGCTATAATATTTTATTCAGTTGCACATGTCTAAAAGTTTTTCTTTTTCCCAGCAAGTACTGGAAAGTATTGTTGAATCACTGTTTACCTCGTTTCTATTGCTTTCACTTTCTATACGCGAGAATTGATGAATGAAACTTCGCCGCATTCGTAACTGAATATTTATACCCAATATTTTTTTTCCTTTCAAATAATTGTAGCTAAACTTCCCTTGAATTAAATTAAAAAGCGGGATGCAAATTGTCTGTATATTGTGGTTGCAATTATGTAAAAATATGACTGCATATGAATAAAGGACTGGAAGGGAATATACAGAAATTACTTTAATTATATAAGTATGATGGAAATTACAGGAGTTTCCACATACACACACCATTTAAATTTTATGTAATATTTTGTTATTGTTTTTACAATAATATTTTATTTTTATAAAGTTTTCCCACTTACATATTCAAGTCTGTCAGCCTGAAAATACATTAAGTGATTTTTAAATTAAATCATTTTTCTCTAGTTTTCAGAAACTCCAGCTCCTAGCTTCCCTATCCCTCCCTCTCACAGTAAATTCATTCAATGATTCATTTAACTGAATTTATTGAGCACTGAAAATATGCCAGTTCGTGTGGATGCAGAGGCCATGAAAACATGTCATGTCGATTGATTTTCCCTTCAAACCTTCACTCTGCCGACTCTCCAGAATGTTCCAAGGACACCATGTCTGATGACCACTCCAGCTCCCTTCCTGTCACTGCCAAGTGTCTATACACACAATCTCCAAAGCAGGTTCACGTGATCAAAATGTAATCCCTAACCTTTTTTGTTCTTACCCCACTTTGGCAAACCACACAACACTCTTCTCTTTGCTCCCCATAAACAATCTGCTTTTCAAGCTCAGTGACATTTTCTCATCTTCCATCATTTCTCATTACAGCAGGACATTTAGCAGACTTAACCAGCTGCTTCTTTTTAAACCTCTTCTCCTCCATTCCTTCTGCCACTCTAAAATCGACTTCTCTCTCATTTGAATGATCTCTACTCTTATTTCTTCATCCTTCCTCCTCCTTCACTTATCTCCTACTTACGAATTCCCTATTCCTCAAAATTTGGGTTTTGTTTTTTTTTGTTTTTTGTTTTCACTCTCTCCAGCACCCCTCAATGATTTCATCTGCTGGGACAGTGCTTCCAATAATCATTATAGATATATAATTACAATAGCTAAATTTTGTCGAAGGCTCATTATATGCCAGGTGCTTTGCTAATTGTTTCAGGCTTTGTTTCCATGATTTTATTTAATCTTTACAACAACCATAAAAGGTAGAAATTCTCACTGTGTAGACATTCTTGCTGTCTTTCTTTTTCTTTGAAAGAGTTATTCATTTGAGAGACAAAGAGGGAGAGAGAGCGAATGGGGGGGCGGGGAGAGGCAGAGGGAGAGAATCGCCAAGCCACCTCAGTGCTCAGTGTGGAGCCTGATGTGGGGCTTGATCCCAGGACTCATTAGATCATGATCTGAGCTAAAACCAAGAGTCAGATGCCTAACTGACTGAGCCACCTAGGTGCCCCTCTTTTTTTTTTTTTTTTTCCCCTTAAGGAGAGAATTTCTGAGCTTCCAAAGGTGAAAGCATTTTCCTAGAATGGCACTGTTCTGAGTAGAGGGATTGGACTCTAACTCTACTTGAGTCTGAGTGAGGGACCACACTTCCAAGTGCTAGACTGTGCCCCTGCCTGGCGCCACTCCAGTAATTGCCAACTCTGACCTGACCTCTCTGGCTGATTCAGTTTTCATCACTCCCACCCCAACCAACTATCTTCTAGCCCTGTCCACAAAAACGACACAACAGGACCTTACACACAGCATTTGAGAAGACAGATGCTCATCCCCTAAAATGCTTCCTTCTCTGATCTCTCTACTTATTTCAATGGCATTAGCACTGTCATTCACATTCAAAACACTGGTCTTCCTAACTCCGGCTTGGGCTTGTCCTTCTCTTTTGTCACTCACATCTACAAAGTTACCAAAATTCATTGATTTTTTTTTTTAATCTTCCAAACCTCTGTCAATTTACAAGAAGGAACACACACAAAAGGTGGCAAAAGCCACCCAGCAAAGGTTTTTTTAGATAAAGAATTAAGAAACCATACATAAAATCAGCTGATAGCTGTCTTTTCTATCAATAAATTCAGATAAAGTTATCAAAAAAAGTAAATTTACTAACCGAAAGAAAAAAAAAAAGCTTTCACATTGTATCAGAAAGGAAAATCAAAGCATGTGTGTGAAGCTATATCTTAAAATAAGATTAATTAGAAAGATTAAAAACAAAGAATATGACAAAATATACCAGACAAACACAAATGACAAGAAAGCAGGAGTCATGTATTCACATATTCAAGGCAAAAATGCAAGCAAAAGCAGATACGACACAAAAAGTATGCTTCATAATGAGAAAGTATATAGTCTTTGATGATAATGATTGTGTGTAACCTCTACAGACAGTCCTCTGACTCATTTGAATTTTTATAATTTCATGAGTAGGCAATTGGCTGAGATCTTTTAACTGCCCTGTCTCCAATGCAACCCTCCGTTGTCACAGCACTGAATATTCTGGAAATGACCTCCCCTCTTAAAAGCAGCATGACACAATGGCTGTGAGAACAAATTTGCAAGCCAGATGCCTGCGTTCAAAGCCCAGCTCTGCTACTTACCATCTGTGTAACCTCGGGCAAATTACTTAACCTCTCTGTCTTGGTTTTCTCACAAACTGTGGCTAGCAGTTGTATTAACTCACAGGAGTTCATAGAAATACATTAATTAATATTTGTAAAACACTTAGGATAGTACCATATATAGAATAGTCCATAAATACTTGTTACTGTTCAATAAATATGTACATTTATCTGGCGAAACAACTTCTGTGGGTATTTCTTGACTACCGAACAAAATATTACTTCATCGAACTTGAAACTTTAGTTCTTTGTTTTTCAGGGAAAAAAATCTATCTTTCCAGCACTGTGTCCCAATAGTCTTTGACGTCACTCTGAAAGCTACTAGCTCAGGGGACTCACCTCACAGACTTGGCCACTACTATGCTGACCTTCACACTGAAATGCTACGCCATCATCTCTGCTTCAAGCTCTAGTTCAAGGGCTACTTTTATCCAAAAGCCGCTCTGTGATTGTCCCAGACCGATCCAGGTCTCCTTGTAAATCTTATCACTCTGTTACCATCCTATGAGAATAGTGGACTGAGTGACAAGAACGTTACATTTTATTTGTGTCGCATTTTTATTTCCTGAGATTTTAAGTTCGATGAGTAAGGTGGGATGTGCTCATTATTCCTTTGTAAATTTACTGTGTCTGATGCATGTTGTCTTATATGTGTTTTAATTACGTGGTACTCAAAAATACAGTTGGAACCAATTCAGGGAAAGATTTTTGCATTTACTAAAACAAGAAATGCAGAGGGTTATGCCAAGTAAGTTTATAAACACCAGTCAAATAACAGAGCTCGATTTGAATCAATCACATGTTCTTCTCAGTTCTACAGGAAATTTTTATTATAGTATGTCTCAGATTTCTCTCTCTCTTTTTTTTTCTCTTTTCACAGACACCAGATATAGTATCTTTCTGCTTTATATGATTGCATAGTGGAAGGGTTCAAGTAGGAAGTCTGAAGAACTTTCAATCCTATCTCTACCACAGGTAGCTTTCTGAACCTGAGGGTTGCAAATTTCTCTGAGCCTGTTTCTTCATGTGTAGAATAGGGTAATACCACCTTTCATGCAATATTAATGTGAATATCAATTAGACTTCTATGATGAATTTGGCCCATAGTAGGAATGCAATCAAAGATAGATAATCATAATACTTGTAATAGTAATTTTTCTTATAGGTTCTGTTATATCGCTCTTTTAATTTTATCTTATTATATTTCAATTTTTACCAAAGGTATGCTTTATCTTCTCTATATTAGCAGTAAAGCTATAAGGCTAACAGTGTAGGCACTTTCACTTCAGGCTCCTTATTTATAACATCTTCCTATGAAAGTAGATCATATTTTGGGAGTTATCACTCACTCCTTTTATCTTCCTAATAGTTTAGAATGTCACATACCAAAGGTCTGTTTCTTCTCATGCTAATAATAGTTTTCTGCTGTAAATATCCTAAATATTCCTTAGGATCATCTACCTGTTCATGAAATTGGTGTGTGATAATACAGACAGCTTATAAGACAATCTATGTTTGTGTTATCCATGATTAATGTATGATGTTTCACTAATACCTTGGAAGTCATTAATCAATGGGACAACTTTTGAAATGCTTTCTTTCTCCCTTTCACACCACATTGTGCTCCTTTCCTATCTCTTTCTCTCCATGCTTAGTTTTCTCTCTCCTTATCTACTTCCTTTTTCTACTTTCATTCAAAATGGCGGCTATGACCAATTGATCTGATCTCTTACTACAACTTTCCACCTCTGGATAAGGCTGCTTTTATGAGCCTTGCTTTATCTCAAACACTACCAGTTTCAACTAAAAACGGTTTAAATTATTCTGTGGGAAGCTATCAATTACTGATCTCCACAGTCAATATATCTATTGAGGTTTTCATCATCTGTCAATAAATGCATCTGAGTTGTTTGGTATCCCCACATCTGTTTACGTTCAGATGCATGATTGGGAGACTTGGCTTTGGCCTCCAGTAGATGTGGGTCAAATTTGAGCTTACTATTCGTTTGCTCTGTCTCTACAGCTTGCCCTCTTGGGTGTCTGTATAATGAAGCTGCTCATCTGTAAAATGGGGACAAAAGGATTAGAGGCTATGAGTGTACAGCACTCAGCCCAGGGCCAACCACTTGCAAAGGGTATCAGTCATGGAGGGTATTAGCAGCACTATGCCATGTTAGGCTACATGAGGCTGAAATTAACCACAGGAATCTAGCCTGGGAAACAAATCACCTTTAACAATTCTGTTTCCATGAGAAAACACATTTTGAGTTGCAGACAATTGACTGATGACTGTATGTTGGGAACAAAATTAAGATATCGGTTAATCTGTGAGTTGTGCACAAATAACATGAACAATCTAAGTAAGACAAACTGTTAACCTTCTTATTGTTTCACCTAATTTTAAAAACAGTTTCAGTATTTGGAGCAGCTGGTGGAATAAAGTTGGTTATTGAAGTAAAAAGATTAATTTTTTCACTTTGCTTTCCATAAGGAACACAAGAGAGCTGTTCTTGGTAAACATTTACTAATGGGCCTTTGGACTCAAGAGCGTGAAGATACATTAAATTACTCAGAGCTTATCCTTTCGCAGGGGGAAAAAAAAGTGAGATGTTGATTTTTCACACCCAGAAGACTGGGGAGGCATTTTTTGGTAGTAGAAGACCCTTGTCCAAATGACTTTTCACAGACAATTTTATGACACTATAAAACTTGACATTTATCTTCATGGGCTTAAGAAACCAAAAGATGTTTATACCTACTCATTAATATAAAGGAAGGCAGCACACTGAAATGAGAACGTATTTTGTCATAAGGAAGAGAAAGCTACAAATGAGATAAACATAGAGTGTTTGGTAAACTGCAAAGCAGCATATTCATCTGTTCTCCAATTTAATGGAGTATTTATTGAGCACCTACTATATATCAGACACTGCACTAGGTACTCAGAATTCCTGTGAATAAGATGGACAAGTTCTCTGCCTTTGCAGAACATACAATCCCATGAGAATAGCAGAAGCATCCAACTGGAACACGGCAGTGAAATGCTAATCAGAGAAATCATTTGTTCTGCTGGCAAAAGAAAGGGCAATCAATCCAGAAATCTGGAGACTGTCAAGGGTACAGTTAAACCCCTGCATGCCTACACTTTTGCTGGCACATTAGCAACTCAGAAAGTCTTCCGTCAAAACTTGGGAGTAGGAATAGCTTGTTTCAGAATGCCCAACATCCCTGGCGTCCTCCTTGCTTCCTGTCCACCGCAGGTAAGCACTGCGGTACCAGAGTCACACTCTACTTGCATCATTCAACACAATTGCACCGTGCAGTCTTTCTACTAATATCGTAAAAAGGAACATTCATCATAAAGTTACTAATCTCAGGGTGGTTTCCATGTTCACTGAATGAAATCCTTAAATTAGGATGCAGTAAGTGGGGGTGAGCGGTGGCTCAGTCAGTTAAGCATCTGCCTTTGGCTCCGGTCATGACGTCAGGGTCCTGGGATCAACCCCCGTATTAGGCTCTACGCTTGGCAGGGAGTCTACTTGTCCCTCTGCCCCTCCCCTTGCTCATGCAAAAAAAAAAGATGTAGCGAGTATGGAATTTGCAAATATCACTAGGTGAGACAAGAAAGAGCAATGGCCCCCATTGGTAGTTGCTGACTAGTCCTCAGGAAGATACTCTTTATGGATGAATAAATCTATCTAAAGGTACATCACAAGATTCCACTTTCTGTCAATATCATTTTTCTGCAAACTAGAGGAAAAAAATGTATAGTCAGATAAAACTACATGGTGTGAAGGGTCCTATTTCTTGGCTAACTAGCATCATCATAAGTACAAAACGTACAGCTGGACAGAGTACATTTGTTAAGTAGAAGAATCAACTGACCTCAGGACTCAGAAAAGTGTCGCATCTTGAACATTCCATGGTCAGCTTCTTGATCTGCCAGCTTTCATTCCCTTGCCACACCTTTTCTTTAAAACCCTACTTCTGCAGGGCAGTGACTCTCCTGGACCCTACCTTGTGGCCAAAGTCCTGTTTTCCTTTTTTTTTTTAAGATTTTATTTATTTTTGAGAGAGAGAGAGAAAGAGAATGAGTTGAAGGGGCAGAAGCAGACTCCCTGCTGAGCAAGGAGCCCAATGCGGGACTTTGTCGCAGGCCCCTGGGATCATGACCTAAGCCAAAGGCAGCTGCTTAACCACCAACCGAGCCACACAGGTGCCCAAAGCCCTGTTTTCTACCCCAGAAATGACAAGTAGCTCATCAACACACAAACAGTACAAATCCTTCCAGAGCCTCTGCCCACCTTTGTTTTTCCCTTTCAGATTACCCTATGAAGGGGCACCTGGGTGGCTCAGTCGTTAAGCCTCTGCCTTCAGCTCAGGTCATGATATGAGGGTCCTGGGATAGAGCCCAGCATCCGGCTCCCTGCTCAGCGGGAAACCTCCTTCTACCTCTCCCACTCCCCCTGCTCCTGCTTGTATTCTGTCTCTCTCTGTCAAATAAATAAATAAAATCTTAAAAAAATAAATAAATAAATAAAATGGTCATAAAAAAAAGATTACCCTATGTTCTTATTACCCTATGTTTTTATTAAGGGAAATATTTGGATTCCACTTTAATTTGTTCCAAGCCCACGCCTATTCTTTGGTGACAGAATCATTTAAGAAACTCTAAATTTTGGTAAAACTAATCAGCGTGACTCGCCATGGCCTGCAGTGACAATTACTCTAATGACGTTGCCCGGGAGAAAGTTTGAACTGTTTGCTTCGACCTAACCATGCAGTTGAATGAAGGACTCTGAAAATAATTAATTATATAGGCAACTAATACAGTTGTGGTCAATTAACAGAAATGTCCAAATTACAGACAAGGCCCAAAAATTTAGGCACAGATATAACACAGCTCAGTGGAGTAACAGAAATTATTATCCCTAAAAATATTAAATCTCCAAAATTTTGTTCATCGTTAACAAGATCTATGCCTGCTCTTGGGGACCTCACAGGCAAAGGCAGCGAAATGAACTAATTCATGTGTCGCACATTCATTAAAACCAGGCAGTGTCTTACAATTACAAATTAAATTGGTACATCTGGAAAAAGGAATACGAGGATTTGCAGGTTGTTGTGATTTTTCCTTATCATAAAATAATGGAAATTGTGGTTCTGATTTTTATTTGATTAAAGGAATCATTTCATTGTTCTAATTGGAAAGGTATGTAAAACTTTTGGAATCTGGACATATGGATCAGCTTTGCTAATGGTGTCTATTAATTTGGCATTGTTAACAGTCTGCTTTTTCCCTAGTGTCCGTATTTTTAGTTAGTCAAAGTATTTAGTTGAGCAGTTTTTCTTTAATTTCCACTTTTTTTTTTTTCCAGAGGGCTTTTTTACTTAAAATGTGTTGAGAATTTTTATTGCTTTTATGTCTGTCTGAATTTTCTCAAGTAACACAGTTTTTATGTGCTGTTTGGATAAAGACATTTTAGAATCCCTCTAGAATAGTTCAGTTTGGAAAACATCCTATAGACATGATTTGCTGGAGGCAAGCTAACATTACAGATTAAAAGTCTACACCAAGACAACAGACAAAAAATCATAGTTTCTTCATATCAAAGGAAAAGATATTTTTAGTCTTTGTCTTTTTTCCACTGAGCCTGAAACACCTATTTAGAGCTTTGAAACAAAAGGACATCACGAGTATCATAAAATATCACTCCCACCCTTTTGGTGTAGCCTCCATCGGCAGCCATGTCCAGGTACAGGTCCAGACATGCAGAAATTACAGAAATTCCCTCATAACTGATGGGCTGAATCATGCTAAGCAACTAGACAGTGGTCCAGGAAAATGAGGAGTGAAACGAAACAAAAGGGCCACCTCCCCAAAATGGGTATGTGGCAAACTCTTTCTGGTTGGAAAACAGTCCTTATAACCTGCCTTCTGGAGCTGATTTCCTGTTTACTTAGAAACAAATGTAGATGGGGCACCTGGGTGGCTCAGTTGGTTAAGCGGCTGCCTTCGGCTCAGGTCATGATCTCAGGGTCCTGGGATCGAGCCCCGCATCGGGCTCTCTGCTCAGCAGGGAGCCTGCTTCCCCCTCTTTCTCTGCCTGCTTCTCTGCCTACTTGTGATCTCTCTCTCTCTGTCAAATAAATACACAAAATCTTTAAAAAAAAAAAAAAGAGTCATGTACTTGGCTTGCCTTCAAATAACATAGTCCAATATGATCTTTTATATTCAAATTCGGGTACATCTTTCTACCTTTTTTGTATTGTTTACAAAGGCCAATGTTTTTATTACCTTCCTATAATAAGTACTCAACTTTTTTACACTTTATACTGATATTGAAGGTTCTGTTTATAAAAGGTCTGGGTAACGGCCACATAAATCAGGAACCTACACTCATACAGAAGCACCTGTTATTTCCAGGAGAAATACTTAATTTTACCTTCAGAGTTCTCAGCTTAAGCAGAATAAAAGGTAAAATAGGCTTTGGTTTTACATCAAATAAAGCCCAAGCAAAGGACTAAGGTGCACATTTAAGACATCTTTGTAACTTGAACAATGCTTTCATAATTGAGCAAAATCATTACCCAAAACCTAAACACAAAATCAGTCCTATAGGGATGTGGCTAATCACTACTGCCTATGTGTCGTTGCCTATTTTAGGGAAAGAGATAAGGGGAGAGAAAACAGAAAGCCTACTCTAAAGTGTATCCTTGACTGGCGTTTTCTGCCATTTCCTTTCTAACTTCCCTAAAACCCTCAGTATTTGAGTCAAAATACCAAGCTCTTTATTCTCTTACTCAGTAAAGATATCAAATTATTTATTTACCGTAAAGACATGGTTGATACTCAGCTGGTACACATCACTACAGCCATTCCAACAGGTAATATTGTGAGTCTGAAATAGCCCCTCCCAAGGCACCAAGGCCCCTGCAAGAAGAATCCAGTAGATCTTCACTTGGGACACTGCTTGAATCCAACAGCTGGCATCCTTTCTTAAGGGCCAGTGGCCTTGCCTTGCCCTAATGATTGTTAAGTATTTTCCATATCATCCTCGATTTTACGCAAGCATTTTTCCTCCAGAAAGTTGGAAGGGGAAAATATTTTTCATTTTACCATCTCTATGAGATCATGAATAGATGTAGGCAAATAGACACTAAGCAGACTCTTTCTAAGATCCAGTAAACCCAACCCTGAGAAAATGAGAATCAGAGAAGGTGATTTTTCTAAGTGCACTGGATAGGGATGACCATGGTGAGTACAGAGTGCACAGGGAACGCAGCCTCGGCGCAGTCCTCCAGGGGTAGAAGCCCCAGGGTCCCAGATCAGGATGTGACAAAGAGGATTGGGGCCCTGAATCAGTTGGCAGTGAGAAATGGTAGCGTGGGGAGTGGGCCAAGTAAGGGGGAAAAAGGAAAAGTGGCACCCACAGGCAAAGGTGGCCTACTTTATTATTTTCCAAGAGTTAGTCTGGTTTCATGAAAAGTCCTAGCAGAAAGCTCCATTTCTTTGAAACAGCTTTCGTTTCACTTTGCAAACTGTCATTCCCATGGCGGTCCCTCTCCCTACCCTGTTCAGCACAGTGAGGAGTGCCCTACTTTGAGTTATAATTTATCTGTTGACTAGCATATGTTGCCCCACTTAGACCCAGAAATCCTCAAGGTTAGAGATCATGTTTTAGTATTCCTGCATATCCAGAGCCCCACACAATGTCTGCACATAATTTTTCCTTAATAAATGTCGGTGGAACAGTCATTACGAATCAGTTGTGAGTTGACAAACGTGTAGCTTAGAGAGAAGTATTACCCCCTACGTGGGGTGGCAGGAGAGGGCTTCTTTGAACGAATGGATGATGTGTAGTTTTCGTAAGCTTCCTTGGAAACACGTTCCCAAAAGTATTTTAAAATTCCTCTGTAATCTTGTTTACATTTGAATTTGCCCAGCCAGAATGTAAAGGTGATTTACTCAGCAAGATAGTGACATTTAATCCTGTTCTATGTTTTCACAAATACAGGATTAGGGGAAAATAAATGATGGAATTATGAGTGTATTTGTGTACACAGGCTGTACTCCCTTTGCCCTGAGCTATTCCACTCAGCTGAGCAAGACCTTCAACAGAGGGGAGGGAGAATCAGCACACAATGCCTTTTAAGTGTCTTTGAAAAATTAACAGAAAGAGAACATCTTATTTTAGATTAGTAGCATACAATACATGTCTTGAAGTCTTATGGGAAAATACTTCTCCCTTTCACTTACTTCTGGGGTTGACATTGAATTCTACCACCATGGGTAAATTTCTAGAAAGGCCTCTTCTCTTTTATGCCTTCTATGCATCAGCAGGACAAGTGGACCCAACAGGAATGGGAAGTCACTCAGGCTGCTATAACAAAATACCATAGACTGGGTGGCTTAAAGGAAGGAAATTAATTTTCTTACAGTTCCAGAGGCTGAAAGGTTGGAAGTCCAAGATTAACGTGCCTGGTGAGCACTCTTGTCTCCTGGCTTACAGATGCCTGCCTTCTCTCTGTGTCCTCACATGGAAAAGAGAGAAGGAGAGGGGGAGAGAGAGAGAGCAAGAGAACTCTCTGGTGTTTTATCTTGTAAAAACACCAGTCCTAGCATGAAGGAGCCAACAGATGATCTCATCTAACCCTGATTTTGTCCCAAAGGCCCTACCTCCAAATACCATCACACTGGGGATTAGGGCTTCGACATCTATCTTTTGGGAGACACAAATATTCAATCCATAACACCCTCATATGATGACGTAATGGATATCCTCCTTAGGGAAGAGTGGATTTTCTGTTCCCCATAGAGAGAAAATTCCTGTACCTGCATATCTGCTTCCAGCCGAACCTGAGCTTAAAAAACCATTACCCCCGAGCTCGGCCCAGGACTACTCAAATCATGCAAACATGAATACAGAATGAGGAAATAGGTGCAAGAATATTGAAGGCAGCGTGTATCAGAATGTGTGCCATGAAATACTAGTTTTGGGGTCACTCCTGAGGCTTCTAGGTCAACGACATCGGGCCATTATCCAGGGATCATGAGCATAAGTTAAGTCCCTGAGATGCCAGGCACTAAAGAAGGCTGTTGAATTCTAAAGACCCCAGTGCATTTTAATATTTTAATATATCTGACTATAAGGGACCTTTCCTCTATATGAATGAGTATCTACAGAACTAGTATCCTGCAGAGCTCTCATTGGAAAACATTTGCCTGAGAAAAACTCTTGAGTCCTGTTGCTAAATTGTCACTACTGATAGGATAAGAATGGAAAAAAAGGACTTGTCCATGAAGCACAATGTACCTTTTTAACAGGGGGTTGGGAGTCTGCTGATGGTATGCTCATTTACTCACCATCTGTTCTAGATGCTAGAAAGATCCATCCCTACTCCTAGAGATTTCATTCACTGAACAAACCTGAAGTGAACAACATTAATGATGTGCCAGATCTTGAGTTGAGGACTAAAGATGTAGAACTGAGACCAAGTGTGTACATAGATTCCTGTAGAGACACTTCTGCCTAATGGAAAGACAAGAGTTCCTTGAATGTTGAAGCTTGAAGTGTCCATAAGTATTATCGGACAAAACTCATGCAAGAGGTACTAGTCTGAACAGGCCTATATCTGTTAAAGAAATTGAATCATTAATAATCTTCCAAAATGGAAAGCCCCAGGCCCAGGTGGACTCAGTGGTGAGCTCTACTAAGTATTTAAAAAGGAAATTAATCCAATTCTCTTCAATCCCTTTTAGGAGCTACAACCAGAGGAAATACTTTCAAACTCATTCTATGAGACTAGCTTACCTTAATACTAAAAGCAGCCAAAGGATAGAAAATTACAGACCAATATCTCTCAGGGATGCAAAAACCACCAACAAAATCCAGAAATGTATAGAATATATTATTTGCAAGTACCATTTGCAAGTAAGATTTTTTTCCCCAAGTATGCAAGGCTGGTTCAACATTTGAAAATCAATTAATGTGATCTACTGCATGAACAAGATAAAGAAAAATAACATGATCATATCAATAATGCAGAAAAAGCAGTTGACAAAATCCA
This sequence comes from Potos flavus, assembly GCA_028534135.1. Classification (NCBI taxonomy): domain Eukaryota; kingdom Metazoa; phylum Chordata; class Mammalia; order Carnivora; family Procyonidae; genus Potos; species Potos flavus. The sequence goes on from CM052885.1 coordinate 73,755,163, forward strand.
ACACCCATTCATGATAAAAGTTCTCATTAAGTAAAAATAAATGAGAACTCCCTCAACTCCTATCAACTTGATAAAGAATATCTATAAAAAATGTAGAACAGACACTATAAGTATAGTGTCTTAATGGTTAGAAACAAGAAGCTTCCTCAGGAAGATCAGGAATGAGGCAAAGATGTACCATCTCACCACTGCTTTTCTACATCATACTGGAAGTTCTAGCTAATGCAATAAAACAAGAAAAGAAAAAGTATACAGAATGGGAAAGAAAAAATAAAACAATTGTTCACAGATGACATGATCATGCATGTGGAAAATCATGAAGTACTGACCCAAAAATGGAATTAATAAGTGATTACAGCAAGACTGTAGGATGCAAGGTTAATAGACAAAAGGCACTTGCTCTCCTATATACCAGCAACCAAAAAAACAAGAGTTAAAACGAAAAATACAGTACATTTACATTCACAGCCCCCCAAAATGAGATATTTAGCTATAAATCTATCCAAATATGTACAAGATCTGTATGAGGAAAACTACAAAACTCTGATGAAAGAAATCAAAGAAAAACTAAATAAAAACAGAAATATTCCATGTTCATAGATAGGAAAATTCAATATTACCAAGATGTCAGTACTTTCCAATTTGGTCTATAGATTCATTGCAATCTCAATCAAAATCTCAATGAGTTATTTGATGGAATCACAAAATGATTCTAAAGTTTATGTGAAAAGGCAGAAGATCTAGAATAGACAAACACAGTATTGAAAAAGAAGAACAAAGCTGAAAGACTGGCACTATGTGACTTCAAGACTTGACATAAAGCCATGATTTCAGAAGAGAATTCTATTGATGAAAGAAGAGGAAATCAGACCAATGGAAAAAATTAGAAAACCCAAAAACTATTAACTATATTAACTATAACTGATTTTTGACAAAGAACAAAGGAAATACAATGAAGAAAAGACTTTTTTTCAGTAAGTATTGCTCAAACAACTAGATATTTACATGAAAAAAAAAAATGACTCTAAGCACAAACCGTACACCCTTCACAAAAACTAACACAAAATGGATCACAGACCTATCTGTAAAAAGCCAAATTATAAAACCCCTAACATTGGAAAAATTTTAGATGACCTTGTATTTGGTGATGACTTTTTAGATACAACACTGAAGGCATAATCCAGCAAAGAAATAATTGAGGGGCACCTGGGTGGCCCCAGTCAGTTGAGTGTCCGACTCTTGGTTTTGGCTCAGGTCATGATCTCATGGGTCATGGGACTGAGCCCTGTGTCACACTCTGTGCTCAGTAGGGAGTCTGCTTGAAAGATTCTTTCCCTCTGCCCCTCCCCCCACCCATGCACTCTAAATTAATTAGTTAATTAATTAATTTTTTTAAAGAAGTAACTGATAAGCTGGACTTTCTTAAAATTAAAAATTTCTCTTCTGTGAAAGACAATGTCAATAAAATGAGAAGACAAGTCACTCACTGGGGAAAAATATTTGTAAAAGACATACCTAATAATAAACTGCTATCCAAGATACACAAAGAATTCTCAAAATTCCACAATAAGAAAACAAACAACCTAATTCCAAAGTGGACCAAAGTCCTTCGAAAACATCTCACCAAAGAACATATACAAGTGGCAAATAAATATCTGAAAGGTGTTCAACATCATATGTCATAAGAGAAACGCAATTTCCTGTTGATAAACCACTACTCACCTATTAGAATGACCAGAATAAAAAATATGACAACACCAAATGCTGGTGAAGGTGTGGAGGAACAGGAACTCTCATTCATTGCTGGTGGGAATGCAAAATGGTAGAGCCACTTGGGAAGATAGTTTGATGGTTTCTTATAAAACTAAGCATACACTTATGTATGACCTAGCAATCACCCCCTTTGGTATTTACCCAAAGCAGTGGAAAACTTATGTCCATATGAAGTCTACACAGAGATGTTTATGTCAGCTTTATTCATTTATTATTGCCAGAACTTGAAAGCCACCAACATGTCTTTTAGTAAGTGAATGAATAAACGAGGATTCATCCAGATGATGGAATATTATTTTATGCTAAAAAGAAATGAGCTATTTATACTTGAAAAGATGTAGAAGAAATATAAATGCATATTATTATGTGAAAGAAGCCAATCTGAAAGGCTGCATACTATTTGACTTCAACTATATGACATTCTGAAAAAACCCAAAACTATGAAGAAAACAGAAAGATCAGGGTTGCCAGGGGTTAGGGGAGAGGGAGGAATAAATGGGTGGAGCTCAGAGGATTTTAGGGCAGTGAAACTACTCTGTGTAATACTGTAAGGGTGGATACATGTCATTACACATTTATCCAAACTCATTGAATGTACAACATCAAAAGCAAACCCTAATGTAAACTGTGGAGTTTAGGTGACAATGGTGTGGAAGTGTAGGTCCATCTATTGTAATAAATGTACTGCTCTGGTTGGGAATATTGATAATGGGCGGGGCTGTACAAGTATTGGGGTAGGAGGTATCTGAGGAATATCTATACCTTCCACTTAACTGTGCTGTAAATCTAAAATTGCTCTAAGAACTAAAGGTCATGAAAATTCACTTCTCTTTACCCCCCTCCCCATTTTAGAAATGAGGACACGAGAGACTAGGTCAATTCCCCAAAGTCAAATGATGAAAGAACTAAACCAACTTCCTGTTGGTTCAGGGCTCTGTTTACAACAAGCCAGTTTGGTTGGCCATTAGAAACAGTATGTATTGACTTGGTTTAGGGAAAAGGAGAACAAAGTCTGTTTCTTAATAGAAACTTTGTCAAATACTTAATCCTAATGCAGGCTACATGGAATGAGTGACCAAAACAAAAGACCACTTTTCTATTCTGGATCTTGAAATACATAAGCCTCAAAGGCGTGTCACATAATTATGGATGAGTTTCAACAGTATTAGTTAATATCTACCATTTATGATATTAATAGTAGTTAATGTTAATGGATACTTGTTTTGTGATATGTATTATGATATCATTTTGTGATATTTCTGCTGGAACTGTGTAACTTTGGTTCAATCTGAGAAAACATCAGATAAACCCAAATTGGGGGACAGTCTATAAAACAAGTGACCAAGTTGTCTCCAAAAGTGTTAAGGTCCTGAGAGACAAGGTACAGACAAGGAACTATTGCAAAATGAAGAAGACCAAGGAGGAATTCAACCAAGAGATCCAGGTTAGAATCCTGGAATAGAAGGACATTAGTGGAAAAGTGAGTGAAATTTGCATAAGGACTTCGGTTAATGGCATTGCTCCAAAGTTGACTCCCCTCTGAGCAGGGAGCCTGATATGGGGCTCTATGCTGGGACTCCAGGATCATGACCTGAGCTGAAGGCAGATGCTTAACTGACTCAGCCACCTGGAGCCCAGGAATTCAAGAATAGATTTTTAAAAGTAGTGCTGTAGTCCTCTTGAAAGAGGGGGAAACTTCAGCAAAGAGGGCAATAGGCATAGTTGAAAAAGTAAGAAAGCAAGATGAAATGATCTCCAAAATGTGGACATAGAGCCAGTTTGATATAGCTTGATGAAGTGACCTTAAAACTAGATTTGAAATATTAATTAATTATTTTCTTTGTTCATTTAAAATTCTATTTGAACTTGGTGTGGGGGACAGTGCTCAGAGTTAAAAAAAAAAAAGGGTAAAAAAAAAATTAGTGCTTCCCACTGATGAGCGCTATTAAAATCTTATGTATAAAGATATATAAACTAATACTGTACGTGACTGCTATAAAAAAATTACACTAAGCATAGTATTTGGAAAAACAGCTACAATAATTTGAAATAATTTGTGAATACCCTTCTTTATCACTAATATTCTTCTATGGTATTATTTCTAATGTATTATGCATAATCATCCCATTTCATGAACATATCACAGTTTACTTAATGAGTTTCCTGTCTGGTATTTGGATTGTTTTTTATTGTTCCCTCCATTATCAACTCTACTGTGGTGAATATTATTGTGCCTAAATCTATCAGTGGATATCCTTAGGATAAAATTTTAGGTTTCTTAGAGATGGGCCAAATATACAAGCATTTTTGAGTGTTTGATGTAATACTAAGAAAAATTTCCATCGAAAAAGTTTTGACCCGCTCAGCCCAGAAGCCCCCCATCAGCATGTGAAATATGTTCTCCATGCAACCCTATCAGCTCTGGGTGTCTCCATTTCTTCAGCGTAAGCTTGATTGGGGGGAAAAACATGATCTCGCTGTTTTAACTGTTAATTACTAGTGAAGTTAACCGTGCTTATTGGCTATTTTATATATTGTTTCATGAACTGCTTCTCTGTGTCCTTCATTACTGTTTTCCCTCGGGGCAAAAGAAAAGTTTGTCTTTTTCTTACGGAGCTTTTGAGTTCTGATGCTGTAGGTAAATTTCCTGATTAGCCTTGACACGTGTGCCTGCATTTCCAAGAGGACAGAACTTGGCTTTATAAGCTACTTATTAATTAATTCTACTGTTTTTCTATTTTCTATTTCATTAGTTTGTTTTTCTCTTGTTTTCCCTAGATTTATTTAATGATTTCCTCTAAAGATGCTTGAGATGAAAGGTTAATTTATTTTCATTATAATCACTACCGCAGAGATCATGTCTGCTTTGCTTACCATTAATGTAGTGTTCAGAATATGGTGAGCAAAATATAAAAGTCTTTATTAAATTAATTAATGGAAATTTAATGATATGAATTTTCCTCTAAGTTTGGCAATTTCCATAATTAATTTTGGATATGTATCATTCACAATTCCATTATTTTCTAAATAATATGAAATTGCAGGTTGATTACTTATTTGCCCTAAAATAATTAGAATATTATTCTACAAATTTCGATGTGGAATAACCACTGTATTGTTGGTGTTTTTTTCTCAGATAATTAGACAGGTAGACAGGTAGAAATTCTATTTTAGTGGAATAAGACTATAGTTTATTTTTATTTACTTTGTTGCCTAGAAAATTATAAATTTTAAAAAATTGTCCCTAAGTTAAGGAGACCCAGAATCCGCATGGTTTTTGCATCTCTCCCAAAATATTTGTTAGCAACAGAGAGAAAAGCAGGACCTTCATAGTTGGAGAAACTCAGCAGACATCACCATAACCAACAAATTAAGGTCAGTATCATAAATAATTAGACGTATCAATCCAGTGAATCCCATATGACGCACTGGAAAGGAATGCTATCATTTTGTGATATTTCTGCTGAAACTGTGTAACTTCGGTTCAATCTGAGATAACATCAGATAAACCCAAATTGGGGGACAGTCTATAAAACAAGTGACCAAGTTGTTTCCAAAAGCGTTAAGGTCCTGAGAGACAAGGTACAGACAAGGAACTACTGCAAAATGAAGAAGACCACGGAGGAATTCAACCAAGAGATCCAGGTTAGAATCCTGGGATAGAAGGACATCAGTGGAAAAGTGAGTGAAATTTGCATAAGGACTTCGGTTAATGGCATTACTCCAAAGTTGATTGTAGGTAAGGTGTGAACTTTAAAGGAAATTTGGTGAAGGGTTTAGGGAGGTTTAACCTTTTATTAGAAATTTATAATTATTTGTAAAAAAAAAAAGAAAAAGAAATTTATAATTATTTGCATGTTTGAAAATTTTGTCTTTTGTCTGTCATGTATGTTGAAAGCATATTGTCTTAATATATCTTTTGTGTTTTTATTTGAACAGCGTGATTACATGTCACACCCAGGGATGCTTTTTTTTCAGTTCCATGGTTCTTAGAAAAGAAAGTAGATTTAACAATGTTGTCTCTTGAACCACTTGAAATGGTCCTACCTCAGATTGGGTGGATGACTGCTCAAATCTCTCAGGTGCAGGTCCAAAGACAAAAGAAAATTGATATTGACTGTCTAAAGACTCCTGACTGTCAGGAGTCAGGAAGGGGGTGGCTGTGGATGTGAGCTTTAATTCTGGACCAAATTGTTTCTTGGTTCAGTTTGAGTTGGCAGCCGAAAATCATTGGCTTTCTCTCTGGCCTCCAGTCCTGCCCTTACGTCAGTTCAAGTGAGCCCTGTGTTCTACCATATGCTGCTCATGGTAGCGCTTGCAGGGTTTCCTAAGGATCTAGGGGATTCGAGTATGGCCTCCTCACCCCACCCTGCTGCCCAGGGTTCTGCTCTCATTTCCCCACGGGTCTCTTCTACTCATTCCCCTGGCCAACATTAGCTTCACCTGAATGTAAGAATCAAATCTGTCCATTTTATCTTCAGTCTGCCCTCACCGATGCTGGATCTTAGGGAAATGTGGATGAAACCTTTCTCCAGATGCCACTCCACATGCTAACTTCCTTTGCCCAGTTTGGTGTTATCTGAAGACAGTAGGGAGACAAAGGCATGAGGTCAAATGGTCACGTCAAACTGAAAAATCACCTTTCAATGGAAATATGAAATGTCAGGTGACTAACTCTGATGGGATAAAACAAGTGGAAGCAAAGTGTTTTTCATTTAAATATGTTTTGGTTTTTGCTGGAATCCATTTTCTGCTTTAGATGGGGAAGGTGGAAAGTATAGACATAAAAAAGATGGAAAATGGAGGAAGAGAAACGGTAGACTCGGTTGCATTCTTTTTTTAATTCCCTTATTCCTATCCATATGACGGTAACTCCCCAAAGTTCATTTAAACTCAGTTTTTTCAGCAGAGAAATGGGGTTAATTGCTGGATTTCCTGCCTCAGAAGGTTGTTTCAGGGTCTAGATAAATTATTCTCTGTGGAAGTGCTCCATAAATTGCAAATCCTGTGTCAGTGTTGAAACCTGACACAACTCAATAGGCCACCATTTACATTAAAAATGGTGCCCTCTGAGCAAAACTCACATGGAATTCATGTAAAATACAAAGTGAACAGTAACCCTGCAGGTGTAACAGTGGCCCCGAGACATACTGAGTATTTTTAGTGCAATTACATGTCAGACCCAGTAAATGAAGATACGATGCAATGCTGTAGGTGAGACTCAATCCAAAGGAGACCATTTTGTGAGACCATACTTGGTGTCAGAGAATCCAGTGAGAATTGAATTCTGGGGCCAAGGTTGAGGAGAATTTCAAAATCTCACTGCATTCCAAGAATCAGCGAGCCAGGGTATTTGGTTACTGGAGCAAACGACACAGGAGACTAGGTTCCTTGGAAAGAACCCACAGTCTTGGTGGACAGAACTGATGAAGATGGCCAAGGTTGTTGACAAAACTTCACTGAAACATGGGCCCTACCCAAAGGACAACCTCTAGCCTTGCTCCAGAAGGTTGGATCTCTAGACCAGCAGCAACATCTTCACCTGGACATTTGTGAGAAAGGTAGAACCTCAGGATACATTCCAGATCTACTGACTCAGAATCTGAATTTAACAGGGTTCCCACGTGATTTGTATGTGTTAAATGTGAGACATTCTGGTCTGTAAAGATCACTTCTACACATGCTGTTTAAGGTGGTGATTACCGGATGATGAAAAGCACACATATAACTCTATGTTTTGGTAACACCTGATGTTTTTCACAGAACTCTCGCAAATATTTGCTCACTTGATCCTTACAACTACCCACGAAGAAACAGCACTGAAGGGTTTAATTGCCAGGCCGAGGTTAAGTGAATTGAACAGAACTGCCTGGAGAGATGATTGCCTTATTTTCTTTCAAGTAATAGTTTATTGAAGATAATCCTTCCTTCCTTCTCATAAAATCCCATAGGAATTTGCTTATATCTTTATTAAAGCGATTGCCACAACCTGCCCTATATTACTGTCATTTATGAATGTTGATTATGACCTCATGGAGGTCTGGTATTCTCCCATAGTACCAGAATCATTACCTGGTCATAGTAGGTGATCTCAAAACTTGTAATTGAACTGAATCTTCTATAAAGTTCAAATACTATTTTTTTTTTCAGTGTTAAAATTATTTACTCATAGGGATGCCTCGCTGGCTCAGCTAATAGAACATGAGATTCTTGATCTCCAGCGTGTGAGTTCAAGCCCCACATTGGAGGTAGAGATTACTTAAAGAAAAATTAAAATTATTTACTCATATATTGCTGATGGGAACATAAAACAGTTCACCACTTAGGAAAACAATCTGACAATTCCTTAAAAAGTTACGCAGACACTATCTGACCCAGCAATGCCACTCCTAGGTGTTTACCCAAGAAAAATAAAAACATATATCCACATAAAGAGTCATAATAAAAAGTCCATAACAGAGGCACCTGGATGGCTCAGTTGATTAAGCATCTGCTTTCTGCTCAGGTCATGATTCCAGGGTTCTTGGATCAAGCCCCACATCAGGCTCCCTCCTTAGCGGGAAGCCTGCTTCTCCCTCTGCCCACCCCTTGATCTCAAGGTCATGAGTTCCAGCCCCACGTCAGGTGCAGAGCTCACTTAAAAAAATAAAAAAATGTTACAAAATGATATTTTCATCTGAGAAGGAATAACTGCTTTTGCCTAACCATTAAACAAAGCCTTTGAATGTTAGGACAGTGACAAAAAGAAAGAAATGAGAGACAGAGACAGAGAGAAATAAAAACTAAGTAATATATCATAAAAGGCATCAGAGAACCAGAGAGAAAAAGAGGAAAGAAATCCCTTACATATAGTGAAGAGTGTTTAAGAAATACTGAAAAAGTTTCCCTGAGTCACTTCCTTTCCCCCCCCAGCTTTATTGAGGTATTATTGACATAAACACATGTAAATTTAAAATATACAATGTGATGATTTGATACACATATGTATTGCAAAATGATTACCACAATAAAGTTGACTAGCACTCCCATCCCCTGACAGAATCACCACTCTTTGTGTGTGGTGAGAACATTTAAGGTCTACTCTCTTAGCAACCTTCAAGTATTAGAATGCAGTATTGATAATTATAATCACCATGCTCTACATTACATCCTCAGAACTTATTTATCCTATAGCTGGGAGTCTGCAGCCTTTCACCATCATGTCCCCATTTCCCCCACCATACCTCCGGCCCCTGGACCCACCATTCTAGTCCCTACTTTTACAAGTTTGGCTTTCTAAAATTCCACATAGAAGGCAGTATTTATCTTTCTCTCTCTCATTTATTTCACTCAGCACAACGTCCTCGAGATCCACCCAATGTTATTGCAAGAGGCAGATTTGCAAAAGGCAGATTTTTCTTCCTTTTTTATAGCTAAATAGTATCCCATTTCATTTTCTATATCCATTTATCCATCAATGGACACTTAGGTTTTGTCCATGTCTTGGCTATTGTGAATAAAGCTGAAATGAACATGGGGGTGCAGATATCCTTTGGAGGTAGTGTTTTTGTTTCTTTGGATATATACCCAGAAATGAGGTTACTAAAAAAAAAAAAAGAAGAGGTGGGATTACTAGGTCATTTGGTAGTTCTATTTTTAATTTTTTGATGAAATTCCATATTGTTTTCTATAGTGGTTACACCAATTTACAGTCCCACCAATAGTGCACACGTTTCCATTTCCCTTGCCTTTAGACACTAGCCGTTCTAATGGTATCATGTGATATCTTCTTGTAGCTTTGATTGGCATTTGATGATTAGTGATGCTGAGCAGCTTTTCATGCACCTGTTGGCCATTTGTATGTCTTCAGTAGAAAAATATCTATTCAAGACTTTGCCTATCTTTTAATTAGACTGTTGTTGTTATCATTATTATTACTATTTGGCCGTATAAGTTCTTTATATATTTTGGACATTAACCTCTTAGAAGATTTAAGGCTTACAAATATTTTTTTGCCTATTCTGTAGGTTGTCTTTTTTCATTGCTAATTTTTCCTTTTACTGTGCAGAAAATATTTAGTTTGATGTAGTCCCAATTATTTAATTTTGTTTTTGTTACTTGTGCTTTTGGCGTCTCACCAAAGAATCTTTGCCAAGGCTCTTGTCAAAAAACATTTTCCCTGTTTTCTTCTAGTAGTTTTTCAGTTTCAGGTTTTACAGTTAAGTCTTTAATCCACTTTGATTTAATTTTTGTGACTGGTGGAAGATAAGGGTCCAACTGAATGCAATGTAATTCTCTCATGAGCGTCTTCTGATGCTACCCCCTCAGCCTTGCAAGGAGCTTATAAGTGAGGATTATTTTGCCTTTTTTACCAAGTTATGAGCTATGACTTTCTCTACTCTCTACTACATTGGGCGATTTTATATAATACCACCTTTTAAAATATCACCTGCCTCAATCCATCTGGCCCAAGTCAATTCTTTTCTTGAATCTCTCAAATATTCAACCTAGCAAGTGCCGAATAAACATTCATTGAGCAAACTAAAGATTTCATGAATCTATAGTACAGCCAACATTTATTGAGGCATTCAGTCTATGCTCAGTCTACTCGGGAGCATATTTCAAGCGTTTTGTGTGATTTGACTACCTTAAACTTAGCAAAGATCCTGAGATAAGTACTATTATCATCTTCATTTTATGGTTAAAAAAAAAAAAAAGGAAGGGGTTGGAAAAGATTGAATAACTTGCTCCAGGTAAATCTTGCTCCCTGGAAAGACTGAGAGATGTGCCCACCACGCAAAGTCACACCGGGCTAAACCCGTGAGCACCCTCCCATACCGTCCCCGGTGTGGGACGGTGGGCAAGTTCTCCCTCTCCTGGTGGCGCTCAAGTTTGCCTTGGAGGAGATCATTTGTGCTTTATTGATCTTGGTAAGTAAGCTGTGAGAACTTCAAAACTGCTTGGTGGTTAGCAACAAAATGACAAAGCCTTACTGCATCGGGGGTATGTGTGAACAATTTTATTTCCAAAATGGCAATCCACCTGAAAAGTACTAGAAAATTAGTTTTTGTTTCCTTTGACATGTCATTTCTCTAAGCAGTCTTCTTAACTCGCTGCTCTTCTGACCCCCTTAGTAGCAGATACAATTCATTTCTTATGCAGACTGACAAAAAAGATGCCCGGTATACGGCACTGCATATCTTGACTTCATTATTTCCTCATAGCAAAGACTTGAAACTGTAATGTGTGAGAAGGAAAAGGTGCCAACATGACATTTACTACTGCTAATATGAATCTGATTAATTCTACAACAAGAAACGTCATTTAACTCTTTGGAGTCTACAACGAGCGAGACTGTTGGAAGCAAGCAGAGTACTTTCCCCGAATCACACACATCGTGGGATTCTTTGGGGATGGAATGATAATGTACACATACCTTGGCAAGAAGCTTCTGAAAATTCTCTGATACAAAAGAGAGCTTTTCCTACAGAAAAAAAGAAACAAAAAGAAAAATGAAAAAACGAAACCAAACCAACTGCAAGCAAGGCAGAGGCAGCTCTCTGCTCAGTGCTCAGTTGGGACTCCTTCCAGCTCCCAGAGGAGTTTGCTCATTGAGGGGAAAAACAGGCCACGCTCAGCAACCAGGCCACCAGGAGCAGTGGTATCGTGTTCCGAAGAATGCTGTGGCTGGTTTTATTTTATTTTATTGACTCCTTTGAAATGTTCCTCATTGTCCTGTGGCCTCAGGGTACGTGTTCAAAAATGATTCTACATTTCAGCAATCCTGTACTCGGAATTGCTAAGAAAAAGAAAATGCCAGAAGTCCACTCACTCTTTTCACTTAGGGGCCGCTAGACTAAAGAAGTACACCCTTGCTCATGACCTTAGGATTAATTTCAAACACACATACACACAAATTTCAGGTAATTCAAGATTTTGCGGGACATCTAGTTCATAACAAAAATTTATTCCTGACCTGTATTCTATAGAATTTTTCTCATTATAGAACACTTTGATTTCTGTCAGGCGCTTTTTTCCCCCCTTTTTAACTTTCCCTCCTCCTTCTCTCCTTACAGCATACACATCTCAAAATATTTATACATCTTTAAAAAAATCACTTTATTATCTCTCCTTAACTATTGGTACTAAATCTTTGAGTTCTTAAAATTTATACTAAAATATCATGCCCCCCGAACTTCGCTTTCCCTCAATTATTATATTGGCAGTGGTTATTGAAAGCTAAATATTGTAGTTCTTCAATTTGATTTCCCCTCCTAACAGGTTTGGCTAAAATGTCAAACATGTAGAAACTGTGAAAAATACCATAGAATGTGCCGAATAATGTATCACAAGAAAAATGTTTTTCATCAACACACACGCGTGCGCTCACACGAAAGAAAGAAAGAAAAGGAAAAAAAAAAAAAACTGGCACAGGGGATTGAAACATGCATTTGATCATGTATCCATAATCTTTTCCTTATGTATTTAGCATGTACGTACTTGGGAAGCTTGGCAGTTTTAAAGAACAAGATCCCTTTTTTGACATAGGTTAAAAATTCTTTCTAAAACTGTGTTTTAAAGAAAAGTAAAAAGTAACTACGTTGTGCCTTTGTAAATAGCATCCCCTTAGAATATTTATCCATTTCATTATTTGGGGTCGGAGGGGTGAAATGTACACGTCCGTGGCAAAGTTGCCGGGCGAAAAAGCCCGAGCTCCCCGAGCAAATACTCCAGCGGGTCAGGAAAAGAAGACATGGAATTTGGAGCTGAGTTTATTTTCGAAGGTAAATTGTACGTGCTCTTGTTTACAGGCTACTGGTGGCCAAGGGCAGCCATGGTGGCTGTCGCTTTGCAAATCGAAGAATACAAATAACTCTGAATGCGGGCAAATGACACATGGGGCAAGATTTTAAATGTGAACACATGCTCCAGAGAAGCCCATGCAGGAATAAAAAATGCTCCTGTGTGGTTAGTTTAGATTCTGAAAGAAGCTTTTGTGTGTAAAGATGTAATGGGATCCCAGGGCTGGAGCGCTGCCCCGTGGCATCTAGGTCAACGTGTCTGTCCCAGCGAACCAGCTCGAGCGGCGAGCACGCCTGTGCCCTCCCTCCTGGCACTCGCCTTTGTACGCCTTAATTTGCTTTGGCCAGAATGATTAAGAAAGGGACCCTTTTGTGCCCCTCCGTGGAGGTCTTTAATAGGGGGGTGGGCAGGAGGCCGCGGAGAGGTGTTTTTTGACAACGGATGTTCACAAAAATTAAAGAGCAGTTCTGTTTCAGTATTAGAGAACTCCACTCATTGAATACCGTCCAGAAATCTGCTGGTTCAATTTCTTCGTCCCATCTGTTTCCCTCTCACTGGCTATATTTGTTAATATTTCCTCAAGCAGCATGCTGTATTGCCCTCCCTGTGCTACAGAAAAGGGCGTAGATTGATCATTTTTGCGGGACGGGGAAAATGTTTATTTTGGGCGGGAGAACAGTGCGTTTCCTTGCTTCCTGTCCAGAGTCGGAGACAAAACTTCTTACCAAGAAAAAAAGAAAGAAAGAAATTAAAAACAGAGAGAGAGAGAGAGAGGTTGTTTTGAGGGTGGGGGTGGGGTGGGGAGCGCAGGCAGTGTCAGGAGAGCCATCAGCCTGCTTATGTGTCTTTCTACTCTGGCACGTGAAAGCTCCCAGCTCACCACGCCATGTGTCAAATCTATCATTTCGTATGTCAGCAACCATTATTCCCTCTTTTGTCACCAGTTTTGACCAAAGGATGAAAAATTGCTGTCTTACTCAGACAAAATTATTGCTGGGGATAAAAAAAAAAAAGAAAGAAAGAAAAATAAAAAAAAAGGGCAACTGCAGGACAGAGGAGTAGGCCAAGGTGAAAGTCTGGGAGGCTCTCCTCAGATTAGGTCCGGGTTAAGAGAATATTGATCCGTGTGCTAAAAACTGTTGATCTCTGAGCAGGGGATGACAAATGGTGGCAAACAAACAAACAACAACAACAAAATTGACTGTCTCCAAGGACATTTGAGCTGCTCCGTGTTTTCTGTTCGTATTTGTTTGGTTTGTGGGTTTCTACACGGAGGATTTCAACAAAAAATAAGCAAATATTAAACAGAAATGAAGCAGCCCACAAAAATGATACAGAGGGGACAAGCACCAGCCCAGGAACTGGGCAAGGTCCACATATTAAGTAGCAGGAACCGTAAACAGAGACAGAGTTGCTTGTCTAAACTCATGGGTAACACTTTTTTTTTTTTTTTCGGATGTTTAGTGCTGGATTGTTGTAAGTAAGAGAGAAGTGTTTTTGTCCAAAATATCTTTATTTTTTCTTTAATTATGGCAGGTTAGGCACTTAAAAAAAAAATCCAACCACATATAAAGTATGATGCTGACGTTCATAAACCCACAAATGAAAGGAAATATAGAGGCTTGCATTCATTAAGCAAATGCAGTATGACAAGGCATAAATTCAAATTGTTTGGGGGTTTGAGGAATTTTTCCCAACGGTACAAACTGAACTCCAAGGATGGAGAAGGACTGAAAGAGCATAAAATACCAATGACTTGCTTTGCTTTCCGGAAGAATGTGGGATTGTGGCTGAGGGCAGGCCCATGGACCCATACACCCTCGTTGGAATTTATCTCTTCAGCTCTTCACGTAGAATTTGAGGTGAGATTTTTTAACCTTTGTGATCATCAGGGTTCAGTTGTCTAAAATGGGATCATCCCATAGTATCTGTGTGAGGATTAAATAAATTAGTGTCTGGAAAGTGGATGGCGCACTAAATGTGGAAAGTGGTGGCACAAAGTAAGCATGAAATAAATACTTATCCTTCTCATTACTATCATTATGTGTTTCTTCATAAATGTGTGGATTTCCATTAGAAAATCGCTTCTCTCCATGCCTTCACATCAAGCTCTAGGCCCTTATCATACTCTGTTCCGGGGTGCCTGGGGGGCTCAGTCAGCTGGACGTCTGACTCTTGATTTCTCTCGGGCCATGATCTCAGGGGCTGTGGGATTGAGCCCCACGTCAGACTGCGCTCAATAGAGAGTCTGGGGATGCCTGGGTGGCTCAAGTCAGTTAAGCATCTGCCTTCAGCTCGGGTCATAATCCCAGGGTCCTGGGATGGAGTCATGCATCAGGCTCCTTGCTCAGTGGGGAGTCTGCTTCTCCCTCTGCCTTTGCTGTTCCCCCTGCTTGTGCTCTCTCTCTCTCTCTCTGACAAGTAAATAAAATCTTTAAAAAAAATTTAAAAAAAAATAGAGAGTCTACAGGGGATTCTCTCTTCCTCACCCTGTACCCCTACCCCACAGCTTATACTCTGTCTCTCAAATAAATTAATAGATCTTTAAAAAAAAAAACATGGAACATGCTCACCCACTCCCACCCATCGTCCACTTGACTCCCATCTTTCAGTTTACATCTCAGTATCATATCCACACAGACGTCTAACCCAGCCTGCCCCTTCCTCACCTTTCCCACGCTGTATTGGACACTCTTTGTTATTCTCTCTCATGTCTCCCTATTCATTCTCTAGGGATCAGTTTACTACCGTTTATCCCATACTCACAGATGAATCTACTCATTTAATGAATTATATTAGAGCTACTTAATATTTTCTTATTACTGAGTATCTTACCATAGATCTGGTGAGTAACTGGACAGAAGTGCCATCACATGAGGGGCATATCTACTCTGTTCTGTTTGCAGTGAACACCCAGCCCCCAACCCAGTGGCTCATCTGGAGAAGATGCTTAAATAATATTTGTTCATCCAGTGAAACAACAGATGAATGAATGAATGAATGAATGAATGAATGACTCCCTCGTACCCCTATACAAGCCAGAATACTGTTGGAGAACAGATCTAGGAGTCAAGGGACAAGGGTCCTTGCTTTGGCTCTGTGACTGAGAAAGTCATCATCCCCCCTAATTGTGGGTGCCTAGAATACACAAACATGGCATCACAGGGGAAGATCTTTCTTCTCAAAGGACTTTCTCAGCCTGGTTTCTCTTGGACCCTGGAGTCATTCACAACTTCCTGTCCTGCACAGTTTAATGTTTAACATTATGTTGAAAAGTGTGTTCCAACGCAATAATAACCGGGACTGACTACACGAAGGTGGCATTTACATACAAGATGGCAGAACCTGGTGGAACACATGATACATGAAAGTCTCTGCTGGATTACATGATTCAAAAATCATTTGTGGAATGAATGAAAGAAAGAACTTCGTTACAACTCTGTGAGTATATCATTACTTAAATTAGAGTGAAGGCGTTGTCCAAGACAGAGTCTCTCTTAACACTGATTTTAATAGCTCTGTGTGAACTCTCTCGTAGTGAGTATATGCAAATTAGCTGCTTCCCTCAGATTAAAACAATGTGTCTCCCTTCTCTTTCACTAGACAAAAGTTTTGATCAGGTTAAATAAACGACCATAGTTCGAAACTTCGGAAGGAGGAAAAGATGTTGCTTTTACTTCTTGTTCCCACAAATATAATTTTGGCTATTTGTTTCGCTGAAATAAAACCCAAATTAACAAATTTAATTGCCCTCAAATGGTAATTAAAACCATGAAAGCATGTTTGAGCAAGTTGTTCTGTCTCATTCAGTGAAATGTGAGCATCAGTAAAAGACTATTTTATTTTAGATGTTTTCAAGGAAAGAAAGTTTTTGTTTATTTGAAACACAATACAGAGAGTGGAAGTTGTTTCAATACTAACTAAAAATTTAGTGCAGTGTAAAATGAAACCTTCACAGAAGTGAACTTCGTACTTTAGTGTACCGCATACTTATAAATTAATTGCTACAAAAGAGCAAATGCTAATATGAACTAATAATGTAATTTTAAGATCACCAGGTTTACAGTTAAGAAGACTCATGTTCCACTCCCAGTGGTGTGATTTTCTGTCTTTGTGTGTTTTCTGGCAAGTATCTTGGTCTCTCCAGCTAATTTACTCATTATAAAACTCACATTCTAACAGGATGGATTGTTTTGAGAATTGAATTAAGTAATACTTATCTGCCTACCTACACCATTAGAATGCAATAAAGATTTATTGATACACTGTTTTAAGTAGTTAACTGTGTATGTATTTCAGTATTTATCAGAAATGTTATAATGCAATGCAAGCATGCTAAATGTCTCGGAGAGTCAAGATTTTTTTTTTACCTGAGAACACACTTTCATCATATTTATTGCAAAATCTAAAAACCTGTCTATGATGAGGTTTCTTTCTTCATTAAGAAGATATCCAAAGCAATGCAAATGAAAATATAAAATCTCATAAATGCATAAATATGGAATTTGCACAGTTGTTTTGTACTAATAAATGTTTGCTCTTAATCTACTTGAGAATTCGGTGTCTAACACATTGTCAGGATACCATGAGAGTTATTAATAATAACTCCACATATTAAAATTATTAGCTTTAAAGTGAAATTCTAAAACAAAATTGCCTAGCCCCACATGGACCTAAAATGAGTCTTTAGTGTGAGAGGAATAAGAATGTATAAATTGTTTGTACGTTAGAAATCTGTCCTCTTCCATTGACCCAAGTGTCTTCCTTCAAGTTAGCATAAAGGCCACTTGGATGTGCTGATCCCTTTTTTCTTTTCTCTTCTTTCATTCCCAGACACCCTTGTTTTGACTCTGATCCTCTCTCACTCACTCTTTTCTTCCTTCATTTCTTCCTATTTTCCTCTAACATACTCTTGCCTTTTTCCAAAAAGATATTGGGAAATGTGCCAGTGGGAAAAAGATGATACCATCAAATTAGGATATTCGGGAAGTTTAATAAAGAGACTGTCTACAAAAGCAAGATTTAGGTCAGTGCCCTGGACTAACAATAAGGTTTCTTACCCCTAAATCTGGAAAGGAGGTTTATGGAGCAGCCAGGGCTTCTGGAGACAGAGAAGCCCATGTAGAAAAGAGCTGAGATCCTCAGCAAACATGTACCAGGAGGCCCCCAGTGCAGAGAAAGAAGGAAGGAATAAATAGCCAGACTCGCTATCGGTGCTCTCCGTGCTCCCTCCCCCATGCCCCGCCGCCCTGAAGCGCCCCATCATCAGGGCCTAGCTGTAAGCCAGAGGCAAGGGCAACTTTATCAGTCCACACAGACCAGCCTGTCTGGACACAGCAGGTGGAAAGTGAACTTGAAGAGATAAGTAGGAGTCATCCAGCCAGTGGCTTTAATCACACACACACACACACACACACACACGCAATCACACTATATATTAAATTTTAAATAATTATGAAAGGGGAGTCCATACTTCAGGCCTGGGATGGGAAATATATGAGATGACCCTGGAGCAACTTAAGAGTTCCAGAAAGCAAGAAAGTGCTCAGAAGCACAATAACAACAACCCACGATGGTGAAGGTATGCCCGTGGAACACAGGAGCCAACCGAAAAACCCCCCAAAGACCAACACTGCATTAATCTGAGCCACAGAATAAAGTACGACTGGATTATAACCCCAAGTACAAAATAAATATTGAGTCCCTACTGATACTCAAAAAAAAAAAAAAAAATGTTTGCATGAATAATAAGCAAATAAGTAAAAGAGGAGAGACAAATTTCCCCTGTAGAAGAAATCCATATAAATTAGCAGATTCTGCACCCTCAGAAAGGTGGAGCTTAACTCCCCACTCCTTAAGTGTGGACTACCCATGGTGACTTTCTTCCAAAGAGGACACTATGAAAAGGGAGGGGAGAGGGGAGAGTAGCTTTAGAGTGGAGAAAGCTGAACCCCCAGGCAAGTGCTCAAGTCAACATCAATGGCGGTAAGTCACATGGATAGCATATATCCTGGATAGGATGTGACGAAAATGACACTTTAGTTCTCTGGTCTTCCTCCCCAAACTCGTAACTTCGGTCTAATCATGAGGAAAACATCAGACAAATCCCAGTTGAAGAACCGTCTACCAAGTAACTGACCAGGATCCATCAAAACTGTAAAGGGTGTAAAAAAACAAGGGAAGTGAGAACTCGTCACAGCCAAGCAGTGCTACGGAGACATTACCCCAAAGTGAAATGTGGTATACTGGATAGGATCCTGGGACAGAAAAGAACATAAAGGAAAAACTAAGGAAATGGAAACAATGTATCGTTAAATGTAACAAATGGACCATACATTGAACACAGGTGCCAGGGCTTTTCCAACAGGGGAACTGGATGTGAGGTACGTGGCGACTATCTCGTAATTTTTCTGTACATTCAAAACTTCCCTAAAACGTAAAGTTTAAAAAAAGGTGTCTGTGAAAACATAGATAGGAAAGTAAGGCAGAGAAATCCAAGAGTGAGGCTAATGCCTGCAGTGAGTGCCATGATAAAGTTGGCGATCTTTGCTGTTAGTTCTGGTCATTCTGTTTTGGAAACTGGAGTCCTTCCATTACTAATCACAGTAATCAAGACTTTGAGTCTGCTGGATTGCTACAAGTGGGAATTTGGAAGCATTGGCTAGGAATTCTACCCTCACAATCTCATTTTAACTGTGCGTACAGCTCCTTCTCCACCCACACAAATTAAAACTGAATGCACACGTGCATTCTGAACAGAAACACGGAGCTCGACCAAACTCCGCAATATGGAGAGGCAGAGACAGCAGGTCTACCGCCATTGACCCCATGATTCTCGCTAAAGTTTTCAACGTCTTTTTATCTTCTATCTTTCAACTACCTTTTTTCTCCTTTTTAATCTAAAAATGATAGGACCTCATGAACTTCTCCTACTCTTCCTATCTCTAAAATTATTTTTCGAAAAATAGCTGGGTAGTTGATTTGAGTGAGGGAAGACACTCTCTCTCAAAGCTCTGCCTCAGCAATTAAAAAACAAAAATACAAGGGCCGTATCTTACTACCACCCCATTGCTCTAGGACTAAAAGCGTATCATGGCCCGATGAGGACGTCTCCATCTGTGGTCTCCTTGAAGATTCCCAGCAGATGCATCCTGAAAGCACACTTGTTAGATGCTTGCATTTGTATCTATGGCCAGAAAAGTGAACAAACGAAGTGCCTATCATGTGCACAAATTATTTTTGCATCATGCTTCCAGATTCACATCTTCAGGTTTTCCCAAGCCAGCTGGTCTAGAGAATAAGAAGGTTAATTTTCAAAGGTAATTTCAGTAGAAAGACCATATCGCTTTCACTCCCTCCACCAAACTGGCTTTGAATTTCTTCATGACACTTACTGATCTTGAATCTAAAAAAAGGTGATAATTCCTAAATCCCTTCAGTTCTCTGGGCCTCAGCTTCCCCTTCCTGTAAAATAAAGAGGCTGGATTCGATAATTTGTAGGAATAATTAAAAGACCATTCGACCAACCACCTCTTTAAGCACTGAATCCCTTGTATAAGACCTCTAGTAATGGATGCTTAATTCTAAAATTCAAAGATGTAATCATTGATTTAATTATTCTATTTTGTCAGTTAAATGTTTACATGTAGCTTATAAAATATCTAGTTACATAAAAATGAAGTTGCATTCATGATCTCAAAAACTCAGCTCTATCTTTCCAGCAGGGGGGGATTTTAGCATAGTTCTATGGTCTGAATTCTCGTGTTCCCCGAATATTCATATGTTGAAGTTCTAACCCCCAAAATGATAGTATGAGGAGCTGGGTTTTTGGGAAGCGCTCAGGTCTTGAGGGCGTAGCTCCTGTGAGTGGGATTAGTGCCTTATCAAAGAGGCTCTAGAGAGATCCCTAGTCCCTTCTGCCATGTGAGGACCCAGTGAGAAGGCATTGGCTGTGAGCCAGGAAGAGAGCCCTCACTGGGCAGCGGTGACCATGCTGACACCTTGATCTTGGACTTTCCAGCCTCCAGGTCTGTGAGAAATAAATGTCAGTTGTTTATCAACTACCAAGTCTGGTGTTTCGCTATAGCAGCCCAAATGGGATAAACACGTCACCTCCTATTTTCGTCCTTGTAGTACCAAAAAACTGTTACCTCAGTCGCAGCACTGCAGTTAATTAGGGCTCTTAACAAGGGCTTCCAAAAAAAGTGGAACTTGTGGAATCCTTTTAGAATCAGATAGAAGATATGAGGCATTTTCCCAGAAATGATACGCTTCTATGTAAATACACAGTGAGAAGCGTATGAGCACAAATGCACACGAGTGCACGTGCGCGTGCGCGCGCGCGCACACACACACACACACACACACAAAACAAGTTCATGGACGCATCTCCCCAAGGTCCACCCCTCTCTTTTTCCACAGTACGTATACATGTCAGTTTCAGAAATTCCGATCTAAGGACTGATTCTTGTTGCGCCTGGGAGAGTGGTAGAATGTGGATTATTTCCCCCATCTGTTTCCAAGAATCTTAAGGGAGTCAGCCCATGCACAAATTATTCTAGTAAGTTTTTTGAATAGATATAAAAAAAAAGATCTGTGAAAAGAGAGAAATGCAGAACAATGTATATAATATATAGGAGAAATGTGAGTAATTTTTAAATGCCCAAGTAAAATAATATTGCACAGGTGTGTATGCTTTAAATTATACAAAGTATACTGGAAGGAGCAACACCAAATTTATGATAGTGGTTGCCCTTAATAAGGGAGAAACAACAATGAAAGTAAATTAAATTATTTTCTATAATCCTTATTTCTTTGCAAGAAGACAGCAGAAACTCGATACATTGCTAACAGTTGTTAATCCAGAAGGTTGGCATTTGGATATCCTTTGATCATTCTTTGTAGTTTTTCGAGACATTGTTTGGATCTCCCACGTGATGCCCAATGCCCTGCGTAGCCACAGCTGCATGGGGCCATTTCATCTCTTGCTACAGGAGGAGGTTAGCAGGCTGACAACAGGGGTCTGTGGAGTTGTTGTATGGGATGTGAGTGGTCAGCTGTGTGGACATTGGAGGGTGCGTGGAAAGGACAGACCATATGCATGTAAAAAAGGATGCTTGCTATGTCTGACTTTTTTGAGGAAGCAAAAGTACTCATCTGTGTTACTACCCCTCTGCTGCTTGCAATCTCCAACATCAGCCCGAGACTACTTGCCAGTCCCCTCTGCTATCTCCCCAGCATAAGGCAGTACTATAATGACCCGGATGTAATCAATGTTTAGATATATTCTCTCAAAATAATTGACTACCTACATAAAAATTAGCTCTTTGAAATGATAGCATGTGGTGTATTTTCATGCTTTATAAATTTAATTCTCAATCACGTCAAACTTAAAAGTACTGAAATTTTAATTTCTGAATAAAATAAAATTCTGAATAAATTTATAATATATATACAATATAAATAATCCAGATTCTTCTAATTTCATTAGTAGTATAAATCTTTTTACCTGACATGTCCTTTACCTTAAAATAAGTTCTGAATAAATATTTTTATGATGAAAGAGTAAGTGAATTTAAAACATTGATGACTGTTACCTAACATATATTTTTTTAATCAGCTTTTGTGTTGATTAAGAATTTAAATGCCAAATTGCATGAGACTAATTTCATTTTTTTTAAATGTATATTGAGTACCTACCATGTGGCAATTACCAGGTTAGCTAGTGGAATAGAATTAGTCAACCTGAAGACATACATAAAGTGATTTTTTTTTCCATGAGGGCATGATTAAAAATAAAACCGACTTTCTCTTCTAGAGTTAGATCAGATCTGATTTAAAATATGCTGTTTTAAAATGAATTATAAACTGTCAGAATTCATGGTTATGAAAAAGAATTTTCAGATATTTCTAATGACTTGGAATTTGTGTTTAATCTAACAAACCACACTGACTATTGAATTTGTGTGTCTGTGAATATAAAGATTTATTGTCCCTGGAGGTAATTATTGACCTCAACATCTTATCCGTCAATATTTACCTCTCGGGCCAATAAATCTTGATATAACCTCATGAAAGTCAATATCTGTTTAATAGTATACATGGAAATCTGTAATAGTTTGATTACAGGCTTCAATGTCACACTGGCTGCTGCACCTCTTTACATCTAAGGGACACCGAATCATTTCTTTTTTCTTTTCAACATAGATAGAACATCTCTGATCGCTGATTCACTTGTTCTCCATCCAACATTGGCTTGGAAATATTTCTATCTTTGTTTAATTCTCTTTTGCATACAAGTTTGCCCTCTTCAGTCAAATTGTAAGCCCCTGTAAAGCCGAAGCTTTGTGGTTTCACTCTTTGCTCCTAGAACAGCTCTCCATCATTGCAAATAAAACAGTTTCCATGGATGGACATGTCTTTCAATGCGCGGTCCCCCGGGGCTTACAAAATAAGTCATCACCCTTCCAGCATGCACATCACAAAATATCTTCCAGAGCCAGGAAGAATTCAGTGCTATCGCATGCCAAGGCAGCAGAAATGAGTATTTAATACTGAGAGCGAAGTTCCTCATTCTGGAAAGTCAGGGAGTGGAGCCATCTAGGGTGGTAGAGAGTTCAAGTGTCGGACTGTGATGCTCTATGATACATAGCTCGCTTACATGGCATTCGTTGCTTAATACCCAGTAAGTATTTGTGGACCAGGTCCCCAAAGAGGAAAATATTGAAATCAGTTTTTTTTGCTTCATGGGCAGGTTCTAACACATTAAAAATGCAGCACAAAGAACCATTGGGCTACTTTAAATCTTTTCTATTGATTAAGCAAAAATGCAGGCCAACCATTAGGTTGCATCAAAGGGGCTACATTTTCTGGGGTTCGGATAGCCTCAGCAGGGTTTCCAAAGCATCTTAGAGTTTGGACGGCACCACTGGCCTTCTGATGGCCTGAGATGAGAAGCTCCATTAGGTTTCAGAACCTGGGCTCGATTTCCCTGTTAATAAGTATTTGCCTTTGTAAACCTGCCTGCAGTGGGAGTAGTTAGGAACCCAAATGCATCTTCAGCCTCTGGTGTCTTGCACTCTGGCTGGCAGCAGGCAGTCTAGGCCTGCTGGGGCAGCAAACATGGGGGAAACTCATGTGGACATGATTGGGAGCCGGTGGGCTTCCTCATTACCCATTCAGATCCTGATCTGACACTTTTAGGAGAAGATGCAACATTCACTTTAGAAATGAACAGATAGAAGGTTGAAAGATAACCATAGCAGTTTGTATTTTCCAGAGATGGGAGCAATAGCATTTTCCGTCCCCTGTGCTCTTCTGCAGTGTCTGCTGTGGCTATCTTATGATGTCCCCACCATGGGGGCAGAAAGCTTGTCTCGAGGAAGTACACTCGAAGACTTTGGTGTGGCAAGATTCCTCTTCATCTGGACCTGATCTAGTCAATGAGATCCTGGACCTTGAGTTGACTTTGTAATGAGATGAGACTTTGGAGTTATTTGTGTATTTCGTATGAGTATGGATGGCTATGGCCAGAGGATGGACTGTGGTAGATTTTATTTTCTGAAGGTGGCAGCATCAATGTCACCCATCCCACAATGTAATATGGACACCGCTACCATCAAATAATGGGGCATGTGTCCCTTCCCGTTGGCCTTGAACAGACTTTTGGGACTGCCATGATCAATAAAGTACAGGAGACCTCTGAGGCTACCTCGTAAAAGTTCATGAGCTTCTGTCCAGATTTCTTGAAACACTCTGTCTATAAAATCCCGATTATAGCACTCCATCTTGGAACCCGGCTACCTTGATGAGAAAGAGCCCAAACCAAATGGAGAAACCACATGGAAATGCTCTAGTCAACACTCCCAGATGAACTGGGGCTCCCATTCATCCCAGTCCAGGTACCAGACATGTGGGTGAACAAGTCTCCAGAAGATTCCAGCCACAGATATTTGAGCCTTCCCAGCTGAGGCTCCAGACATCCAAAGTGGCAGACATGTGGCATTCCTGTTGTGCAGTCTTAATTTCTGACCCACAGGTTCCATGAGCATAAGGAAAGAGTGGTTGTTTTATGCCATTAAGCTTGGTTTTTATGCAGCAATGAAGAGCGGGAACAATAAACCAAATTGTGGAAGCCTTGGGTACCAGCCTGAGGCATGTTAATTTCATCCTTCAGGTCAATGATTTTCTTACTCTGGTCCATAGGATGCCTCAGCAGCCTTGAGGGAGGAAGGGTCGGGAAGGGAAGACAGAGTGCTTGGGGTACACATCCATCTGCTTCTACCACGAATACCTGCTTTAGATGCTGGGTTTCCAAGTAAGCTTTTGCTTATAGGCTATCATGTCAAAAATAATAGAATATAGATATTGGTGTCTATACATCAATAAATATATAAATACATATACATAAATCTATAAAGTCATATTCCTAAAATAGAATAACTTCTCATGGATACCGTGCTGGTGTAATGGTTCAGTGGCCCCTCCGAGTGTGTGGTGTACGGGCACCTGACATTCTCCATTGTAAAGCCTGACTCAGTTAGGGGTCATTCTAGTAATCTTAGCTCTCACTGTGTTCCAAGCTCACAGTCAGGCCTATGCGACCCTAACAGACTGTACCTTTCCCCTGAGGCTAATTTCTCTCAAACTGACCTATAATACCCATCGTGCTGCCCAAGCGAGGTCTCTGGATGGCCCTGAAACAGAATCACCTGTTCACAATGAGTTGTCAAGGGCCTCTCCCTACATCTACCTAGGGAATCGGAATCGTTGGAGGTTGTAACAACTAGCTACTCCCAATGTGAGAAATAGATTCTACCTCTTGGTAGGAGTAGTTAAAAAGTCACGATGTGAAGGCTTGGATATAGGAAGGTCTCTGATTGGGGCTGACAACATAGTGAGTCTACAGTAGGGGTAGAGATTGAAAATATGCACTTTTTAATATGTTTACTAGGGCATAAGTGAATCTTTTACACGTGAATGTTTAAGAGCCCTGGAATGAATGAATGAATGAATGAATGAATGAATGAATGAACGAATGAATCAATGAAATAGCCGGGCTCCAGAGATTATGTGGCAAAGTCAACTCTATTAAGCACCGTCAGTGTCACAAGAGCCACGCAAGGTTTCTGTGATGGGTGTCAGGAGTAACCTGTTAGTTTGGTGAATGCTGGATTGGGATGGAGATAAGTGGTGAACAAGGACACCACTTAGGTTATTTTAGTAACTTGGGAGTAAGGTGACAAGGCCCTGGAAAATCAAGGTGTCAGCCAGGCTGTATTCCTTTTCGGGGTCTCCAGAGGCCAATCCTTTTCCTTGCCTCTCCCGGCTTCTGAAGGCATCCTACATCCCCTGGCTCACGTTCCAACCTCCAACTTCAACACCAGCAGTGGTTACACCTTCAAATCTGTTTCTGTTGTTCCTGCCTCCCTCTCTCCATTACTAGGCCCCTTGATTACATTGGCCACCCAGATAATCCGGGATAACCTTTCCATCTCGAGATCTTTAGCTTAATCTCATCTGAAAGTCCCTTACACCATGGAAGATGACATTTCACAAACTCTGGGAATTCGGATGTGTATATCTTTGGGGCCATTATTCTGGGTATTCCACCGTCCCTTTCTCTTCTGTAGGCCTTCTAAGGAGCTGCTGTGTAGAATGCGGGGTGAAAAAGCTGGGATGTTTCTCCATTGGTTTCCAGTCTTGATTGGCTGAGGGTTGTCGTGCACATGAAACCTTCAGACACTTGCTGACTGTCTTGTCCATGGAGTCATCAAGCTCCTGGGACAAACAAAAACCCCTGGGGCAGAGAAGCAGAAGGACACAAGTGCTTAGGCAGGATGTTATCCCCAGGGATGGCAACTCTTGCTTCTAGGTTGTAGGTGAGCTCACAAGTGCACCAAGGGCTAATGGGACAAGGCAGCAGCCATGCCTGCTACAGGCTCTGATTACTTTCGCTCCAAGATCTGTAACATAATATTACCCAGCTCACCTATCCCTGGGCTAATTCTTCTGCCCCTTCTCTTTCCATTCCCTTTATTGAAACCATATTTTCTGATCAAAGACCAGCAGAAATTCAGCCTCATTTATGGAGTGTTCTAAGAGTTAATAACCTCTTCTGCCCTGTCATGAGATTTTGCCTTCATAGTCGCTGGGATCTGACACCACCTGGCTTTATTCTGTAACAATTTCTACTATGTTAATACTGTCTCTGTTCCACAACTAGGCAGCTAACTCCTTAAAAGCAGGAGCTATATTTTTTGAAGTCACTTCTTCATTTCCAGCCAGAGGAATGGTGCTCGGTCCATGGCTGGTAAATGGGTACATGGAAAGCTAAGGGCTACGTCGGCTCGAGAGAGCAGGGGTGTGTCCAATCAGTTATCAACGATTTTCTTTTACATTACCTGGGTATTTGTGGCTGATTTGGGAATGATGGGAGAGGTTTCACTTGGGATCTTCCTTTGCATTTTCCTCTCCGTGGTTTTTTGTTTGTTTGTTTTTTGGGTTTTTTTTTTTTTTTTTTTTAATACCTAAACCTCAGATTTTTACAGAAAGGAGAAAAAGAAGTCATGGGTTGGTAAACCAAAGATCACACATGATTTGAGCACTGAGTATTAATTGAGCCTTAAAGTCTGCCCAAAACGTAACCACAAGAGAATGAATCATCACCTTCACTGAATCACTCGGGGCTCCTCTCACTCCGGAACACCGTAACCTCAGCTGGGTTTTGATCCTTTAAGCCCTGGCGCTCTCCACGTCAGTGAGACTGCCAGTGAAGTGGTGGGGAACCAGAGGATGAGAGGTAAAGGAGGTAGGAGACCACAGCGGCGACTTCTCAGCCTGTAATTATTTTTAAGAGGTGGAATAAACCCTTCATTTTTAAGAAGCCAATGAGTGAGATAGCAAAGTGGTAGGCTTTAGGAAATGCATCCCCTTTACTTTAAACTATGGATGGCACAATCTTGATGTCAGCAAGTTGGCTGCTTTAACTTAGAAAGACATTATTATAACGATTTCACAACTCATTATCTACTTATTTTAAAAAATGCACACTCTTGGTTTTCTTGTCCATGGGAATCGCAGAGCGGATACCTGGAGCTTCCTTATGCAAATCTCATGCCTATTGGGCTCCGTCTAATGAGTTTACCAGGGCTCAAATGAGTTTAAATGAGATACGCATATGGTTTCCAGAAGGTGAGGCTTATCATTTTACTTTTATATCATTTGTTCTCTTGTGCTTCCTGTCAACTGTGTGCTAGAATGAAAGATTATTTCAGACAACAAGCAAAACTGACAGGATGATCTGACTTAAGCCTAGACTGAAGATGGGGTGACTTTTCACAGTCATTTCCATGGATTGTCTCCCCTGCTCCACTTCTCCTCCTATGTCAGGTTCTCAGATAAATGGCAGATGTTCATTTACTCACTCATGAACCTGTTTTTATTCAAGAGAGAGTTATCAATATCTCCCTTATCATTTTTACATCATTGTCACTCCATAAGAATACACCAAAAAATTGATATTGGCAATATGTTGGACTGAAAATGATCACTAGAGCGGTGATATAATGAATAAGGAATATAATTCTTAAATTACACTGTATGATATTCAATATGAGTTTTTTGCCAGCTTGTCTAACTCTACGTCAGACTTGAGTCATAACTTATGTGCAACTGCACAATATTGTTCGTATTTGGGAATTGTATTAGGTAATAATCACTTCAATTGAAAGCCACCTTTATGCTAGTTAGAGAGATGACCTCACTGTTGCGTTAAAACATCTGCTTTCATTTCTCCTACAAATCCATTATTTTATCTGCTTTTCCTCTCACACTGCCAGTATATGCTTAACAGATTTTATCTATGCTTTTTGATTTACGACGCACATTACTTATATTATTTTAGATATCTGGCAGAAGATAGAAACTCTTTTTATGAATATAAGAGGAATATGAGATTTTAAAATTAAAATCAATGCATTTGCCATTGTTCTCCCAATCAACTAGAATGGACACTTTGGTGTTAGCCTCGATCCCCTTCCCTCCCTCAGGCCATATATTCAGTCAAAGCTTCTAAAGGTTACTATCAGGCAGGGTCAGAGAGCAAAGCCACAGTGAAACTACTGATTTCATCATTCTGGCCTTACCACTACTTACTTTCAATTGTACGTGGATAAATTAGATCATACTCAGAGTATTACTGGAAGGGGCAGCTGGGTATGAACATCGACATGGAACCACAGAATACAAATGAACATTTAAAAGATTTAAAAGATTCACTCCTGTCCATGTGCATATGTGTTTTACTTTTCAACATATCCTTTCACTTATAGAGTAAATTTATTCTTCAAAAATTTATTCTTCAAAATTTCAGGTGGTTCCTTTCAAGTCCACGGCCCTCCCACACTCATCATCATCCTCATTCAGTCCCAGCCATGCCCCAGACGCTGGCCCTCTTTGCAAACTGATGTCCACAAACTCTGCATTTATTTGCGCTGCTCCTTAGTTCAGAATATCACAAAGTCTCCACGTTCTCAGAATATGGAGGTCTCTTGAGCCTGAAAGTCAAGTCTAGAACCTGGCCTCTGCTAAACTCCCATCTGTAACAAGTCCACTCCTCTTCCCACAAGACTGGCTGGCAGCCTGGGCTCTATGTATCATTTGCCTCTACTAACCCTCATGCCTTTCTCTGTGGCATCCACCTCCACCACCCAAGCATACCTGTCCTGAAACTACAACCTTCTAGAAACTTTCTCTTATCAACCTAGTCCGCAGTGACCACTCTCACTTCTTTCTCCTTAAAGCCATTTCCTTCCCAATCATCGACCCTTAAGTATGCACTGTCCTGTCGTATACAGGCCCTTTTGAAGATGTGTTAGTAAAACCTCTTCAGTTAGAGCTTAGGCCTGAAAGTGAGATTTTTCTGTTTTTTTGGAGTCAGCAGTGTGCCTCGCACTGAATCTTATTCATATCGGAGCCTGTTAGAGGCATGGCTCGGTGAGTTGATAGAGTACAAAATTAAGGAAAATCACTCAGGATATTTTCCCCAAATAGATCCTGGTATGTGATCTTTTTCTAATTCTTAATTAGTCTGAATAATTCACTCTATGTTCCAATCCAACCTAGGAGATGTTCAAAACAAAAGAACCAAGTTCTGTAATTTGACATGCCATTGAATAAGCTGGGCTCTTTGGTGATTTCATTATTTGCAAATGAAATGTTTACCCATGCCCTGGTGAAGGTCTGAACCACTTGAAAACTGCAACACTGAAAATCAAGATCTTTGTTGTGAAGGACGATGGCATAGTGGTTAAGGTATGTTGCCTCATGGAGAACATCCCTTCAAACTTGAAAGTGAGACCTGCAATTATGGGTGCCAGGGTACTTAAGATGAGAGGACTCTGCCATTCTCTTTAACTGAAAATTCCTTTAGTAGCAGCAGATTTTTATCCCAGTCCTGAAATCCCACAGCATTCTGTGTGGTTCTTAAACAACCATTGAGCATGCTTTGACAGAGGGAATTGTTGTAGCACATTCTCTGATAATCAACTGATAATATAAACCCGCGATAACAGTACAGTTCAAATGACCTTTTTACTGACTGATCTGCTAACTGGACATGAGAAAGAAGTTTTAATGAAGGCTTTATGTAAGCTATTTGACTTCTTCCTCACACAAGATGGAACTGACTCACTTTTTCTGGGTTTTCCCTTTCAAAGTACAACTATAAACCCTAGAAATAGCACAAGAGACAGTCAAAGGAGAACTCTCCAAGGTGCAAAGAGGAAGGAGAACATGTCAGTGACCTCAGGATTAGAGGAACAACATGGCGGCAGGGCATCATAGGGTCACCACCAATAGCAGAAGTGAAAATAAGCCTGGCATAGCCCAACCTCCTACCAAGCATCAAAAGCCAGTCTCGGTAGGATCATTCCTCCAAAAGGACTGAACTGGAGTCCCATCGACGACACCAGGTGAGCTGAGCAGCATAGGCAAAGGGGAATGATTGAAGCCCCTCACCCAGAATATCAGCAAGAACATCCAGCCAAGACCAAGTTCACTGAACAATGAGAAATGGGGAACTCCAGAGCTAGTGGAAAGCAACACATAGAATTCATGACTTTTTCCTCATAATTCTTTAGCCTTTCAAACTCAAATTTTCTTAATTTTATTTTTTCTTACCTATTTTTAAAATTTTCCTCTTTCCTATTTTAACCTTTTTTAAATTATTTTATCTTATCAATACCTTTTTAAAAATCTTTTAATTTTCATTGTTATAGTCATATTCTATCCCTTCATTGTATTTAACCTTATTTTTTGTGTACATATAGGTTTTTCTTTCTTTAAAAATTTGGGATCTGTTAGTTTCTTCTAACAGATCAAAATATACCCTAAATCTAGTGCATGGCTTTGTTCTAGTCTCCAGCCTGATCACATTCTTTTGTCTTTTTTTTTCAACCAAATTCTTATCAATTCCTTTTCTAGAATCTTTCTTAATTTTCATTTTTAGAGTCATATTCCATCTCTTCATCATGTTTACCCTTATTTTTGTATATAGATTACCCTTATTTTGTATATAGATTTTGTATATAGATAAGTTTTTCTTTCTTTAAACTTTTGAGAGGCAGCTTTTTCTAACAGACCAAAATATACCCAAAATCAAGTGGGTGTCTCTGTTCTATTCACCAGTCTAATATATATATAATTTTTTTTTCTCCTTTCTTCTCCCCCGCCCACCCCTGGTTTCAGCTCTCTTCTGATTTGGTTAGTGTATATTTTTCTGGGGTCGTTGCTGCCCTTTTAGTATTTTGTTCTCTCATTCATCTATTCTTATCTGGATAAAATGACAAGGCAGAAAAACTCACCTCAAAAAAAAGAACAAGAGGCAGTACCTATGGCTAGGGACCTAATCAATACGGACATTAGTAAGATGTCAGAACTAGAGTTCAGATTGATGATTATCAAGATGCTAGCTGGGCTCCAAAAAACCATGGAAGATACTAGAGAATCCCTTTCTGGAGAAATAAAAGAACTAAAATCTAACCAAGTTAAAATCCAAAAAGCTATTAATGAGGTGCAATAAAAAAGGGAGGCTCTTACTGCTAGGATAAATGAGGCAGAAGAGAGAATTAGTGATATAGAAGACCAAATGATGGAGAATAAAGAAGCTGAGAAAAGGAGAGATAAACAACCCCTGGACCACAAGGGGAGAATTTGAGCGATAAGTGATACCATAAGATGAAACATATTAGAATAATTGGGATCCCAGAAGAAGAAGAAAGAGAGAGGGGGGCAGAAGGTACATTGGAGCAAATTATAGCGGAGAATTTCCCTAATTTGGTGAAGGGAACAAGCATCAAAATCCAGGAGTCACAGAGAACCCCCTTTAAAATCAATAAAAATAGGTCAACACTCCATCATCTAATAGTAAAACTTACAAGTCTCAGTGACAAAGAGAAAATCCTGAAAGCAGCTTGGGACAAGAGGTCTGTGACATATAATGGTAGAGAAATTATATTGGCAGCAGACCTATCCACAGAGACCTGGCAGGCCAGAAAGGACTGGCATGATATATTCAGAGCACTAAGCGAGAAAAATATGCAGCCAGGAATACTATATCCAGCTAGGCTGTCGTTGAAAATAGAAGGAGAGGGACGCCTGGGTGGCTCAGTTGGTTAAGCGGCTGCCTTCGGCTCACATCGTAATCCCAGGGTCCTGGGATCGAGT
>CM052885.1:73787942-73827757 GCA_028534135.1 Potos flavus
AAAAAAAAAAAAAAGAAAGTAGAAGGAGAGATAAAAAGCTTCCAGGACAAACAAAATCTGAAAGAATTTGCAAACACCAAACCAGCCCTACAGGAAATATTGAAAGGGGTCCTCTAAGCAAAAAGAGAGCCTAAAAGTAACAGACCAGAAAGGAACAGAGACAACATACAGTAACAGTCACCTTACAGGCAATGAAAGGGCACTAAATTCATACCTTTCAATAGTTACCCTGAATGTAAATGGGCTAAATGCCCCAGTCAAAAGACACAGGGTGTCAGAATGGACAAAAAAACAAGACCCATCGATATGCTGTCTGCAAGAGACTCATTTTAGACCCAAAGACACCTCCAGATTGAAAGTGAGGGGGTGGAAAACAATTTACCATGCTAACGACATCAAAAGAAAGCTGGGGTGGCAATCCTTATATCAGATAAATTAGATTTTAAGCCAAAGACTGTAATAAGAGATGAAGAAGGACACTATATCATACTTAAAGGGACTGCCCAACAAAAAGATCTAACAATTTTAAATATCTATGCCCCTAACATGGGAGCAGCCAATTATATAAACCAATTAATAACAAAATCAAAGAAACACATCAACAATAATACAACAATAGTAGAGGACTTTAACACCCCCCTCACTGAAATGGACAGGTCATCAGAATTCAGAACATTCCACTCCAAAGCAAAAGAGTGCACATTCTTCTCTAGTGCACATGGAACATTCTCCAGAATAGATCACATCTTGGGTCACAAATCAGGTCTCAACAGGTACCAAAAGATTGGGATCATTCCCTGCATATTTTCAGACCACAATGCTTTAAAACTAGAACTCAACCACAAGAGGAAAGTTGGAAGGAACTCAAATACATGGAGGCTAAAGAGCATCCTACTAAGGAATGAATGGTTCGACCAGGAAATTAAAGAAGAATCTGGTGGCTTCACAATTCCAGACTTCAAGCTCTATTATAAAGCTGTAATCATCAAGACAGCGTGGTACTGGCACAAAACAGACACATAGATCAATGGAACAGAATAGAGCCCAGAAATGGACCCACAACTCTATGGTCAACTAATCTTCGACAAAGCAGGAAAAAATGTCCAATGGAAAAAAGATAGTCTCTTCAACAAATGCTGTTGGGAAAATTGGGCAGCCACATGCAGAAGAATGAAACTGGACCATTTCCTTACACCACACACAAAAATAGACTCAAAACGGATGAAATACCTCAATGTGAGACAAGAATCCATCAAAATCCTTGAGGAGAACACAGGCAGCAACCTCTTTGACCTCAGCCACAGCAACTTCTTCCTAGACACATTGTCAAAGGCAAGAGAAGCAAGGGCAAAAGTGAACTATTGGATTCATAGCAGGTGTATTTATAGATGTCTTTATAGGTCATTTAAGAGATGAATGATTAAACAAACTATGGTACATCCATAAAATGGGATACTACTCAGCAAGAAAATAGAGATATGTCTTAGTCTGTTTGGGTTGTATAAGAGACAGACTGAGTAGCTTATAAATGACAAAAATTTATTTCTCACAGTTCTGGAGGCTAGAAGTTCAAGCTCAGGGTGCTAGGAAGCTCAGGTGAAGGCTTTCTTCTGGATCATAAACTTCTTTTGTCCTCATATGATGGACAGGGCTCTGGAGCTCTGTGGAGCTTCTTTTAGGACAACACTAATACCACTCAGGAAACCTCTGCCCTTATGACCTAATCACCTCCCAAAGGCCGCACCTCCTAATACCATCACTTTCAGGGGCTAGAATTCGTGATATGAATTTAGGGCAGAGGATATTCATATCATAGCCAACTATTGATACATTCAACTGCTTGGATGACTCTTCAGGGAATTATACGGAATAAAAAGGTGAATTCCAAAGGCAAAACATACTGTAACTCTATTTACATAACATCCCGGAAATGACAAAACTATGAAAAAGATTAACAGATTAATGACTGCTAGGGTCAGATTCAGGGGTATGGTGAGGATAGTTGGTGTGTTTATGCAAGAGTAACACAGGATCTTTGTCATGACAGAACTCTGCAGTATGTTGACTATCAAGATCAATACTCTGTGATATTATAGCATACTTTTGTAAGACGTTAGCCTTCAGGGAAACTGGATAATTGTTACCTGGATCTTTCTATAATATTTCCTACAAATGAGTGTGAATCTACGATTTTATCAAAATAAATAGTTTAATTTAAATTTTTAAAAAGGCGTAACTAAATTTTTAAAAAGGCATTGCAGCCATCATTGGAAACGCAATCTATGCCACCGTCCAGTGAGAACTATAGGATTCCTCCCGGCAGGCCAGAGATTTCTGTGCATTCACTGGAGCAGCACCACTTGGAAGAATATTATTGTATTGGTGAGAAACCCACTGTGACATCCTTTAGTTAAATTAGGACACCAAGTCCTGCTGCCTACTCTGGGGTTCCCCATGCTCCAAATTGGACCACTGCTTATTTCTCCAGGACATGCTGAGTTCTTCTTTGACTCTTTGCTCCTACCCAAAACTAGCAGAGGAAAAGAAGAAATCTTGACAGATGAGTCTTCTCTTGGCATCCCTGGATTCAGCAACTCCTGAAACTGGTTCGATGTGAGAGCAATGGACAAGAGGAACGTGCTAGGAAGTCCACTTGGCACATCATGCATTTTCCTGGGAACCTCCAGTCTCATTTTGGCAATCCTATCTCTTCCAACAAAGGGATTGGAAATAGGCATAACAGAGGTCACCTCTGTTGTCAGCCATTCAGAGAAATAAGTGAGAAGTCCTATGAAGGAAACTCATTGTGTGTCCCTGATCACACACTTTGTTTTCTGATTCCCTGCAACCATTCTTTACTGGCTAGAACATTGTGGGCTCATAGAAAATGCTAGTTCTTCCACATGAATTCCCCAGCCCCAGATTTTCTAACTTTGACATAAAGGGAAATCTACTATTTTACTATGGTTTTACATTTCCACTTGTCAGGATCCTTAGAATTTATCTCAGATTCTTTTTAACTTTCTCTAGTTGGCACACTGGGGAGGGAGACCATCATATATTTACCCGAGAAAGTGGGATTAATGGACACAAAACACAGGTTTTACTGTCTAAGAAATTAGAAGAGGCAACAGGATTTACCCTTAGTAGAAGTCCCCCAGCAGAATCGTATTTTACATGTTTGTAAACATAGTGAGTAATCCTTGAATAGTAACCTCACAAGCCTAAATTGATTAGGACACTTAGGCTTTCCTATCAATGATCAACCCTAACTTTCTCAGTTTCACGTGTCAACCATATTCTATGGTTCTCATCACTAAAATCACTCGAGGAGCTTTTACAATATACAGACACTCAGGCTCCACCAAAGGAGGTTCTGACTTTGGGATGAATCTTGCGTCTCAGGGCATTGAAAATGTCTCCAGAAGTTTCTACAGTGCAGCCAGTGTTGAGAATCAGTGCTCTGTAGTCAAGAACAATCTTCCTGGAACAAAACTATGTTTTTGCTTGTGTGGTACACACAATGACTTCTCAGCACCCTTCTAGTGCCTAGCCTGGGAGATATGACACATGTCTTCCTGGGGATTTTTAGAAATGCAGATGCCCTATGCTGGAGTTACTAAATCCGAATCAGAGGGGATTGTTTAAGAGTTCCACATATAGTGTCCACGCTGGCTAAGAACCAGTGATAGTAGACTCTAAAGTCTAAACTACTTCAATATATCTTTCAAGACCTTCCCAGGAACAGACTCTGGCCTTCCAGAATCATTGCCTTGTATGCGTGCCAGT
Source organism: Potos flavus (assembly GCA_028534135.1). Lineage (NCBI taxonomy): Eukaryota > Metazoa > Chordata > Mammalia > Carnivora > Procyonidae > Potos > Potos flavus. Next base: position 73,791,732 of record CM052885.1, read on the forward strand.
TTTGCACCTTAGGAAACCAGTTTGCATTTCTCTAAACCAAAGCCCTTCTTCCCTGGATTCCCACGGCAGCTCACCCTGTTTCCCTCTGTCAGGCTGCTCCTCTTCTGTCTCATCTGCAAACTCCTATTCCTCTAAAAAGAAACTAAATAAATACTCAAGGCTCTTAATCATAGTTTGCAATCCAATGTGTAATTCGACTGAATTAATTTTTTAAAAGTGCCATGTTTTCACAACTTTATACTTTGGTATGTGCTCTACTCTCTCTAAGATTACCTTTTTCTTGCTACCCTTTCCAACTTTTTTAAAAATTCCTATTTATCATTTAAAATTCAGTTCATTTTTCTACTTCTCTATGAAGTCGGTAGCAAAGTTGGGCATGCCCTCCATTATGTATTTATGGCATAAGCTCTACTGAAGAGTCTTTTATAAATGATCCCTTATTTCCCTGTCTCCACCCAGTGAACAGTGAAATCCACAGGACAGAAGGAAGGAAGGAGTCTTATTGAACATTGTGACTGGCGGAATTAGTATTTGTCGAGTGACCGAATTTAACAAATATTATCGTGGGCCCACCGTGCGTAAGAGTCCACACTACTTAGATGATTCCCGTTGTGCTATATGACTTATTTTGCCGTTGTAATAAAAATGTGATCTTATCATTTCTCCTGTTTTAAAGAGAAACAACATTTATTCACAAATTTCTTCTCAGTGGTGTAGAAGAGTTAACTAGAAGCATGGTTATGGTGTTTGTTTAAATCCTTAGAAATCACCTTCAAGGAAGGCAAAGCTGCAAATTGATAGGAGATGCCAAAGAGGGTTAATCCAGCTGGGGGAAAAATGAAATATTTACTATCAGAATAATCCAGATTTGTTGAAAATAGAAGTCTGGAGCTTTGTTGTCTGGGGATTAACCATTTTGAACAAATTTCCGAGCATTCTTTTGGCTTCGTCTAGTTAACATTAAAAAATCCAACTGTCATTAGATTATCGGGGAAGTATAAGAATCACAGCTTTGACTTTGCACCTAAATTTTAAAACCCAGAGGTAGAAGTCCACATATTTATGGCTCTATGTAATGAAGAACCTCACAGCAGGATTCCAGGCTTAAAGACAAAAGAAAATAAGCACTGGCATTTAGGGAAATAAAAGTTGTAACAAGCATTAATAATGACAAAAGCACTCAAGATAATATCTGAAAATCCAGGGAAGTCATGCTGAAAATGTTCTCCTTCACCAAATAACATGACATTGTAAGCACTCCTAGAGAATAACAACTATGATACCACCACCAACAACAGCAACTCACAGAGCAGGAAGAAAGAAGGGTATACAAATTTCTCAGATTCAAAAATCAGAGACTGTATACCAAACAAAACAAGTTTAAAGGATCTAGATATACCCCAGTTTTATAAACCAGTTGTATTAAACAAAGAAGGGGCATATCTTGTCTTCATCCAGCAGGTGGATGAAGACATTAGTTGGTTCATCAACTAATTGCATTGTCCTGTGCTAGGAACTAGAAGTGTTTCCGACAAATACACATCCTTCTTGCCTGTGAGGACCGTGAAGCATAGACAATAGGCAAGACCTGTGAGTACAAACAAAATGATATGGGTGGTCAGAGAGGCTGAAGCTTTTCAGACAAAGGCTTGTTAAGATCAGTATGATTTGGACAAGGGAATGTGAGTGGAGAGATAGTAGGTTAAGTTAAAGGAACGCAAGAAGACTAAGTATGGAAGTGTCTTTTGGAAATGGCTGCCATATTTGGTTCATTTTGGATAGTGGGTAAAGATGAGCTTGGAGAAGAGGGTCAAATCTTCAAAGACAGCCATTTGCTCATAAATTTTTTTATAATAGTCTCTTGGAGAGACTGGGTTCTGGTCAGGAGAATGATGGAATCAAATGTATTTGGGGAGGGGTGGGTAATTAATCTGACAAATGTGTGTAGAACACATCAGAACAGTCAGGAGTTGGCCACTAACCAGAGCAGAAAGAAGGCTGCTGTAATGGTGCATGGGTTACTTAATTGGGACTTGGATTAATGATGGCAATGCAAGTCAGATGGCCAGAGTGATGCCTCCCAGGTAGATCAAGAGGGAAAGGGGAATTAAAGAGATAAACTCTGAGCATATGTAATCTGAGAGAATGGCGGGGCATTGGCGTGAGCTGTGTGAGAGGAATCTCCAGGGAACAGCAGAATTGAGGGAAGATGTTTAGTTTTTACTCTAAACATGTCAGTGAAAGTTGGTCTCTTGCCACAAAGAGGTAAAGAAGCCAGTTAAAAGTCAGCGATGGGAGGAAAGAAGGCAAGGAATCAAGGGAATAATCCTACAGGAAGCAGGAAAAAATAAAATCAAAATTCAAGTGGTGCACATAGACTTGGAGAAAGGTAGGATGCTTCCTTCTCCAAGACAGGAGATAGGGAGGAAAGAATGCACAACGATGGACCTCAGGCATTGAAATGATTGAAATGTAATGAAACAATTGAGCTCTTCTAACTTAAGGCGATTGCTATAGATTTGTAGGATTTAAAAAAAGAGGCCCAAAGAAATAGACTTTCTAATTTAAAAAAAAGAAAGAAAGAAAAGAAAAGAAAAAGGAAACGGTGTCCCCATCTCACACAGTATCCTTTGTCCAATGCTGCAGATGTTAAAAATATACGAAAGGATACTTTGCACAGACACCATCGATGTCAACGTAGGACTGAGTAAGGTGAATGAGAAGTTCAGTCTCACTGTCCTTCAAGATCTCGAACAGACATATATGAAGACGTCGGATGAGCAAACTCCCAGTCATTGAAGTGAGCTAATGGCAATTTTGAGAACGAAAGATAACAAAGTTAGAGGAAAAGATGTGTGTCACCATTCTTCTCCATCTTCGATCTCCCCTGGCTTCACAGTTTCAAATCTAAAGACGTAAACATGTTACTAGAGACAACAATAAATAAATGTCTCCGAGAATCCTCCAATCAGAAAGAGAGGTCATCTACTCTGCTCACTGCTGAAATGCACTCATAATGTTGCTAACAAATCATGGCCCAGCTGCTCTCTGAATGATTTAGAGTACGCTAAGCTCACTATAGTTGGGAAACAACATTCTAGTTGGAAGTAGAAGTTTCCTTTCTCCACTTACATGGAATCTTCCAGCCACCTCTAGAGCAAGATGGAAAAATACACCTGCAGCTTATTTGAAGAAGAGAGTTGTGCTCCATCTCCAAGTGTCCTAATCTCTGTCCTAAATGTCTCTTCACCTAGTCCTCTTAGTGAGAGAAACTTCACGAACTCAGCATGTTCCCTAGATGCTCAGATTAGTCTTCTTTCCATACAGAGGGGGACCCCCCCATCGCGATGAATGCAGGGTTCAGCCATCTGGCTCCCCCCTTGCTCCTATCCCTATGCCTACTACATAAGCCTTCAGATTTAATTGACTCATTGTTGACTCATCTAGTATGGACGGACCATTCAAATATTCCAGGAGCTCCCTTGTACGTTCCACTTTCTCTTTCAGTTAAGTTGGGGGCTTGGAACTAGTTTTGGCAAAAGAATTCTGAACCAAAGTGAAGCTTGTCACTTCCTGGCTGAGGTGATGAAAAGCCACCATTGTCCCCTCATCTCCCTCTTCTGCTCCAGTGGCTACCTTGGAGGTCTCGTGTTCGAAGTGGATAGGCGCCACCTGACTCACTTAAGCAGCTAATTATTTTACCGTTAAGCTACTGATGTTTGAGAGAAGGGCTTATTTATATGTTTTTAAAATATTTGTTTTTTATGCATTGCCCAGCCTATCCTGATTGTGATCAACAAATATCCGTACCAATTTTCACATGAACTTGTTTTAAGCTGATCTTCCTCCTTTTCCTGTTTTAATTTCATTAACATCTTATCCTCGTCTTCGGGACAGGAAAAGAGATTCTTTGTTTTCTCTGTAAGGGTTCCCATGTCATTACATGACATATCTGTAGATCCATATCCTTGAGCTTCCTTTCCTCGTTATGTTACACTTGCATCTAATCCCTCAACAAGCTCTCCAAACTCCATCTCCGCTCTATCCTCATCTCTTTTCTAAATCACGATCCTTGCACACACTGCTTACTAACTGATGCCTCTTATTTCTAGGCTCACTGTTTCCTAAACAATCTCTTCAGAGAAAACAGAGCCATTTTTCAGAAACATAAATCAACAAATCCTGCTTAAAACTCATCCGTGGTTTCTGTGAGGGTTTGGTAGAAAAAGGTGGAAAGAAAAAAAAATCAATTGCAAAATTAACAAGAAGCATCTCATCAGTCTCTCTAACCTTGAAGACAGGAGCTGTGATCTGAAAGGGAAAGTTGTCCTGTATAATTCATCACCCCCCATCCTAATAGTGGTACGTGGGCTGCCCTGGGAAGGTATGGACTCATTACTCAGAGAAAAACATTGACAGACCTAAGCATCAAAATGAATTCACTGAAGTAATAGGTGGACACAAAAGAACTGTGGTCATCTGCAGTAGGCACGGGTGTGCTGAGAAGCCTGCTGTAGACAAGAAGCCAGCAACAGTAATAGAAATAGAAAAAATTAATGACACTGACAACACACGAACTGCTGATCTACATGGAGAAATACGGTAAATTTGAGTGAGGCAGTGCGAAGGAACAGTGTCATTTGGTACGTAAACAATCGTAAACAATCGTGAGTTATTTTGTAGTGTCTCTTAAGGAAAGAGTCAGAGATGGACTGGAATGTCTGTGGAAGGACCCCAGTCACTGGCTTCTACAGCTAATGCTGAACCACATGTTCAGCTCTCACAGCTATTAAAATATGCCTACTGAGATTTTTGTTTTTGAAAAGTTATTTTCTTTTTTATCTTATTTTCTTCACCTCTTAAGGAATTTGAATACACAGTATTTCCAAACTCATCCTGTCTCAAGATAATTTAGAAATCAATGAGCTCCACTGAAGCCCCATCACCAATAGCCAATTTTCTATGGAAGTTTGTGGATCGCTCATAGCGCCTGGATGATTCAGTGGGTTAAGCGACTGCCTTTGGCTCAGGTCATGATCCTAGGGACCTGAGATCAAGCCCCACATTGGGCTCACTGCTCAGCGGGGAGTCTGCTTTTCCCTGTCCCTCTGCCTGCTGCTCCCCCTACTGGTATACTCTCTAAATAAATAAATAAATAAATAAATAAATAAATAAATAAATAGAATCCTTTTTTTAAAAAAAGAAAAATACACTAAAAGTATTTTTGGAAAAGGGGGTGATGCTTAATCTTTACTTTTTGATCCTATAATGGCTGAGTAATCGAATCTTGAAAAAATGATTTCCGAAAAACTGGGTAAATTGTCAGATTAAACATTGTTAATGGGTGTTAATCTTGAACTCAGAGTACATTTTCTCTCTGCTCTTGTTAACTCTCTCCTTTCCAGTGGGTTCCAGTCTGAATGCAGTGGTGGCACTGGCTCTGTCCGGGCCATGAATCAAACCAAAATAACTCACTTTACACCTTCATTGTTTCATCTTTGCTCTTTGATATTTAATGATGGGACTGCGTCCTCAACTAAGTAAAGACTTGTCTGGAAAGTGTACTTGCCTACATTATAAATAGTTTTATGCAGGTCTATCCATCCATCTCCCCATCTTCTCTCTCCTACCTGAGTCCCTGGTATCCTTGAACATCGAGGATAGAGCCTAGTAGTTGCCACAGATTCAGTGCATTGTAATAATTATAGTAATATGATGTAACGATATAATTCTATTTCACATCTACTGAGGATGTTCAGACACATAAGGCTTTTTATTACCTTGGGAAAACAAAATACTGAATGAGGCAGGTCCAAGGCTAATAATTCACTTATAAAGTAATATCAAGCTTTTGGATCTATTTTTCTGTGCAGCTCTTGGCTTTCCCCTCATGCTTCCAAGATGGCTGCTGTAGCCCCAGCATCCACCCTTCAGACTACACCTCCAAAATTAAGAAAGAAGAAGAGAGCTTTTTCTAGATGTATCTCATTTCTTTATCAAAAGGGGGAAAAAATTTTCCCAGGAACCCAAACAGACTTCTTCAAGGCCCCATCAGGCAGAATGTCATCATGTGTTCACCTCTTAACCAATGCTGAGCAAAGGATAATGGGATTGCTACAATTGACTTAGTCCTGTTGAGTTTCATCCCCTTACACTGGGGGAAGAACCCTCCTTCCCTGAGTATCTCAGTCCTCAAAACCTGAACAAAATCTGATTCTCTTAGCTGGAGATATTGGGAGGAAGATCTTGGCAGAGTACCATTTGCCCCGGGTAGATCCTATCAGTGTCTCATCGAAAAAATGAGGAAATGGAGGCTTAGGGGACTTAAGTCACCAGGTCCAGGTCACATAGCAAGCATGTAGCAGAAGTGGGACTTGAACCCAACTTGATTCAACTGACTTCAGAGCCCTCTCATCAACTAAGCTGTGCCAGTTCTCAATGAGTATGAAGCATGGCACAATTTCAAGACTATCCTCTTTGAAACAGATAAAAGCAGCATTTTTAAAAAAGATTTATTTATTTATTTGAGAGAGTGAGCAAGCAGGGGGAGGGGCAGAGGGAAAGGGAGAGAGAGAATCATCAAGCAGACTCCTCACTGAGCACAGAGCCCTACATGGGGCTCGATCTCACGTCCCTGAGATCATGACGTGAGCTGAAACCAAGAGTCAGACACTTAACCAATGAGCCACCCAGGTGGCCCCAAACCAGCTTTTTTTAAATTTCTAATCCTCCCCAAGAAATAATCTAGATCCTCCCTGAACTCCAGAATCTAGATCCTCCCTCAACTCCAGAATCTAGATCCTCCCTGAACTCTAGAATCTAGATCCTCCCTGAACTCCTGAAAGAGACCACCACAACACAAGGTCCTTGCAGCTTCCCTTGGTGTCTGAGAAAAATGAAGTGGCACCCACAGAGAGTAAGGCCAGCAGGTGGGGGTGGGGGGCTCGGGGGTGGGGGAGAGCTTCCCTGCCATACCCAGGAAAGAAGGAACTCCCAGGCTCTGAAATGTTCCCAGGAGCTCTTGACATGGCTCTGGAAGCAGCGAGATGGGGGCTCATAAAGCCATAGTGTCTCTCGGAGGGCTTACAACCGTAAGAAGGAGACACAGACGTCCAGTCTCAGCACTAGGGAAGAAGTTCAGGGCCAGGCAGCAGGAGCTGCAATAGTCAAGTGCCATCAACCTGCTCTCCTCCCAACAAGCTCTCCACCTTAACAACCTTGAATTCCTAGAGAAGAAAAGCCTTCAGATCCCTCCAGCCACATTCATCTATGCTTCCTGGTCATCCAAGACTTTTTACCACCTTATCCCTTCCCCACCTGTCTTGCTGACAATCAACTTATAAGAATGGACCGATGCACATGAGAAGCCCCTACATTTATTTTGCATCCTTCCTACCTATTTATGGTTTTTTTATTGTATTTTCTATGATCAGATGGTCTATGCTGTCTCTCTGCTTAGAATGATTTTATTTATCCATGAAAGTGTTCAATAAATGTTGCTAGTTCCACACCCTAGCCATGTGTATGTGCGGGCAGGCACACGTGCACACATTCGCACACACACGGGTTAGACTTGAGAATGTACCACACAGCAAAATAAGATCACGGGGATGAAAGAAAGATTATAGAGAAACATACAGATTGAATATGTGAAAATCACTATTAAAAAAAAACACTTCAAAATATTGTGGCGTATATCAGACTAATGCTTATTAGCTTTAATACACAAAGAGCTTTCACGTGCCTTAGAAAAGATTAAAAGCAGCAAGGAAACGGATAAAGATTTAGAATAGCTAATTCACAGAAAATAAGAAAATTTTCAATAAATCTATGTAAAAAAGGTCAGTATTTTTTTGTAATTAAATAAGCACTAGTTAAAAGTAGGTAAGAGTTTTTTTAACCTCAAACCAAAAAGTCAAAACTCCAATCATAATACCCATGTTGGTTAGGTATTGAAACTCTACTATAATGCAAACTCTTATTGTAATAAAACCATAGGGGTGCCTGGGGGACTTAGTTGGTTAAGGGTCTGCCTTCAGCTCAGGATATGATCCCAGGTCCTCAGGTCAAGCCCCACGTCAGGCTATCTGTTCATCGAGTAGTCTTCTTCTCCCTCTGCCACCCTCCCCCCACACCCCTGTCCCACTCGAGCAAGCACGCTCTCTCTCTCTCTCAAATAAATAAATAAAAAAATTTTTTAAGTAATAAAGCCATAAGTTGGTGCAGCTTTTCCAAGGATGCAATTTGGCATTACGTGCATTACCCTAAAAAGTTTTAAATATAGATCTATATACCTTTTGATTTAATGATTTCTCCTTTAGGAATTTCTCCTTAGGAAATCATTAGCCAAGATTTGCCCACAGGGATTATTATTGCGGCATTGTTTAGGACAGGGAAATAAATAACCCGAATATTCATCAATAGACAGTTAAATTATTTATGGTGCATAACATTAGTTGGAATGGAATGCAACCATCTAAGTGGAAAGTAATGAAACTATTTAATTTTGTAGAAAATATTTGCAATGCATTGTTATTAGCAAAATTCTGTTCTTAAATACATTTTAAATATATATGCATGTACGCATAGAAGCATGGTAAAAATGAAGGGTTTTTACATGCTTTTCCCTTCTCTCCAAATTTTATACAATAAAAATGTATTACTTTTGTAATAAAACAAATCCATCTTTATCTGATCCATCTTTCCAGGCCCTTTTTACATATGATCTTCATAAACTGCTCTCCGATTTCCCCAAAGGCGACATTCCTTTTCATGAAGTCCTCTAGCACTCATTGTCTATAAAATTCATAAGATATTTATGAAGACCCACCTGTGCTGTATGTTTTGTTGTTATTGTTCTCTGTACATGGCTCATCTTCCTCATTCTACCATCAGTTCCTAAAAGGTCAGAACTTGACATTTGTGCTTTAGGATTCTCTATAAAATACTTCGCAATTAATATGTGTTCAGTAAACTGAACCATTATAATTGGTTTTTCCCTTCTCATAAAGATTTCCGAGATATTGCATGACAAAGGATCCTAAAAATGCAAGAGCAAAAGTGATGATGTCCTTTTACCACAGCATCTGGTGACCCATAGTGCCAGATATCCATGCCTTTGTATAGTTCCCTCCCACATTGATTCTGAGCTTGGCCATGTGACTTTCCTTGGCCAAAGGGACGTCAGCAAATGTGATTCCAGCAAAGCCTTGATAAACACTTGTACAATGAGGCTTGCTTTCCAGGGACACTACCACCAGAATTAAAAAAAAAAAAAAAAGTCTATCCAACTGAAGAGGCCACAAGAAAAATACCAAATTACTCCAGTCGACAACTTCAACTAACCTCCAGGCCTTCGAGTGAAGCCATCTTGAATCATTAGCCTCAGGCCAGACACCAGTCGAGAGAAGTTAAGTAACCCCAGGCCAAGGCCAGAACTACCTAGCTAACCTAAACCAAATACAAAATTATAAGCAAATGAATGGTTATTGTTTTAAGCCACTAGGTTTGGGAGCAGCTTAGTATAACAGACACACATCCCTATCGCTACCTCCCATCCCTCCTGCTGCCCCAGCTGACTCCCTCCATCACGAGGTACACCTAATGTGTCACAACACTTTCACCTTGAGTCCTGACTCGACTTCACAATCCTTTCCACGAGGACTCTCTCTGGTCAGCCCTTTCCAAGCATAGACGCTGACATGTAAGTTTGAAACTTTGCCATCCCTGAATAAGATCACCCTTTCTCTTGTCTAAATTGAGACAGACAAGGTTTTGAATAAGAGTAAACCTAAGTGTCAGATAGTTCCAACATGTAGTCTGAGTTAGATTGTTTTTAACAGGCAAGGGAGTTCTGCTGCGAATTCATCTGTCCATAATTATATCAGGTGGGTAGCAGGTGGGTAGCAACAAATATTAGGCTGGCCTCCATCTTATGGGGGGACCGGTACATGATGACCTGCTAAGGTCCTAAGGAAGGAAGGAAGGAAGATAGGTAGTTAGGGATTGGGTAACAATTACCATTTGTTGGATATTCTACACGTCCTTCCTTCTGTTTAAGCAAAGAATTTAACATCAAAATCCATAAAAGTCTCAGTGGAAGGCAGTATGGTAGTCCAACTTTACTCTAGGCGAATTTGGCCATCTGCACCCCACTTTCCTTATCTGTAAATTGAAGACTGTTACATCTGTCCCTTACAGGGATCTTATGGTAACAAATGGGATAATATACATGAAAACATATTCTTCAGAGGAAACTAGCTATAATTATCATAATTTAAGAGAACACAGAAATCAACTCGTGTTTACCAAAATGTGATACATCTTTCGATTGTTGTCAATTGAATTCCTACCAGGTACGTGAATTTAAATTTTGTTGACGATGATTTCAACGAAACCATAATTTAGCTATTTTAATATCGGTCCAGCTGTTTTATCATCAGTAATTTCAGTTTGGGTAGACTCCTATTCAGATAAATTATATGTGTATTGGAAACTCTAGTGAGTGTAGTATTTCTCTGAGAAATCATTTTGCTTTATGCCCTAAAAGGAAAACTCTCTGAAGTCAATGATAGTTTGTAAAACAAAAGATTTATCAGTAAAAATTTGTAAATGAAGTCCTGATACCTAAAACTGAAGTATGTCTGATTTTTAGCCTAACTTAAAATTTTAACTGCTATAATAGGTAAACTTTTTGGTTATCTGTGACTTAACAGAAACTTTTCCTTAAACCAAAAACAAATGTAACATCCGCAGTGACTGAAAAATCTTATGAACAATCATAAATCATAGAAACTTTGTCACCAAGAGGTATCTAACCGATCATTTTAGCATCCTCCAGTTTGCTCTGCAAAGTAACATATGAGGGGGGAACAAAAAAGAAAGAAAAGACCTCCATGTTATTTCTCATCTTACACGCTTAGTCTAAATCATAAAGTCAGCAAAATAAAATAGAGTTGAGGAAATATATACATAGTTCAATCTCAACTTTCCCCCATGTTTCTTTTCAGATTTGTCTTCATTGTTCGGTAGTTAAACCCATTTTCCTATTCCTTTTCATCCTGTGCAAATGTAGATCCCTGAACGTAACTTGAAATCCAAACTGGATATAAGCAGTTTCAAGGCGACTTTCTTTTTTTCATAGGTTTTGCCTCTTTCTTCTGTAGTCCTCCCCAGACCCAAAGTGTAGTTGAGCAGATGTTAGTATTAGGCAGTCTTTAGGGATGAAGCATTCGAAGCCTGGAAAGACGATTCTAATCGAAAGAAAACCAACAGAAGTAAACCCAGCTGTCTGGGCTTCTGGCTGAGGCATGGCTGGTTACTTTCTGGCTGAGGCATGGCTACTTTCAAACTCATCGAGTAATGGAAACATGGCGGGGTCTCAAAATCCTTTTTCCAAGATGGTGTGGTTAGCCTGCAGGCTGCCGGGCCTTGCTGGCATTGCACTGAGCGGCATCAGTGCAGACACTGATCGGCTTCCTTTTGGGTCAAGGGCAACAGCTGTGCTCCAGGAGCTGTGGCACATCTGAAGTCTCTTTCCGCCATCTTATTGTGTCAAAACCCACGGCTCAGTTCCTGACCTTTGTGTCCCGGCAGTTACGCTCAGCGAGACTCTTCTTCTCTGCACTCCGTACTTTGGAATCGCCTGTACTATGGGGGTGGGAGGAGCACAGAGCCCCTTTCAAGAGCCACTGGAACTGCCTACTTTTGTCCCCAAGCCCCCATCTGCAGCCCAGGCACAGATCCAGCCCCCTTTGAACTGGTGTGCGATTACAGTCTCTGTAAGACGCAAGAGGCATTCCTCAGGGCCAGCGCCGGAGCAGGTAAAAAAAAACTTGGAGTAACTGAGTTTCTTTAAAAGGAGGAAAGAGCGCCTGGGTAGTGCAGTCTGTTGGGTGAGGAACTCTTGGTTTCAGGACAGGTCGTGATCTCTGACTTGTGGGCTCAGGCCCCGAGTCAGGCTCTGCGCTAATCACGGAGTCAGCCTGAGATTCTTTCTCCTTCTCCCTCTGCCCCTCCTGCTTGTGTTCTCTCATTCTCTCTCTGGAAATAAATAAATAAATCTTTAAAGGGAGGGAGTAGGCATTTTTATAACCAGTGATGAGTTAAAGACTGACTGCTCTTTGTGATACTAGATTTGACCAAGCGAAGAGGGAGAAGAAGGCTACAAAGGGAATCTAGCAGGAGCTGTTGCCAAAAAAGCAGCACAGATCATGGGGTACGATGCCCACACAGAAGTGTTCCTATGCCCGAGGGTTGAGCCCTCCTGTGGGGGGAGAAGGCACAGTTCAGCTGACCAAACCGTGACTCGTCTGAGACTCTCCCCAAGACCCTGGTCTGATCCCAGGTCCATCAGAACCTTCTGATTAAACTTCTCTGACATAATGAAGCCCAGACAAGGGCTCCCCAAACCTACAGCCCTCACTCCTGTCTAATTAAGTTACCCATAAAAAGATTTATTGGGGGCACCTGGGTGGCTCAGTCCATTAAGCATCTGCCTTCGGCTGGGGTCATGATCTCAGGGTCCTGGGATTGAGCCCTGCGTCGGGCTCCCTGCTCAGCAGGGAGCCTGCTTCTCCCTCTCCCTCTGCCTGCCTCTCTGCCTGCTTGTACTCTCTAGGTCTCTGTCAAATAAATAAAATCTTTTTTAAAAAGTAAAATAAATTTAAAAAGATTTATTTATTTACTTGAGAGTGAGGGGGGAGGGGCAGAGGGAGAGAGAGGGAGAGAATCTCAGGCAGACTCCACACTGAGCATAGAGCCTGATGCAGGGCTTGATCTCACAACTCCGAGATCATGATCTAAGTAAAACTCAAGAGTCAAATGCTTAACCGACTGAGTCACCCAGGTGCCCCTGCAGTATTCATTTTAACACAAAATCAAGCCATGTATCCATTGTTAAAAGAGGGAAGTCTTATGGTTAGAAATGTGTCGCAGTGTGCGGACACTAGGACGCTGAACATGGAGCAGATGTCTGGTGCCTGGATGGAGAGGACAAATGTCATACAAAGCAATGTTATCAAATGAAGGTGTCCATTCTTGGAAGACTGTCAATCAACAAATAATTCTGAATATCTGCCTGTAGGCTCACTGCTTGGTGCCTGAGTTTTGTGTTGAAAGCCTATGGAGAGGCAGAAGAAAGAAACTATATAATCACCAATCGGCATACTCAAAATACAATGTTTGTTCTCTCATATGGAAATTATTCAGTTAGTCTCCCAAAACAGGTAACGGAGGTAATAACTTTTTAAAGGAAAATGCTTACAATGCATATAAATATTCACCCAAAATAGGTCATTCTCTGTGATCCTGATAATAAAAATCACTATGGCACAATTTGGCATTAGCAACTGAGATTTGTGGCAATGACTTGACCCTGGGTGTGTGTTTGTATGTGTGGCTGGATGGCTTGGGGCAGGGCAATTCACCAAGGATAAGGAGCAAAAACTATCATGGGGGTTGGAACGTCTGACGTTTTTGAAAGCACTTAGACTCATGTCATTCTAAAGCTTGGGAACCTCATCAATAAAACGAAAATTCAATACAACATACTGCATTATTATCTACTGCATTTTTCTAAGAAAGCATCTCCCTCATTTATGGAATGTATTCCACGTTTTTAAATCCAAATCTTTGTCAGGAAGAAAATAAAGGAAAACAAAAATTACAAATATAGAAATTAAACATGGTGGACTCCCCTGGATGCCCCGAGTCCAGCAAGGAGCTCCCTGGGTGTCCAAAAATGACCACTGAAAAAATCGCCTTCATCTCACACAAACTAGATCAACTAATGCAATCTCATCCTGTAGGGGCTCCAGAGAGATACTAAAGGGAACTTTAAAATGGATAGTTTTCACTCTGCTTACCTGGGAAAGACCAAAAAACTATACAAGCGAGTTATCCAAGCCCACGTCTTGGTTCCCTGTTCTCTAACGTGTAGCTGTGGAACCTGGTCCCCATTTTCTGTCGTTTTTCCACTTTCTCACTTCCTCCCACAACCAGTGACAATTTCTAGCAAATAGAGTGAGCTCTCATAAACCCGACTGACGGCCTCCAGACCTAATGTCCCAAGACTCCAAGGGCCAAGGGCCCCAAGGCACAGCATGATATCAACTCCTCCAGCCTCATCTCACAATACAGAACATACACTCTTAAGATTTCCTAGGATACATATCCGATGCAGTTCCACATAAAATTTACACAAACCATGGGATAAGCATCTGGTTCCTTGAGGACTCTCAACTCAATGGGTCATTCCCCACTTCAACCATGCTCTGTCAAATTCTCCTTTTCTGATTCTCTAACTTCCTGGTCATTCTATGAAACCCTAGCCCAGTCCAGTCCAGGATCAAGAGTTGGAACATGCCATCTGGTTCAAAGCCTTCCCATAATCCTTGGGCACCACCGGAGTCTGGATTCGTAGTTTTGGGAGCATGGAATGGGGCGGGAAGCAATCCCTTTCCTCCTCCCCTTCTTCTGAGTGCATCTTCTTCCAGGGTTGGGCAGACGGGGCATCAAGGAAAGTTATCTGGAGGCGGTAAAGCCCGACTTCTGGGTGAAAAAGGGCACCAAGCCAAGACTGGAAGCAGAACATGGCGGCTTTGTGAGAACTGTGCGCATTATTCATATGGCTGGAGCACAACGTCCACGCAGGCACAAGTCTCACACAGCAGGCACGGAGACCTCTGCCAACTTTTCAGAGTAGAAACGTAGTTAAATGGTAAAAACATTGTGAAGTTTTCCATATAAATATTGAAATGCGTCACAGTTCTATTTTTGTCTTCTGATGCTGTAAAAATGTATTTTTTCATAAAAACAACTTGAAAGCAAAGGAAGACCATAAGCACTTAGGTAAAGCCGAGCTCATGATAATCTCTAAGTTTGTCCTCTCTTCATAGTTGATTTTATTTGTCTGCTTGTTTATTGTATTTGAATATCGTTGATGCACAATGTTCCATTCATTTCAGGTGTACAACATGATGATTCTTCTCCTCTCTATGTTATGCTGGTCTGACCACAGGAGTAGCTCCCATCTGTCACCATACAACGCTATTGCAGTATTATTGACTATATTCCCTGTGCTGTACCTTTCATCTCCTTAACTTACTCAATCTGTAACTGAAAGCCTCCCACTGCCCTTCACCCATTGTGCCCATCCCCCACACTCTTCATCGTTAAGTGATTTTAGATTCAACCTCTTGCACATACATCCTTATTCATGTTAATACTTGCAAAGCTTTTCACTGTTTGACACACACAATTTTGTACTCATCTCCACTTGATCAGTATTTCAGGTATGATTGCTTGAGGTTTATCTTTTTCTTATTTCCATTGTTTGGAATATTTTTTGAAATAAAAGTCGGTGTTAGCGTGCTTTCCCAGAAAGATCTCTAACAGTTCACCAGGAGAGTGAAGGTATGGTGCTAATGGAAGTAGTGTAGAAACAACAGAGCATTTTATCATCATAGTAATTAATTCATGCGATGTGAAAATATAATTAGAGAATGAAGCATCTGCAAACCAGGTTCCTGTGCATGACTGGAATTGTAAAAATGCACATCAAATTTTGTAAAAGTTTATATCCAGGAAAATGTAATTTCAACGTAAAAGAAAAAACTTTTAAGGCAAATCCCAAGGTTTCAGGAAGACTTTTGTGCTTCCCATTTTCAGTGATTCATTTATAGCATTATAAAAATTGTGCACACGATTCCCAGGCAGATTGTTCTCCCACCAAAAATTCACTTGTAAACAGGGCTTACTCTCTGCATAAAGAGTTTTTGATTAGTAGATGGCTCTGGAAATTTTCAGAAATGAAAAGGAGAATGCATTTGAAACCTCGTAATATTAGAGCCAATACTACATAGGTATTGCTGACAAATTATCTTCTTCTCAATTAATTTGTGGTCAGCAAAGTAGACTTTGCTTGAAATTAATACTTGTTTATTTCCTCGGAAAGACAATTTATGATTAAGAAGGCATGATAAGTGAATGTTGTCTAGGTATAGAGGAAGTTGGGTATTGCTAGAAATTAGCATGAAAGTTAAAGAGAAGGACTTCAAGGTGTGAGCTCCTAAATCAGTTCTTATTAAAATGTGCAAGTTCAAACTCAAATCATTTAAACAATAAAGATTTAGAAATCTCAGAACCTTATGAATGAGATCGATATTTATTCAACGTGTTCAAAAAACTAAGATTAGATTGTCCGAGATATATGCAGAATCATCAAAGACTATTTTAATTAAAAAGAAGCTCTTTAAGTTTTAGCAGGGCTGAAGATATGACTGACAGCATCTTACACAATACAAAACTTATCTGTTGTAAATCAAAATTAATATTACTAACATTGTGGCCAGGCTACATTATCATAAAGTGTGAGTAGAAATCTTAATGGGGTTGAATTGTAATGAATTATAGAGAGGAAGAGAGCCAAAACTATGTATACATGCTTTCAACATATCTTTTAGACTTAACAGTAATGATATCTTATGAGGACTCAAATGTGCTCTCAGACTGTTGATTCTTTGTATATTCTATGCATATTAATGGATATATGTGTACATATGCATGTATGGGTTGGGAGGGAGCATTAGCAAATATTTTTAAGGAAAAAAGAAGAAATAACGTTAAGGTTGGCCTGTACTTCTTCAAACGCACAGCACTGGATGGTACCTTATGAAGAATCAGTAACTTGAGGAACCTGGGTGGCTCAGCCAGTTCAGCGTCTGCCTTTGGCTCAGGTCATGATCTCAAGGTCCTGGGATCGAGCCCTGTGTCGGGCTCCCTGCTCAAAGGGGAGTCTGCTTCTCCCTCTCTGTCTGCCTCTTCCTCCTGCTTGTGTGTGCACTCTCTCTCAGTCTTAAATAAATAAAAACTAAAATCTTAAAAAAAAAACAAGAATCATTAATTTTATTAATTTAATTGAGCTAACAGAGATTATGGTCACATCTGAAGTATTTCAGGATCTATGGATATATTTTCTTTTTGTTTTCCTATTTTATGTTGAAAATGAGAAGCAAAGTACCACTTTCATAATCTGATAAGAATAATAGATACAGCAAAATCACTTGGGGATAGGGCAAAGAAATGATGCCAAAAATAACCTCTGAGAGTTTCAAAGTTGAGCTGTTTCCCTTCAGAAGGAAAGAATTTAAAGGAAAAAATATATCATGATGGTGCTTCTCCCCCACTACACCATCAGTAAAAGGACTGAAATTTTAAAGGCCTTGGCCAAAGACTGAAGGTCACTTTACTAAATTGAAATATAGGATTTTTAGAGAATGACTTTGGCAAATGGAAACAAATTTCAGATCTACTTTTTAAAAAATAGAATGAGCCATCATATATAGTAATGGCCAGAACAACCAAGAATGCATGATGCAAATTTAGTGCAAATCCTGGAACTCTAATTTTTCCTGCAACTTGAAAAGCTCAACTTTAGGGAGCGCCTGGGTGGCTCGGTCGGTTAAGTGTCTGACACATGGTTTTGGCTGAGGTCATGATCCCAGGGTCAGGGGATGGAGCCCCCCCCGCCAGGGTTGCCCCTCTCAATGGGGGAGTCCACTTGAGATTCTCTCCCTCTACCCCTTCCCCCCAACTGTGCATGCACACACGCTCACTCTCTCAAAAAAAAATTAATAAATCTTAAAAAAAAAAAAAGAAAACGAAAGAAAAGCTCAACTTTATCCAAGATTGTTGATTCAACCAGTTGTGGCTATTTGTTTATTCAGTGTGCCCCCACATTCATATTCCTCTTGCCTCTGAGCTTCCAGATACTGCCTTGGATTGGCCAATGAAGGCGATACATTTTCTATTCTGTATTTCTCAAAAATACGATTAGCATATTAGAGAAGATAGAAACATTGGCGGGGCAGTGATGTTGGTGAAGAGTTGCTTTCTGTTCACATGGGTGACCGTACACACACACACAGTCGCACACCCACACATTCACTGAGCAGACCTGGAGAAGTTCATGGCCTTACGGGAAGGTTCCCAGAGCACCTTGCTGCACACTCAGAGGTTATAGGTCATGCTGTACTAATTGAATCTTCTCTCTAGGAATTTTGCTCCTTGTTCATATGTTATCACGCTTTAAATTTCAAGCTTTAATTCAAGGCCTAAAAGTGTTTTGAGCTGACCATGCCGTTTGCAGGCTTGTTGGCACGGTCTGCTGCGTAGTAACGCGATAGTTATGAAAATGTCTTCACATCATTCCCCCAAAAAGAACTGTGTGAAAAGTGGTACCTGGCATTTGCTTTAAAGCTTCTCACTTGCTTGATTAATTTTTCCTCGTAGAGAGACCAATCGCTCTGACTGGCAAGCAATTTACTCCCCTTCCAAACCTTAGAATCCCACACTGCTTAAGGACATGGCAAAACGAAAATACGGAGAGCTGGAGAGGTGAGCGAGGATACAGTCCAGGAGCATGTGTCTATATATAAATAAGGAAGGTATGTCTGTTTCAGTTAAAAAATAAATATATTTTTTACACACACAGACCCACACGTACAAAGAACGTGCAACTGCCAGAAACTGAGACCTCGAGCCATACCTGAGATTGGGGTCCTTACCTAGGCATTTGCCACAGGTGCATGGCACACGGTGTGTTTAATGGTGGACCCTAACACCTGGTGGGAAGGCAGAAATAAAAGAATTGGAATTTCATCTCCAATTCAATTTGATAGACACCTTGTTTTCTGGGTTCTCCAGTATATTACCAGTACCCAGACTAGTGCCTGGTGTCCAACAGGCTCCCAATACATACGTTTGGAATGACTGGCATAGATAATTCATTTCTGGAATGGTCGAAGTGAATACAATTGTTTAATTTTGGACTGAAATTGTTCAGTTGAAGTGGCGTTTTGGCAGCTGGGGAAGAAGGGAGACACAAAGTTTGGTGGGAAAGTTAAGGAGAAAGTATTTGAAATGGTAGAAATTATATATGTAAGCAGAAAATGTGAGTGGCATGGGAGGACAAAGCTTGTGGGAGGGCTGTCTGCCTAAGACATTGAGAAACAGTCTAGAGCACAATAGGGGAGGGGGTCTTAGGGAGAAACGAACCTTAAAAGCACCAAAAATTCATTTCAATTTGATTCATTAATTAACTGAGTGTTAATGAAAGATTGGAGAGAGGAACTACCTTGATCTTACAAGCATCAAAAAAGGTGATACTTTGGACATAGAAATAACTTGAAAAAGGAATAGAGTAGCTCACCAGAAGATAGTTTCACTAGTCCAAGACTGAAAATATTTTAGACATGGAGGGAGGGTTTGTTTCAAAGATTTTATACAGAAAAAAAATCAGACATGGTTTGTGTTAGAGTGGATTTAAATATAAAGGACATATGAATGAACCATATTCATTCATTCAATCAGATTTATTGAACATATATGATTGGATATAGCAGTAAACAAAGCAGAAAAAAAAAAGATTCTCACCTTCATTTACTTTGCGGTTCATGGACAACAACAATATGAAACCAAAAATATAAAAAATAAATAAATAAATAAAATAAAATAAGAAAAGATTTACTAAAAATAAAATAATAAAAAATAAAATAAAAAAATAAAATAAAATAAAAAATAAAATAATAAAATAAAAAGAACCATACAGAAGTTTATAAGGTTTTGTGCACCGTGTGCACAGAGAGGAATAAGAGGTGGGTGCCGGGGAGAGGAGGTCAAGAGACTGTGATTGTATTTTTTGACAGGTGCTCAGGGAAGGCCCAATCAAGAAGGTCACGTTTAAGACTTGAAGGAGGTTCTAAAGTCACATATGTTCTAGAGGGTTAGAGATACCATCATACTTATAAAGAATATAAATGGCATGAAGACATAGGGACAAGTAGAGTTTATCACCTTTGTTTTGAAAATTGAATTTTTTTTCTCTGTAAAATCTAATTTAGTGATACATTCAGATAACCTGGGGGAAGGATTTTTTTTCCCCCCTCAAGCCATATTAGAGCACTGAGGATAGTAACGAATCTCAGTGTCTTTCTCACTGACTTCTTTTTACAATCTCTTTCAGTTCATCAAATGCCCGCTAAGAACTACATTTGTCAGGAGCTATAAGGATAAGTGAGTCTGAGACCATGATCCTCCTAGAAGGATGAGTAGCAAGGCTCACAAAATTTGAGTGAGATATTAATTCAATAGTATAAAACAAAGGGTCACGGAAATGCAGTAGAGAGAGAGAACGGTCACTTGGGAAGAGTTGAAAATGGACCATGGGACAGTCTGAGGTGTCTGTCTGTGATGGGTAGGATTTGGAAAGATCTAGATGGAGCCTGGGTGCCTCACCAGAAAGCTGTTACAGGAGCAAAGGAAAAGTCAAAGCTTCTTTGTGGATCTATATAGGCAGGAGCATGAAGCACAACACATGAGAAGAGCCTGCAAAAAAAATAATTTCTAGCCACATAGTAAGACTGAAAAGCAATTGATTTGTTCTTTGGGCAGGTTTTTAAAAATCCTCAGCACCTCCCGTCTCCAGCTAGGTGGAGAAAAGCTATGGGACTGCAAGGTGTTTGGTTCCTCCCCTTCACAAGGGGTCTGGTGCTCCTGAAAGTCCCTCTGTTCAAAGATTTCGCTGTCCCAAATGTCACATTATCATTGACAATTCCAGAGGTAGTATTTATAACTTTAAAAAATTATAGACGGCCATTCCCCCAATCATTGGCGTCTACGCTTCCATTTCAAATTCTGTAAGACTGCGCGCTGCTATCTTTTTACTTCAAACTGACAACCGCTTTTATTTTCTTACAGTACTTATTCTTGAGACTTCCCTCCTGTGTAAGTGAAGTCCCCCTGTGTTCTCATTTATTTCATCTTTTTTTTGGAGCGCATTTCTGGTTGCGCTACTGAACCAAGGAGATTTGACCTAAATAAAGTGCCAATTTGGGAAAGGGACATGAGGAGAAGGGAGGAATGGTGACAGTCATAAATGAATAATGAGCAAACGCGGTATTGGGGGGGACAGTTCAGTCTCTGCTTTAATTGAGCTGCGTGGGAAAGAAACCCCCTTATATTCTACTTTTCAGTATATCCTCTTCAAGCACATTTACGGGGCCGATTACCGACTCTTTCAGAACGTGTTTTGAACATCGTACAGTTTCCAACTTCGGCTTACATTTTGTGAAAGTGGTTCTCCCCTTTTATTTTTCTTGAAAACCGAGAGTTACCAGTTGGCTTTTCGTCACCACAATTTCCGATTACAAAACAGCAAGGAGCCACCACACAGTACAGTTCTGCGGCACGGATGACATTTTCTCCTTAATGAGAAGCCCGTGAATCACAGAAGCATTGAAGGTCCTGCGACTTACAGACACCCTCAGAAGGTCCCCAGGTTGGGCGGCTCCCATTGCTTGAAAAGTCAAATGACACAGTTGTTTAAACAAATAAAAATAAAAATAGAGGGGCGCCTGGGTGGCTCAGTGGGTTAAGCCTCTGCCTTCGGCTCAGGTCATGATCTCAGGGTCCTGGGATCGAGCCCTGCATCAGGCTTTCTGCTCAGCAGGGAGCCTGCTTCCCCCTCTCTCTCTGCCTGCCTCTCTGCCTACTTGTGCTCTCTGTCTGTCAAATAAATAAATAAAATCTTTAAAATAAAAAAAATTAAAAAAACAAAAAAAAAAAGAAATGAGTTGTTAAAAGATAGAAAGAAAGAAAGAAAGAAAGAAAGAAAGAAAGAAAGAAAGAAAGAATAGGATTTAGCAATTCCACGTCTGGATAACCTGCCCGAAAGAGTTGAAAGTCTTAGCTATCTGTATGCCCATGTTCATGGCCACGTTATTCACAACAACCAAAAGACGGAAGCAACCCACGTGTGCGTGGATGGATGAATAGATAAGCAAAATGTGACATATACATAGAATGGACTATTATTTAGCCTTTTGAAGGAAATCTTGACACAGGCTAGAACACGGATGAACCTTGAGAACATCGTGCTAAGTGAAAGAAGCCAGACAGAAAATGGACAAACTGCACGATTCCACTTACGTGAGGGACTTGGACTAATAGGAAGCAGAAAGCAGTTGCCAGGGGCCGGGGGCTGGGGAAGATGAGGAGGAGTTACTGGTCTAATGGGGTAGAATTTCAATTTGGAAAGCTGAAAAAATCCTGGAGTAGACAGTGGGGACGGTTGCGGTAAGTAAGTTTCATGTTATGCGTATTTACGGTAACGCAGAGAAAATGACACAAGTTCAACTCATCCTGGGAGATGATAGAGCTCGTGTTCTGCCAATCGCTTCTCGTGCCACATTGTGGTTGTTACAGCGGGTAAATATAGAGACTGGAGAAATCATTCGTTGGACAGCGCTGAGAGACAGCTCTGTCAGGTGAGCTCCTCGAGTCACATATCTGGCGGCTGAGAAGCCCTATCAGGATGTTTTGACTCATTACCCTGAGCCTTCATCAGCTGATGAAACTAATTTTTTTTCATCAGCTGATTAAGATTCAAGATAATGAGTCAAAACATGCCAGTAGTAATTCCCAACAGTGTTGAAGACAGGATGTTAACTTTTCCACGCACATATATGCACGCAGACAGCCACGAGATGAACCAACACAGCCTACCGCATGTGGAAAAGTTCATTTCGTTACTGGAAGGGGTGGCAATTACCAGTCAGAGCTAAAGGAGAGAAACAAAAAAATTAGCTGACCAAACAATTGAGTTGAATGCTAATAGGAAGTTGAATTCTCATAGGAAGAGAGAAATCGCATGAAATTAACTCATGGGGGGGGGGGACACAACTGGAGGAAAGAAAAGAGAAATCACACAGGAAATTGCCATGCGCAAATCTGAACGGATTCTAGGAAAACCCAAATTCCAAACGCTTTGTGCTTCCTCCTGAATCAACAAATGCACTTCAGAATGTTTTTGATGGCAACTGTGTCTAAGCTCAAAGTTCCGGGAATTTTCCACAACTGTTCTGCATTCTGGGGCCCTTTTGTCTGACTGCAGAATATTGAGTTTTACCAACAAAAGCATTTGATTGAATACTATTCCCCTTAATATCAGATATATATGTACTTTAAATTCCATTAGGGCTCCATTGGGAAACCACCTAATATTTGGAATGCATTGCTTAATGTGCTAACTGATCTTATTTGCGTGTGGGGCTCACTGTCAGGGAGACCAAAAGCACAGTGACAGTTATTGCTGTTGAAAGGATTCTAGGAGGGGAGTGAGCGGAATGGTTAATGGGCCAGGAGTCAAGGGACTTAAATATTTCCTAAATCTGGTAACAGTCCAGCATTCCAGAGACCAGGGAAGATCGGACATCAAATCTTATACGTATCAGCCTGGGTTTGTCTCTTTCAGCAGTTCGAGGAAATCAACTTATAAGATCTGCTAAGCCGAATCCCCATTTAAACGTATAATAAATGTTAAAACATGGTAGGAGCTATTCTCAATGGCAAAGTGAAAGCAAACAGTTTACTCTGAGAACAAACAATGGCTCTGATCCTGATTCTTTGAATCGCAACAACTGAGAAGGCAATGCTTTTAAATGGAAGAGTCAGAACAGCAAAGGGACTGTGTTCTCCCAGCACCAGTAAGAAACACTCCTACCTACAGCCCCGCTGCTGATGGCAGGCTCTCTGAAAGCCTTACGGGAGCACTTTGTCGGAGTTTTGTCTGAGGTTTTGCAGGGAGGGAGAAGCATAGTGCTAAAAAGATGAAAACATTCTTTTTTCTTTTTTGCTTCCCCTCCCCCCCCCCGCCCAATCCTTTCCTGACTGCTGTATTTCTGCTGTTTTTCTGCCTGTCACTTGCAAGAGACACCATCACTCGGCTTACTAGGAAAGCATCCCTCCTATTGTTCCAGTTAAAATGTGCGCTTGGAGGTACCACCTCTAAGAGACCAACGTACGCACGCATTCAGTGAGGGTCTTAATTGATGCACGATTTACTACGTGAAGCAAAACTTTGCTTGGATAAGCTGAAATGTTATGTCGAGGAAGAGTCCTTTCCGTGGTTTTACGGGCTTGTCTTCTCATTGGGAGCATACATTTACTAACTGTATAATTGGTGGCACAGTTCTTCCATCATAAACATTGTTATCAGTTAATTAAACTTGAAATGCAGCTTTGTTCCACAACATGTTTTGTCAGATTGTTTTCCTTATTTATTTATCATCATAAAATTTTACTTGGTGACTGGCAGCTTCTCAGCCCTCCAATAATAATATAAATCAAAACATAAGATTTTAGTCTTCGTGCAATTTCCTTTTGGTCTGAAAATATGAAACCAGATGTTTTTGGCATGCTAAAGATGCTTTTCATCTTTTTTTAGATTCTTTCAGTGCAGTCAAAGTAAATGCATTTTTAAAACCAACTTATGAAAGTTAAATTCCCTTTGTTCATCCTAGGGTAGTCTGGTTTGCATTGATGCAGTGGCATTGAGAGACCTTTCAGATAACGTACTGAATTTCTTAGAGGAATTACACATGTGGAGCTGAAAGCTCAAAGGGCGGCAGAAATTGTATTAATAGCAGATCAGTAGACCATGAACCGTGATTCACCAGAGGGTCCCTACCGAGCAGTGTGCCTAAAGGTGGAAGTTCAGGTTGGCCAACAACCAATGTGATCTTGACTCTGTCTATGTTATTGGGGTGAGGTGCCTAATTTGTTCACATAGTTATCACATACTTGTTCCAGCTTGAAAATGTGGGGCCCATGAAAGCATGGTTGTTGGAATTTCCTGTGACAGTGAATCTCATTTCGGTAGATATTACCATCTATCTCAGCCTAAGGCTATCACTAAAACATCTAAACATTCCCAGATGGAATCTACTTCACTGATATTAGAGGGATTTGGTGTTACTGGAGAGACGTGGGGTCAGTAAATTGGAGCAGGAACAGAGTGGCACATAGGCTAATCTCATTTGTACGTGGCCTCGGATTGCCATTACATCCTGAGGCTATTTTGTGGTTTGGGTCTTGGAACCGTTAGGATGGACTGAAATATTTTGGGATCCTGGTGGGGCAGTGTATGGAATTATTTACGATCAGCTTTGCTATCTAAGCTTTGATGTGGTTTGCCCCCATCCTCAGCCCCCAGCTTCAGTGCGTAAATTCCACGGTCCCAATGCACGGGACACTTCTACTTCTTTACCCCTGCCCCCAATGATCATAGCAATCTGTATTCGTGGAGAGTAGAACTCCCCTGCCTCTTACTCTGCTTGATTTTTAGCAAGCTTTCCCAGAGGCAACACTTTTCCACATATTCGGATTTCATGAACTTCCTTATTACTCACCACGGTTGACTTCCCATCCCCAACAACCCCCTGAAATCCCTGCGTCAAGAGTCAGTAGTGATCCCTCAGTAGCCAAACACAATGTCTTCTTTCAATGACATTGGCCTCTGGATACAGATCTCTTCCTTCCCTTCTCTTGACTTACATAAACTAAGCTCTCTTGGTTCTCCTGTTTCTCTGACCTTCCTTCCCAATATTTTCTGCTCCTTCCTCTTTCTCTGCCTGACTTTGAGCATTATGATATACACCCTTTGACCTTTCATCTTCTTCCTTCTTCATTCCTTATTATCTTCTGGTGTTACATTGACTCCCATGACCATCTGTGTGCTGACGTCACCCATAATTCAAGTTCTCATCCACACCTTGCTCCTATGCTGAGCAACCCAGTATCTAACCTACCTGGTAGAAATGCAGACAAATTCAGCATAAAAACCTCATCTTTACCCCCAAATAACTGTTTTTCCTGAATAGTTAAGCCTAATTACTATCACCCAGACATCCAAGCCAGAAACCTGTTGCCTACATATACCTTTACATAGATTACCCCATATCTACTCATCACAGACTTCAATTCTACCTTTTTATTCTTTTAAATTTTTCCAATTCATTGTGTGAATAGTAAAAACAAAACAAAACACTATCTAAAGTAATCAGGGAATATTTGGTTCTCTGGATCTATTTTTGGACAAAGATTCTTGCCCTGCTCATTTCAAATCACATGACATAAACCACTATCTTCTCACCAGTTTGACCTTGAGGGACAAAGAAAATGGAAAATGAGATACAAGTTTAACAAATAAAGGGAGGAAAATGGCAAAGATAGAAAAGACAGGAGGACAAGAAAAAAGGCATTTCCCAAACCATTCTTTTTCCTATTTTCTTATTTTTGAGAATGGGACTGAAATCCCTTTCATTAGTCAAGTCAGGTGGGTTTTTTTTGTTTTGTTTCTTTCCCCTTATTTTCTCTTCTTCTTCTCAGGTCCTAGGTACATTTACAGTGCTATGGTTTAGCATCTTCCATAGGCATCCCCACTGCCACTGACTCATTTCATGTCCTCGCCGTATCACTAATCTACCTTTGCTATGTGCTGCTGCAATCTTTTTCTTACTGATCTTGGTGGGTTTTCTAAAAACAAGAGCTGCTTAAAATCCTTTGATGCTGCCTCATTATTGTCAAGTCAAAATCTGTACTTCTTAATGACATGATCAGAGCCCTATCATCTCCTTGGTGTTCATTTCTCTGCCTTTTCTTTGGCACCCAACATTTAAGTGTGTTGCATGACCTACATTCTTCAAGTGCCATTCTGATTCCCACCCATCTTTACTAATGCTCTCTTGATGTTCTTCCCTCCCTCCTCATCCTCTTCCCCCTGTGCAGGGAGTTAAGCTCCATGACTTAGCTATAGCATCACTTGCCCCAAGTCTCTCCCACTGCCCAGGTAGAACTAACCTAACCCTACTTCTCTTTATTTTGCCTTAAGCAACTTTTACCACCTCCCATCTCTCGGCCTCTGTAGCACCATAGGATACATTCTGTATGCAGTCTCATGAATTAGACCATTACTCTTGAAGTTCCAGAGCTGTCTCTGGCTCTGTTGGTGTTCTAGTTCTTAGCACAGTGCCTGGCACTTGGTAGACTGGGGCAATATAGATCAGGGTGCCCATTCTGACTAGTCATGAGAATGCCATACCCTATTTTCCATCCTCTGTTCTTGGAGCTTTGATCCTGGCTCCACCACCTACAGGCCAGTATAACCTCTGTATGTTTCTATTGCATCTTCCGTCAAATGATGATAATATAACACACCTAATAGCATTGGTGAAATAATAGTAATTTAAAAAGCACAGTGTGTCAAATGCTAAATAAGTGCCTCATATGCAGTAACTCTTTAAGGAATGCTGTTATCAGTTCATCTAAGTGTGCTTATTAAATGAAGAAATTCTTAGAAAAAGTACCAGAGGATATCAAGATCTATCAGTTCCCTGAGATTAAAAACCATGCCTTGAGAAAAAAAAAAAAAAAAAAAAAGAACCATGCCCCTTGAGTTTATTGGGGCTTTGTTGTTGATTATGATGATGATGATGATGACAACAACGATGATGATTTATTTTTTGGTCCATAGTCTCAGCACAATGCCAAACTCAAAATAAGAATTAAATACATGTAGTTGAATGCAAGATCAAAAATATAATATCTAGGCAAGTTCAAATTTGGGGAGGGAATAAACACAAAGGGAAGTAAAATCAAGTGGGAGAGAGAGCTAAGCACAGTGCTCTGAACCCAGTAATCTATGAGCCTCTGAGTGAACCAGTCACTATTCTCATGATACACATTCTCATGATACACAACAGTCAGCAGATTGCAGAATAATGCACTGAATAAGGTGGTGGTAGGAGGGTCCTAATGGTTGCTTTCTTTACTCCTTTTCTCCATTATCATTATTTGAATCATTTATTTTCTCAAAATTTTACAATCGTGCATTAATTATCATAGCATATCTGAGGGTTGCTGTTACCTCTTTGTAGATGTATCCAGATTCCTGCTTCCTTGCTAAGTGCCCCCTTTTCAAATATTAAATCTCTCCCTTGGTAATGAGGTCATTTCTGTTCATAGATAAAGGAATTTTAAGAACTGAGCTCTAAATCTGCTTTCACATTTCAGAAAGTCACTAAGAGGACCTCTATGTCCTAATCATGTTTAAATTATTCTTTTAGCAAACTTTATTGTGCACCTACTGTGAGTAGGAGAGCAGAACCATATTTCCTGCTAAATAAATTAAATATGACTTGTTTGAACCGCATTAATAAATTTGAATCATGTTACAGGAGAGCTGTGGGAAACTTCTGAAACCTTCTGATCTCACTATGAAATATATTTATTGTCTTCTCATTGGAAGCAGACATCTTAGCAGGCTACACATTGGAAGCCGGCAAATTGAACAAAGGTCAATTGCAAACCTACCAAATACTGCATAGGTTATTTGTCATTCTGCCCTCCAGTACCTGCCCCCTCCTTCTGCTCTGTTGCACAGTGGGCTACTGAAAACTACATTTCCCAGAACCCCATGCTCACTGGTTTCCTGTTAGTTTTAGCCAATGGAAACAGTGGCAGGATATTAGCCTGCAGGTAGAGGGAAAGTGAAGCCATAGTATTTCTACCTTGTTTCTGTTTTCAGAAGCTTCTCTAGCAATGGCTTTGCCACTAACAGAAGTCTGTTCCCACAAAACATGCCTGTCTTCCAAGGACACACCCTTAGGACCTGGCACATAGGTCCATAGTGGTACATACCTCCTCTCTGGCCCAGCCTCTCCAAATCTTTGAAATGGTAGCCACTTCCCACAGCTGTTAATCTCGGGATTGCTTCACTTACCCTGTTTCAGATCTTCCAATACCTGTGTAATTTGCTTTTGTTTTAGACTCAGATATTAAGGCACCAGGGCATGAGCTGCTTTCCTGACAAAGCCTGACCAATAGAGCCAAAGTTACCCTATATAGTCTTTGTCATGCACGTGGCGTAGCTCTTCTTGGTTTGCACTTTCAGAGTAAGCTACCTTGCTACAAGCTCTTTAGAGACCACCTTTAATACTGTCAGAGAAAGGCTTCAGATTGTTTTTATTCTCCAGCCTCACTGGGTTTGAGAGTCTCTTTGTTAAGGACCCACTCAGGGAGCTAGATTGCAACTGCTACAAAGGAGCTAGCAACGTGCAGGCTGCCCGGAGCCTTGGCTTATGATGGTCTCTTCCGGAAGGTGGTTTCTCCATGAAAAAAATATTGTCTTAAATGTGACAATCTTTTGGCAAAATAATATCATCATCTGCCTGAGTTTTTCTCAGCAGTATTGTGGAGGGATATTCAGCATTGTTATCACAAACTGCATAACCTTCAGGAAGGAAAATAAACATCTAAAGAAAATTCACTCACATGCTTGTTGGAGACCTTTAGATATCAAGACCTGGATCACCAAAGGAGGTAACTCGACATTGGTTTTCATTGGTGAATTATAAATATTGTTGTTTTTTTAAATAGTCAGATAACCACCTCATCTTCAGTCATACCTGTGCCCAGGCAATTTCCAATGCTGCTGAAAGAGTGGTCACTCCAAAAACCAAATCTGATCATGGCACTTAAAAACCTTTATTGGATAGCTTTCAAGATGAAAACCAAATATTCTAGCTAGTACTTCAAATGTGTGGTTCCTACCTTTCTGTGTGGTCATCTGCCTGCTACTTCTGCCCCAGTACTGTTCCCTCTGGAACCCACAAGTATCCCGAATCTGCCATAATCTTTCGTAGCTCAACACCTCTGGGTTTGATGTTCTGTCTGTAATAGGCTTCTTCCTCCTTTCCTTTTTTCCCTGATTCACCGCATATAGACTACTCAGGCTCTGCTGATCAGCCACCGAAAAACCTCCATCTCTTCCATCTCTCACCCTGTTTGGCTAAGGGGTCACCCTATAGGCTTCTGTAGCATCTGCTGCAAATCCCTACACTTTATATAGTGCAGCGATTACCTGTCCACCCAACCAGCTCCACCACCAAACTAGCAATCTCATGGGCAAGGACACTCTCTTATACTTCCTCCTTTTTATCAGTGCCCAACATGGGGCTTGGTGTACATCAGACACTCAATACACATTCCCATCATCAATGCATAAGAGTTCCAGGTGCTCCACATTCTTACCAACTCTTAGTATTCCTAGGATTTTTTTCCCCTAAATTTTAGCCATACTAATAGATTTGTAATGATATTCCATTGTTGCTAGCTCCTTTGTCATTTTAATTTGCATTTCCCTGGAAACAAATGATACCGAAAATATTTTCACATACTTGTTAACCATTTACAGAGTTTCTTTCGTCAAGGGTTCATTCAGGTCTTTGCCCATTTTAATTTATGTTTATTTATGATAGATTTGTAAGAGTTTAATCCACACAGTTTTGATAATTTGGTAAGTGCAATTAATAGGTTGGTATTATATTAAATTTGTTAAAACTTCACAAGAAAACTTTTGTCACAGGCTCTATGACATTGGTTGGTTTTAAATTTTTATAATAGGCAAGTATGCCATTATTACGAGTTAAATGAATCACTGACTTTAAAATAACCCTACACTGTATAGAAAGGAGAAATTCCAAATAATATCTGACTACAAAATATTGTTTTACGTGTAGCATACATTTTATAATATACACATGATGGAATTTCAGGGCTTTTTTTTTTAAAGGGAGGAGCAAAATGTAAGTGAGAATCACAAAATAATGTACTTCTTCAGAAAATAAAATTCACTCTAACTAGAAACGTTCCTCTCTCATTTTAGCAAAATGCACAGTGGAAAAACATGACACTAACCATTTTCATTCATTCTAATAAACACACACCTATCCATGAAAAGAATTTGGATCTAAATTATTTTTTTATAGGGAATGGATATGTTTCTCAGGGATTGTGAACACACCATACAGATAACAGAATTGGTCCTTAATGTTTTGATCAGTGCCAGAACAAACACATTTCCGGATTTATTTCTTTTTTTCCCCAAAGGTTGAGTAAGACATAACAAACACTTCCTGCCACAGGCATGGCATGGCGGTAGGTCGGATACCTGGGTTATATAAATCTTTATGCTGAACGTTTATGACATTTCAACTTAGAAGTTCATTCAGTTTGATGATTGAGGCAGCAGGCAATTATGACATTAAACAGTTCACAGACCTTAACCCCAGACCCAAATGGTTTAATATTTTTAATGGCTGACTCTGCCTCTTCCGATGTGCACAGACCAAAGCAGAGTTTAAAACCCTCACCCATCTTAATTGCCCTGCTTTGTTGCAAGCACCACTGACTGCCTTCTAGTTCCAAATGTCTTCAGTTATTAAAAATTATCAATAGAAAGTAATAGAAAGTAATCCAGACTTACACTGGCGATACAATTGGCCACATATGCCCTAGTGGAGCATAAAATAAGAAAGATCGTTACTATTACTACTGAAGTGTCATACCGAGGAACATACTTTAAAAGTGAATCACATTATGCCTGTTCAGTCAATTATTCTACTTGCAGAGACAAAGCTTCTTCCTGAAGATGACTTTCCTTTCCTAAGGAAAGACACGGTCTTAGATTCAAATGCACACTGGATTCTGGAGCTGCTAGTCACCAGAGTAAATAGATTGGGGAAAATATTAAATTTAAATAAAAGTCACATTGAATTTTGTTGGGATAAATATATTTGCACCCAATATGTCCTTTGTTACTGAACTCAGTGCAATTGAGAACTTGGTGTCGTATCAAATTTCTATAATCTTCCCTGTTTCCTAATCTTGGAATTGATTTTCAGAACTGCTTAGTAAATATAATCACTCTTGGTTCTAAAGCTCTAGATAACAGCTAGAGTCTTCTAGAAAGACGGCGGAAGATTTACAGCAACACTTATTGAGGCAGGTGGGGCTAGTGAATGTTCACTGTCTTAAGAAATGCCTTTTACAATCATAAAAATTCCTTGACATGAGGGCTTGAAACACTCATTGGTTACATGCGATAGGCCACGTTCACACTAACGCTTTTATTCGAGGCTTGAAATATATTTTACTAGTCACAGTGATAGAAAGAACATTAAAGATATTTTGGTTAATTTATTCTTTCCTACCATCTGCAACATAAAGTCATTTTCAAAAAAGTATGGAATATTTTGCCTGTAGATATGCTTTCCTTAAAGAATTTTGACTGTATCTTGTCAATAGATTAACATAAAATTGAGTTGATGTTTCTTGGAACCATTCTCTGTCTCATCCCTCCTAAGAAAAAAGGTCACACTTACAACCCAGCTACAGTAGCAATCACTACCCTAGCAATCAGATGCTGAATCCTTCATACCAAAACAAGCTAGTCTAGTCTATTATTTCATCAACAGTGGTTGCTTAGAACCATCAGAAGTCATTGGGTCATCCAAGTTCTCCTTCCTATTACTCAGAAAATTTTTCAATTAGAATACCAATAATTCCGAGACTAGTTGCCATAGTGACCTGAGGTGGGTGGAGATCACTGATGGCTATCTTGGCCTGAACTCCCCTCTATATCACCGCTTCCTGAAACGTCAAGCTTTGGCTTGATGAAGTCTATGCTGGTCTCACAAGAGACAGAACGTGCCATATAACTTTATCATTTAAAGCAAAATTCATAAATGCGTTTTAGAAAGCCAGTGATTCTTTCATTTTATAGCCAAATGTTTGTGCTTATATATGCTTATTCTTTCCATGGAAAAGGTTTAAGTATTCTCCAGCTTCTAGTTGGTGACCTAAAAAATGTTGAGAAACTCTGCCTTGCATACGTTCATGGGGCATCCTCTATCCTACTGCCCTCAAATGTAAGATGTTATCACATCAGAAAAGGATTGCCGGGATCTAAGCATCAGGTCAGTTGCATTGGTCGAGCACGAATCTCTTAAATTCGCAACACGTCCCCAATTGACTGGCTTTCTTACACGTGACCCTCTGTCAAGTTTTTCACGTACGTTCCTCTAATAGCTTGTTCTTATGACTATGGCAGTGCTTTTCAAAGCTGTGCTATTCTTATTTTCCTTTCTCTCTGCCAAGGTTCTGACTGCCTTTATGTCTACTCATTCTGTATTCCTCAGCATGGAGAATAAAGTCTTGCACACGGCAGTTACTCAATGAATGTCTGATGAACAAATGTATGAATGGATAAATGAATAAATGAAGTGTCCAGAGACGGTATGACCTACTCATTTTCCCTGAGGATCCGGACTGAAACTGAATCTGATGACACAGTGAAAACCAGCAGTAGGAGATTAAATTGGAAAACAATGTTTCACAGAGGAGTGGGTCATGGAAATCTGCAAAAACCCGGCACGGTTATCGTGAACAAGTCGCTATCAAAAGCCTGCACTTATAATTTACTCAGAAATTCTGCCTTAGAATCCTGTTTCATTTAAAGATCCATCCTACCTGGATGTCTATAAAATCTGACACCATGACTTTTTGCCTCCTGTCACTGCCCCCTACTCCAGGTCTCCCCCTGTCCTCAGCAAAAGCATTGCTTGCTTCTTGCCCCCCAGTCGTGAACCATGTTGCATCTTCCCTTTTGTTTCTCACCCTCCTTAGATATACTTCTTTCTACTCTTCACCTAGTAAAGAATATTACTATAACGTCATCCAAGGAGGGCTGACTGTGTCTCAGGCACCATGCTGAATGCTTTCACCCAATTGCTTCTCATATCAACCTCTGTTTGACTATTTTGATCCCATTTCAAAATTGAGGCATCTGAAGTGTCAGGAGGCTCCAAGTCACACACCTTACTCATCTTTCTTAACTGAACTTAGGAGGCTTTTCCTATAGGAAGCTGCTTCTCACCTGGCAGGCCGAGGAAAGCCTTGAGTAGGGCGATACAAACACTGATATCTCTGTGTAATTCACGACCCCAGATGATACTCTATGTTCCTTGAGGATGGGACCACATTTTATCAACCATTATAACCCTGGGGCCATGAACAGTGTCTGGTACTTAGCAGGGCTCAAACATTTTTCATTTTGGTTTGGTTTTGGTCTTGGTTCTTTAAATAGCAAGTAATTGTTGGCCCTTGGCTCAAGTTCTCGCTCTCCACTCTGACTCCTTCTGGACAATGCATTGAACACAGAGATCTCACCCTGGAAGCAACTCACTTTCGTCCTCTTACCACCAATCCAGTCATCTTTTCTCTTTGTACCACCGGATGACTGAGATGATAACGAAATGCCCCAGACCCATCCGCAAACAGGCATGTGACAAAGTGACTGACAACACAGACCCTACAGCCACACCGCAAGTTCACATCCTCGTCCTGCTACTTCCAGGTCTGTAACATTAGGTAACTGATAACCTCTCAGGCTCCACATCCTCATTTAGGTAGTAGGGAAAATAGAAGGATCTACTGCATAGGGATAGTATGAGGACTAACCAAGCCATTAAATAAGTCATGAAATGATTTAATGTATATAGCTCATGAAATGATTTAATATATACTCACGTGTGTGTATGTGTGTGTGTATACAGTCTACTCATTATTTGCAGTACTTATGCTCTGCAAAGTTGCTGCAAATATTGAATGAGCAAATACTGAATCATTGCTCTTAGGGGAAATACAGGGTTAGGTTCCTGTGAGCCTCTGGTCACACCATTTGCATCAACTGGCCAATACCTAACCTCATTTTAAGTATGTTTAATTTAAAGACACCCTTATACAATTGGTTCATTATCCTTGAATTCACAGCCAACAACACTAGAACTCATGCTTGAATGCAACCCATCGAAAACAAGTGCTTTCTCTGTAAGAAGAAACACGCCGCATCCATCTGTGTAAAAACTTTACCCAACATTTCAGCACGGTACTCAGAAGCCATTTTAAACAACGTGACAGGGATGCCTGGGTGGCTCAATCGGTTAAGCATCTTCGGCTTGGGTCATGATCCCGGAGTCCTGGGATCGAGCCCCACATTAGGCTCCTTGCTCGGTGGGGAGTCTGCTTCTCCCTTTCCCTCTGCCTGCAGCAACCCCTGCTTATGCTCAATCTCTCCCTCTATAAAATAAATTAATAAATAAATAAACAAATAAAACCTTTTAAAAAATAAAATAAAAATAACATGACAAACAAAAAGCAAACACACACCCAGAGTGTCACTAAGTAAGACTGTGAAAAGGACGCTCCCTGACATTATGAGGGCTGAAACCAGAAGGCAGAGTGTCGCTTTGTTCAATCTCAGCAGGGAATGTGCTCCTTGGATGGCTCTAATTTTTCATCACTCCA
The DNA here is from genome assembly GCA_028534135.1 of Potos flavus. NCBI lineage: Eukaryota > Metazoa > Chordata > Mammalia > Carnivora > Procyonidae > Potos > Potos flavus. The sequence goes on from CM052885.1 coordinate 73,826,775, forward strand.
CGCACGTCCTCAAGTGACTGGAAAGGTACCATGAGTGTTGATTTGGGAGTTACAAATCAATTTTAGCAAGTAGGTGAATTTAGAAATGTGGAATCCTCAACGAATGAGATTTAACTGTTTAACCGTACACATGCGTGCACGCATGCGCGCACACACACACACAGACTTTTTGTAAGGTGGAAAGGCCTCTGCAGCTCTGGCTCCAAGTCAATTCCTCTACCTCCAGCCCTTCTTTTGGTAAGTCTTCTCAAAGGTCTCTAAGAAAGAAAGAGAGAGGGAGGGAGGGAGGAAGACAGGAGAGAGAGGTAGGGGGAAGGAGACAGGCACTGTCATGAGTTGTCATCCACTTGTAACAAATACTCTCTCCTCTCCTCTTGATTTCAAGTTCTCCCTACACTAGTCCTCCCTCACCAACTTCAGTCTTCCTCCTCCCACCTATGCTTTACACCCCTGCAATCTGGCTTGTGCGGCAACCACACCCTGAACCTGCTCTTCCTAAGACCACCAGCTGCCTCCTAACAGCCAAATTCTCCAGACACTTCCTGACACTGACCTTTGTGGGCTGCATTTGATACTGCAAGTCACTGTCCACTTTAGACTCATTCATTCCATCCGATTCTACCATGCTGCCATCTCACACCTCTCAGGATGTCCTTCTGCTCTCACCTCCTTGGATTTTAGTTCTCTTCCTGCCTTTAAGATGCTACTATTCCCAGGCTTCCTCCCTCAGCCTACACCCCTCTTGCATAAATAGTCTTCCTGACTTCCAGTGTCCTGGTGATGCTCATACCTGCATCCCCAGTTCTGCTCCACCCCAAGTTCTCATCACACCTTTGTTCATACTCTCCTCTTCGCCTGGACTATCTTCCCTGCTGGCCCTCGCCTCCTAGCCTGTCTGATGCCCAGACAAAATTTAAGATTCAGCCAGATGTCTTATAAGATGTAAGGGTTCTTTGGATGGTGGGGCACACAACACAAGGACA
>CM052885.1:73828257-73850703 GCA_028534135.1 Potos flavus
CGGTCCTCTCTACTTGGTTGTCAGTATTAATGGCAAGAATTGTGTCTTCTTAATCTTTGTGCTCCAGGACCCAGCACCTAGAAGGTGCTTAATAAATATTTCCTCAATGAATTAATTAAAGATAAAAAATAGAGAAAAGTAGAACACCACCCAGATCTTAAGAAAGAAGCACCTATGTTAAGAATGCGACCTTTTGGGGAAAAAGAATTAATGCAAAGAAAATGTAAGAAACAAGGAAGGGCCTAAAGTAAAACTTAGTGTTTAAGTGAACTAGGTGTTAAGTTGCTATGGGAAAAATTAATTCATTTGAGGAAAGATGAGAAGAGTATAACAGAGATTAATTAAAATTTAGTTTATCAGATTTTTCTCAGGAGATTGGCAATTTAGTCAGAGGAAAATCTTATTTAAGTGCATAAGTATATTTCAGCTTATAAATGGGATGCATGATAAAATGAAAACAGAATACCAGTGTACGTTAAGTAATTACCATTTTAGAATTTGATATATTCTAAAATTCGAAATCTAGAGAATAAAAGTCTCAAGGTAAATGTTTGCAAGCATCTCAGTATGATGAATTTTGAAAATATCAGATGTATGAGGTCACTAGTGATTTTCATGTCCTTAAAGCTGATGGACATTTCTTCATATTCAGCTTACTTATCTGTCGAGACACGTGTGGGACCACTCCATCCCAGCACTTCTCTTCTCTCTGCTTCTTTATGCCTGTCTCTCCTGGTTTTCCTCTTGTTCTCTGCTCCTCTGTGACTTCACTTCCTGGCGCCTCCCCCACCCATTTCTAAATGTTAAATTCCTCAGGAATCGGACTTGGTCCTTTGGTCTTCTCGATCTTTTATCCTCCTAGGAGATTTTACCCTCTCCCTGGGCTTTGACTCCCATCTGAATGCCGACTACTCATATCCATGTGGCCAGGTCAAGAGGGAGTTAGAGAAGTGATGGAGTTATTGGTTTTCAATCCTCATTCTGCCATTTTTGTTTCAATGTCCACATCTGTAAAATGGGGATTATAAACAATAACATGGGACTGTCTGGGAATTCCTCTGAAAGTAGCAGTCCCCAACATGGAGTTAAAGCTCGATGGAATAGAATTTGGCCACTACTGTCAACCATGGCTCTGTTGCCCTTGAGGCTCCCCCCTGCCCCCCCCTTTCCAGCTCCAGCTCTCCTGCTATTTTTGCAGCTGCTCCAACAATGGCTGTCCCACTGCCCACTCCCATGAAGACCCCTCACACAGCTGCTGGTAACCCTCCCTCGAGCCACAGCCTGCCTTTCCTTACCTCGGGGAGCCTGCTCAGACCCCCACTCAAGGGCTGTGTATTCTGCCCGGTGCCAGTCATTCAGTGGAGGACAAAGCAATTGAAGCCCCTCTACTCCTGTAGCCTCTGGTGGAGTAGAGAGATGCTCTCGAATATTGGTGCTCACAGTGCCAGTATTTACCTTCAAGTCCTAAACAATCCCTTAAAGGGGAAGTAAAGAGTGCTCTGAGAGTGTTTGATAGTTTACTTTAGTTTAAGGGTTCAGGGAAGGTGTCTATAGGGAGGAGATACAGAGCTGAGACCCAAAGGATGGCTGGGGATTGTTCCAGGAAAGACACACTGGGCTGGTTGGTACCAGAGCTTTAAGATTGGCAGTGCAGAGACCTGCCTCTTAGGAGCAGTCCAAATGGTCAAGGAGAGAGAGGTGGAAGTGCTGTTGGGTGGATGAGGAAAAACAGTGGAATAACCACCAAATCTAAGAAGAGTACTTAAAGCCACCTATGCTGTTTTGCTGGGGCAGAAGAGTACTTTCTTTAGATTGAAGCTAAAAAGGAAATCCTGATTGGGATTTTATAGCTCAGACATATTCCTTAGCAATCCAAAATGCACCCCAAAAAATGATATTCCAAGTCCTTCTGAGAAATACAGGCAATGGAGAAGAATATTATGGTTTTTCCATTAACACAACCTAGGGAACAGACCACAAATACTCCCAACCATCTCATGATCGTTAAACAAATTTTGCAAACTAATGGCAACTATGGACTCTTTACGCTCATTAAGAGCTAAATTACGACGATTTGTGTTTGATTCTGGGCTATATTTTAAAATAATTTCATCCATTGTACCCACTTCAATTTTAATGGAAAGATAAGATTTTTGTTTACATTCATACATTAATAGATTCAACAAATATTTATTGAGTGCCTGTTACGTGTTGGCCCCTGAGTTGAGTATTACATGGGGCAGTGAAAGAATGTGGTTCAACTGCTCTCCTCTCCCTGATAGGATTTAGAAATAGTCACTGTTTTACTCATCTCATCTATTTATTTCCCAAGAAGATGGTTCTACACAGTAACTTGTAATACAATGTGTGTCAGGATAAAAAGCAGCATGCAATTATCCAATTTTCATCTACTTAAATTTTAATGACCATACTTACTCGCCCATTCAATTTTGCAACTTTTAGCCCATAGGCACTTAAGCAGCACTTTGAGACCTGAGATTCTCCCAGATTTAGTTCCACATGGCCAATGCTTGTTGGACCACTAATTATTTTGGAGTAGGTAGTTTTTGTTCAAAACCACCTTCCATTTAAACAGCCACTATTCAGAACAATTAACAAGCATGGGATCCATGGTTTTATATTTAGAGAGCAACAGCTATGTAAAAAATTCTTGGATGTTTTACGACATGATTTCCCTCAGGAATCTGGCCAACTGAAGGATCGAATGATTTCTACCACATATTTGGCTCAGCTAGCAGATAAATCCAGCACTAAACTTGAGCTTTGAATAGACCTGGACCCCAGCAGATTCCTGGTTAGCCCACTCTGAGAATGTAGAACACAGGTGAGCAGATTTCTAACATCCTTCTCTCAAGTATGCTTTGAAGATATATCCATGTGATTATTTTCACTGCTTTATAAAGGGGAGAGGTAATGATTCAGGGCATTTCCACACATAATCAATCAGATATGTACTTAGTACAGATGCATTCAGTCTGATGCCTTGCAAAGAACAATGTGTGGTCTGATTCCATGGCGGAAGCCATTACTTCCACTTGCTTGCTTGCCAGGATGTATCACTGACTGTTTTTAGGCCATTAGATCACAGCACATTCATCCCATCAGAATCCAATCTGCTCTATTCAGGCACCTGGACATGTCTATTACTTCCTATCAGAACTCAGTGAAGAAACCATGATCCCAAATACAGTTCTTTAAAGGCAACACAGATCGCTGAAAAACAATTAGATTATTTAAATTCATGTCCATTGTAGAAATAACTTTGAGTGAAAGAAAATATAACAAGGGCAGAAAATGTGAGCCAAGATATGTGACGAGTCGAAGTAGATGCCCTGCAAAGACTGTAACTTCCCTTGTATATGGGTTTGACTCCAGAGCTACACATGTTCTTGCCCTTCTGGGAACAATGCTAGGTACAGTGTGGGCACCTCTTAGCATCTCACATAGAGAGGATTTGAATCTTCTAGTTCTGATTCAGCAGCTTCTGTCTTGGCTCCTCATGTTTTATACAATACTGTGTTAGTCCGGATAGGCAATATTCTGCTGCCATGACAAATAGCCCCCAAATCTTTGTGGACTAATACAAAATATCTTTATTTCTCATATATGTTACATAGCTAATGCAAAGACAGCAGGGAGGCTTTGCCGATCATAGACACTTGAAGACCCAGGCTTATGGAGACTCCACACAGACACTTTCCTCCACAATCCCCTCGATATGAAAACGCAAATGCAGGAAATCGCACACTAGCTCTGAAAACTTTCCTCCCCAAGAAAGATAATTATTGGCGGAGGCACGGCCGTGCTTGTGATGGTTAATTTTGCACGCCCAGGCCACAGGGTACCAGATATTTGGTCGAACATTATTGTGAGAGCGCCTGTGAGGGTGTTTTTGGATAAGATTAATATTTAAATCAGTAGACTGAGTAAAACAGATTGCTCACCCTGATGTGGGTGGGCTTCATCCAATCAGCTGAGGGCCTGACTAGAACCGAGAAGCTGGCCCTCTCCCCATAAGAGAGAGTTCCTCCTGATTGCCTTGGGACTGGAACATCAGCTTTTTCTTACCTTCGGACTCAAACTGAAACGTCAGCTTTTGCTGGGTCTCAAGCTGCTGGCTTCAGGATTGGAACTATACCACCAGGGTCTCCTGGGTCTAGAACTTACTGACTCAGTTTACAGATCTTGGTACTTGTCAGCCTCCACAATTGTATGAGTCATTCCTTATAATAAATTCCTTCCAACAAATTTTTATGTGTGTATGTGTGTGTTGTACACACACACACACACACAAACATTTTGATTCTGCTTCTCTGGAGAACCTTGTGTAATACCTAATTTATGGGAGGTAAGGAAATGCGATTCTACCATGTGCCCAAAAGGAGAACTGTGACTATTTGATAAATGGTGCTAATGATTTTCCAAAGTACATCAACACGATGATGAGTAGACTTTTAATTCTGAGCTGGAATGTACTCTAAGATCCCAAACTGACAACGTGTGATAAATAATACAACTTATACAGCCAGACACCATCCTCTATTTATTAAGAAGTGGCAGAACCAACCATGTATGTAAGAATATCTCTGACACATTTATTCCACTGCTCTGTCCCAACCTCAGAGAAGACGCTTCCCCTGTCCCTGCTCCCAGGAAATGGAAAAGGAGGATAGGTACAGCAGAACTGGACCCACTCCTTGCAGCCGGAGTGTCGGAGAGTGAAAGAGCAGGGCTTCTCGAAAGTATTTTACCGCTTTCCTTTTTTTATGCTTCTTAATAAAACTCGGTTATCAAGAGAGTATCAGATGTTCCAGGAAAATACCCAGCTACCGCCACTTAGCGTTGACATCTACTAATTGGCAATATCTCCTCTCTGATTTGAAATCACTCCCCTGAAAGTCTTTCAACACCAGCCATGGTGCTAAGAAGCCTGCAACGGTAGTCTGCTATTGTGGACTGTGCACATTTTAGTTTTGTTTTAATCAAATTAATTCCTATCATATGACGTGAGCTCAGAATGATAGTGACAGTTTTAAGCCAATTGCAAATGCAGACTTTGATTAATCTTTAAAAAGGCAAGTTCAACAGCATTGCATAGAGCAAAGAGGTGAAGCAGAAAAATAATTGTAGTGTTCCTGTTTATATTTAAAAAAATGCTTCCTTGGGGCACCTGGGTGGCTCAGTGGGTTAAAGCCTCTGCCTTCGGCTCAGGTCATGATCTCAGGGTCCTGGGATCGAGCCCCGCATAGGGCTCTCTGCTCAGCAGGGAGCCTGCTTCCCCTTCTCTCTCTGCCTGCTTGTGATCTCTCTCTTTCTGTCAAAGAAATAAATAAAATCTTAAAAAAAAAAAAATGCTTCCTCAGAATTTCACATTCCTAGTAAATAATGGGAAATTTTAGCACCTATTTTCACTGTGTAATCTATATCGGGTATTTTCAGGTTTTTTCCACTTTTCTATCAAACTGGGAAAAGTATTGGATCTTCGCTCACAAGTGCAGACCTTGACTATTTTAATTAGGAATCACACAGTTATATCTATGCTATATTCGATTCTTTTTCTACAAAATATTAGCAGCTGGGTCAATTCTAAAACTTTTCAAATATTTCGGCAAAAGTCCAGGCGTTATCATCTTGATTATCTTGTTTGCTACACTTTTCTATTTGTCTTTTACACTGAACGTTTCTAGCTGTATCAGAATCGAAAATAAGTCTAGCTGTATACTCTTTTGGCCTGGCGAAGAGCTTTACAAAAATTTCCAAGTAACATTGAGCATCTCTTCATGGGTCAAATTCTGTTTTCCCATCTGTTTTGCTTACTCCTACGTATCTCACCCTGGGTAGCCTAAACTTCTGTTTAGTAGGGTGGGGGAATTAAAAAAAAAAAAAAAACATATATTGTACAGGACAAAGTTGTTCTAGAACACGGAGAGAAAGGGAAAAAAAAAATGCAGTGAAATGCAAAGAACTCCACTGAGGCCTCAACCCTGAATTCCCTCGAGCAGCACTACCCGCAAACACAGCACAAGCCTAAATGGGAACCACATCTGTAATTTTCCTTTTTCTAGCAGCCACGTTCAAAAGGAGTAAACATGCATAGGTGAAATTAACTTCAATGCTGTATTTTATTCCAGCCAGTGTTTTCAAATTATTACCATTTGTTGAGATACTTTAAATTATTATTGTCCTATTAGCCCTTCAAAATCTCGTGTGAACTGTACAGAGAGAGCGCGTGACCTTTCAAGTGATCCAGAGTCACGTGAGGCTCGCGGGTGCCTAGGGCCCGCGCAGCTCTAAAGAATATAACAACCTATGCAAACGATCTGCTCACACGTCCGTAAGCAGCCCCATGCCTATGTTGGTAGGCTAATAATAATAAATCTAATCATGATAGCCTTGGAACACCTTTTAATCCCTGCTGTGATTGAAGGCCTAGGACAGCTTGGCACACAGGGTTTGCAAAGTAGCCATTATTTAGAGTGTACCGGTGAGGAAACTGAGTGTTTATTATTGAATAAATAAATAAAATCTTAACCAAAAAAAAAAAAAAAAAGTTGCCCAATGGCACCGGGCTGCCAAAAAGGTTTATAGTTTGGATTGAATCCAGATCTACATCCGCAGCTATGTTCTCCCACACACGGCACTGGTACTCATCCCAGGACACGATCCCGGACCCCACCGGGAGGTGGCCGGCCTTGGTTAGCCGAAACACTCAGATGCATTGTGGGGTTTCAAGTCAATCCAGGTGGGATTTCGTGCAGCCGTGACCGGAAGAGGTCTCATGGTCGCAAAATGAGGGATGTTATGGCTTCTCAGGAATTTAATCATCTCTGATGGAATGGCTGACAGTATGGATCAAGTGAGGAATGTGCTTTATCCCAAAGCCTCAGGAATGGCTAGGGATCCTGATCCCGTGGGGTGCACTCAGAGCGCCCAGTAATTTCCCTTGTCTGATGTCACGGAGATGATAACTGCAAGACCTCGATTTACAACCGGGCCTGTCGCCTTGTGCACTATATGGAGCAACCTCCTTTATTTGCCAATTATGATCTGCGCCTCGGAGATTCATATCCGGCTTGTTAATTTGAAAAAAAGAAAAGAAAAATCCCAACGAATCATAAGTGATCTCCCCAACCAAGCAATGCCGTTGCTCAGGAAGGTAGGGAAGAGCACCCCAAAATGAGCCGAGGGCAGGCTCGTAGGAGAACTCAGACCGAGCATACACCACGCCCGCCGCATGCAGATATGCGCAGGCACATCTGGGGGCGGGCAGGTGAAGTCACAGACGCAGAAGCCGGGGAGGCCTGCGGGAAGGTGTCCTCTGCGTGTGCTGGAAGGACAAATCGTCTGAGAGCAGAGCGTCCTGCTTAATACTCAAGTGCTTCTCCGGCTCCGGCCTCAGTGACTCCCACCCAAAACCTAGGGCTGCAAAGTCAGAACCTACCCAAGCAGCTTCCCTAAATCTCTGCGGGCTCTGATCGCGCGACACCCGTGGCGGAAGAATCATTGGCACAACAGCCCGGGCACCGCACCTGCCGGAGCAGGCATTCTGGAAGTTCTGGGTGTCAGCAGCGATGGGCTTCCAGCTGCAGAGAGGCTGCGTTTGACATCTGGGGGCGCCCTGGGGCTTTATCACAGCAAGTGAGCACAGGCCGGGGAGAGAAGTCCAGGCTCCAAAGGGTGACCAAGAAATAAAGCAAGCACCTCTCGGACCCCCTTAATGCCAAGAGAGAGTTTCAAGGAGGCAGAGACGGAGACCTCGGCTTTGCTAAGTACTCCCTTTCTGAGTTCTGGCTGGGGTTGCCAGGGTAGCAAATAGAAATACAAGACGCCCAGTGAAATTTGAATTTTAGATAAGCAATGAATAATTTTTTTAGTATATGTTGCATGCAGCGTGCTACTGAACATACTACTGAAAAATTACTTGTCGTTTATGTAAACTTGCGATTTAACCAGTGTCCTGCATTTTGCCTGGAGGCGGTAATCAGACCTCTAGGCTTGTCTGTACACAAGGTCAGAGCTGGTGGGTTTTCACTGTGAAAGCGGGATGCCCAAGGGCAGGACACCGCCCCGGACACCACCAGGAGATGGTCTGTAGTCGCAGAGCCCATGGGTGAAACCCACCATGGGGCCCAGAAGGAACTCTTTCTCTTCATCCCATTGTCCTCATCTGTAAAATGGGGGATTTTCTCTCTTCTTCCAACATTTATTAGGACTTAATGAAATAATAAATGTTCCGTAAGTGGAAGATGCAATTCTTCCAGAAAATGTTCTTGTTTGAAAATATCAAAAGTAATCAATAATGCCCCATTTAACTATTGTGGGACCATCCTAACTACCTTGGAATCTTGGTAATTTTTAAATTAATCAAAGTGGGAAAGAGTTGTTTTGTTTTTTAAATGAGTTTAAATCTTAAAATAGTTTTGATCTTAGGGGCGCCTGGGTGGCTCAGTGGGTTAAAGCCTCTGCCTTCGGCTCAGGTCATGATCTCAGGGTCCTGGGATCGAGCCCCGCATCAGGCTCTCTGCTTGGCAGGGAGCCTGCTTCCCCCCTCTCTCTTCCTGCTTGTGATCTCTCTCTCTCTGTCAAATAAATAAATAAAATCTTTAAAAAAAAAAGTAGTTTTGATCTTAAATGGTCTTGGATTGAGTATCTTAAAATTTTCAGAAAACTGAACCAAGCGATCTAGAAATAAAGAAGATGGTGTTGTATCTATTTTAATAATAAAAATTTAAATGTTCCTTAAGTTTAAAATAAAAACATTGTAATATTTACAAGAGAGCCATGCAACAAAAATACTAAACTATGAAAAATACTTTCTGAGAGTTTCTAAGTAAGGTACACCAAGTGCTCACCAAATTCTAGACCCATCTCTAGTATGTCTTCAGCATTCAGACAAGTCCCATTACCGATATAATCATTTATAAATTAGACCAAAACATCAGTCACCTCCAGTGTCCGAGAACATACACGACACAGAGAAACACCAACAACATATACACATACAAATGTACTTTTTTTTTTAACCCATAGAAAAATCTCAGAATCCTAAAAGGGAAAAGATGTGCCACTATTTGACAGTAACACTTGGCAATAGTTGTGACAGTTTGAGGAGAAGCCAATCTCAGTGGTAAAACCCTTTTACGGGCCCTTGGCTGGGACGTTCGGATAGGAATGTGGTGTGCAGGGAAGGCGGAGTTGGCGAGAACACGAGGCAAGGCTCCACTCTGTTTATTTCTGCCGTCGCTGTAAACTGTGCTCGGGGCTGAATATACATTGTACCAGGCTCGCCTTGCTGCCTCCCACCCAGACCTGGGAATCAGCCCGTGAAGACGGGAGAAGGGAGATGTGGAGTGGGGCCTGTCTTCTAATATCAGCTTTTGGCAAACTTGGAATTCATCAAAGGGCTTTCGTTGCGCCCTTATCGAGTACCTCCTGTATGTCAAGCACTGCGTTAAGCACTTGACCTTCCCCGGGTGCAAAAGGGGAATAATGGCCCTATCTGGTTCTTTGGGGTGCCATGGTGATATAGTGAAAGAACGCTTCTAAAGTGCTTGTCACGGTGGCTGGCACAGAGTAAACATTCAATAATTGTTAAGCCTTACGCTGAATGGTAAATTTAGAGCATTATAATTATTGAACAGTTAGACAGTACAGACCCAGGATTCAAACCAGGCAGCCTGGCTCCCGAGCCAGCCCTCTTAATCACTATCTTGCACTGTCGCCATTAATTATCCATTAATTTTCATAGAACATTTGAAAATGCATCATTGTGGTTATTCTTAATATTGATAAAATGAGGCACAGAGAATTTTAACGGCTTGGCCAAGATCTCAACAAAATGGAGGCTTCATGTGACAGCTACCATTCTCCACAGCAGTTCAGGAAACGAAGCTTCATCGATGCTTTCGAGCCCACAAAGTATTAGGGAAAGTGTTGCGGGGGGGAAAAAAATGAAAAGAATTGGAAGATACGGTTCCCACATGGAGCAGACTTCCGTTCGACCGAGAAGATCAAGCGGACACCAATGCCTCAAAAAGAAATCAATGAACAGAAATATATGCCATGGGAACCCACTGAGGTGAAATGTGCATACAAAGGATTGAAAGGAGAAAATTGAGAGGGAGCCGTCCCAGAAGCTTCCAGGAAAAGGGAGATGGAGAGCCAAGTACAGAAAGAAAAGAGGGGTATGGGTTGGCAGAGTCTTCCCACTCCAGCCATCTTGCCAATCAACAAATCCTCCCAATCCAAAGGCGGTTCCCGAAACAAACCATCATGGCCTGAGTTCCCGGCAAGGAAAGTGCGAGACAGCTGAGGGCCCACTCAGAAAGTGACCAAAGAACTGAACATCCCACTATAGTGGGAGGTGACCTATTCAAAGGGAAGAAAGAAAGAAACTTTGTAAAGACAATTAGAGTCCTGTAAAATTCCCAACATTTTTTTTCTTTTCCATTGTGAATTATTTTCTCGCCCGTCTGAGCACACAGGCTGGCTTTTCATACTTCAGTATCTGGATTTACATATGCTCCACAGTTTTCCCTTCCTTATCCCCCCGCTTCTACGCTCTTTCCTAACCACTCCTCTTCCCAACCACCCCAAAAGACAAACGAAAATAAAACAAACAAACAAATATGTGAAACTTCTTGGAATGATTCAAGAGTCTCTATACTATTAAGACACTGAGTAATGATTGGCTGCTTTCCAGGTGGCTCTCCAGTCTGCTAAATAGCTCAATTAGTGAGCAGTGCGCTCTCTCTCCCGCTCTCTCTCTGCCTCCATCTCTCTCTCCCTCTCCCTCTCTCATTGAATTTTGCCAAGTGCCTGCCGCATTGTTGGAAGGGGCAATGCCAAATTAGCCTAGCAACGTCCCCTTATAGGCCCGGTGTCTGGGACACCTGAGAGCAGCAGAGAAATGACGGTCCCCAGGCCCCGTGGGGACCACGAGGCAGCAGAGCACATCGCGGCAGCATGGTTTTTCCTCCCGTAGGGTGGCTAATGAGCAACGTAGGTGAAGATCCTCTGGAGGCACCCGGGCATCCTGCCCGCCCAGAGAGAAGAAAGCAAGGAGGTGGCCGCCAGAGCGGGAGCCCCAGCGCAGGACCACAAAGAGGGATGGCGGATGGGAGACTGGGGAGAAAGGGGGCAGGCAGGCCAGGGAGCAAAACTCTGCCAACCCATTCAGGTCGGCGTGGTCTTAAGTAAGGCCCGAATCCCTTTTCTTTTTTTTAAAGGATAATGTAATTCTCAAAACTACGTAAGCCCCAAATGCCAGTGCGATGTAAATCAGCTATGGGCCTTTAGCGTTGTTTATTCGAGGCCTCCGCCATCGAGCGCCTGTTCCCTCCCCTCCTGAGAGAAAGTTTAGGTGCACGTGCACCTTTCCACCCACCACACACACACACACACACATACATACACACACACACATCCAGTGCACCCTCAAATCTGCGCTGTATTTATGTCTGTATGTGGCTCAACCAGACATAAACAGTGTCAAAAGAACAAATGAGAAAGCTCCGATCTATGGAGGGTCCCCAAGCCCTACATAATTCACAATTCCTTGGCTGAAAGTCGGTGCAGGGCTCCGAAAATTCATACAGAAAGCAGGACATTCATGTCAGAAGGTAAACACATTTAGTCTGTTGTGTGTTTCAGTAACACTTTCGTTGGTATGGGCTACATGATACCGACGTATTCATTACATCTTGGCATTTACAATATACAGTGTTTCTCTGTTTGACTCATTACAGCCTTCATACCAATTAGGTGAAAGAAAATATTGTTTGCAAAAATACTTTTAGGGGGATTACATTTATCCTAGAATATTATGTATCACAATTTTAGAAACATTAAGTCCCGGCATTTACATATAATTATTATGGTTATACCCTAGAGAAGATATTTAAATGTCTTTACCCTATCTGTTGGGTATATGTTTGCCTCGGAAAAAGTACCCTGTCAAACAATTAGAATGCTGAAATAAGAGAAAATATTCTTGGTTGCTAAATTGAAGAAAAAGTTGCCCCTGGATAAAAATTCTTAATGTAAAATTGTACTTGGATTTGGGTGGTTCATTTCTGTTATGACATTATGGGCATTTTTTTTGAATTTTAAGCATAAAATCATGCAACTCAATTATCAAGATATTTGCATCTAAGAAAATCAAATACTGAAATTAGACTCATAGATTTTTATGTGGACTTGAATCTGTTTCTTTGTAATTTCAATGGGTACTTGGAAGTGTTTTGCCATGAATGCTAATACGCTTTGTGTTTTAAGTAGTGATTCTGCACATGTTGAAACACAGACAAATTTGAGCTGGAGACACAGGCAGGGCATTTTCTGGAATGCTGCTGAAGGAAATCATAAAGGTCCTTCCAAGTGAGATCTCCAAATAGATCCTTCTTCAGATCAAAAGACAATGTACCTATGAGTGCCTGCCTTTCTTTTGGCTGGATATATATCTTAATAAGAAAAAAAAAGTTAATTTTAATAGCAGGTCTTCGCTATCTTAGCATATGCCTCTACGTTTTAAAGGACAGATCAACGGTAATCACAGATACCTGTATAAGTAACTAGTAAAATTCTGCATTAGGATAATCTGTCATATATTTCCATTTTTTTTTTCTGGGAAAAAAAAAAGAAAGAAAGAAAACGAGAGAGAGAAAGAAAGCGTAATCAAAAGCCTAAATGACAAAGAGTTGACAGTCAGATTCTGTGGTAAATGATTCCAGAGTCGCTGGCCTGCGGAGACGCTGAGGAAGTCCCCAGCAGACCTGATTAATTCCAGTCTCTCCAGCTGCCGGGGGAGCAGAGGGTAAGCAGTTTCGCAGAGAGGAGCCTATTACCACTACGAGGCTGAAATAGATCTAATCAACTCACAGCCGCTCAAAAGAAAACTTTACAGGTTTAGCTCACTAAGGCAGTGCTTTAAAATGATGACTACAAAGGATCATGGGAGTCTGAAAGCATTTAGTCTTTATTGCAGCTCAAGGAAATTTTCTGCTGTGGTTAGACCATGCTAATTTACTGAACATGACAAAGCCTCCCAGACTATGTGACATCATTTGTATAAAGGCCCAAGTGCTCATACTGGAGTATTTTGAATATTACTCTGGGTTGTTGTTGTTGTTTTTTTCTTCAAAAACAGTTAATCTGTTGATATTTCATCGGTGTTTGGGCTAATTACATGCGCCATTATAAATGTCTGGACTAACCTACTTTAACATTTAATTTAAACAACAATGCTCTGTAATTTGTCATGGTGCTCACGAAGTGATGAATATTGCAACTTTGTTTTCTAAGCAATCAACATTTTATCAGCGCATCTGAAGACAAAGTTCCTGACAGGAGGGACACTCCGAGAAAAGCAGGTAGTGTTCACAACCCCAGCTGCCGAATTAAACTAAGTTACAGAGCAATTTGTATCATAAATAATACCAGGATCCGAAAGGATGAAAGCAGTGTAAACTGATGTCCACGCGATCAAACAAGGTTCCAAAGTTTTGTAAATATCCACGTGGGATTGTATCACCACCTCCTTTTTTAATGGAAAATCAACAGAGGGAAATTATTAAGGCCAGAAAGATGCCCGAGTTAGATTGAAACCAAATAACCATTTGTTTTTGTTGTTTTGTTTTGTTTTGTTTTGTTTTGTTTTGTTTTGTTTTGTTTTGCTTCTTTGGGTTGTTGGAAATCTTTGTGAAGATTTGCGAGGTAAAATCTGCTTTCGTTTAAATAATCAAGATTTGGAAACGGCCAGAGTTTCACGGTATGTTATAGAACTCCGGGTGTGATGGCAAATATGCCCACACACTTATTAAATATATTGATTACTAATGGAGTCACTGATCATGCCACAGAAAGAAATTAAAGGAGAGTACTCGAATCATTGCATTTGAGTTAATTACAGATGATAATCTGCAGACTGTTTTCTTCAGAAATTTTATGTTGAAGGAAGGCACAGGAAAATCAAAAGATGAACAGTGAAGAAGCAGAGATGAGATAAATAATAGTTTAGAACTTTAATAATCACTTCTGAGCCTCTCTGCTAGTTATTTCAAGCACAGTCCTTTGGTTATTAGGAGTAGAGGGGGTGATCAGAGAAGAGGGGGAAGATGAACAAGGCTCCTGGACACACCACAATCTCAGAAAAAGCAAAATGCAGTTGCATGTGATATTGAGAAAAAAGTTTCAAGATTCCGTTAAAATCTGACTTCAAGATTTAGAAAAATACCCTAGCCTGCTGAGCATTTGCAAAGAACTTCTCATAACAGGAGCTCCTTGACTCTAAGGCAGTATTATTATTGTCTGAGTTATAGTGAAGTTGTTCTTATGCTCAGAGCTCCTGCTGACCAGGTTTTCTTCTTAAAATAGAATTTGGGGCCATTTATCTTTAACTTACACAGAGCTTAAAATGATGCCTGCAACTTTCCTTCATGTCGAAAAGTCCAAGATGTGTCCCTAAAATCCATATCTGAATGTGATTTGTAAATTTCTGACTTTCATCAGGACATCACCCTTGGTTCTATTATTATAGAGTTGAACTGCATTACTGGAGTTCAAGCTGGATCCGTGTTTTCGATCAAAGAAACATTTCCTTTTCTGAGGTTCTTCAATGTTGTCTCATTCAGAGAACATTAAGCTACTTAAAATTTCGATGCCAACAATCCAGCAGCACCCCAAAATAATATACAAATGCCTCTGGAACTGTAAAACTGAGGAGATCAGTCCCCAACAGAGCTCTGAGCTCGTTGTAATCACAGGACACCCAAGGCCAGATTTACTTCTGCCTCGTGCAATGACAGTTTCTAGTGGCTTCAATGTGCAAGCAATTAGACGCCCGTAACTATAATTGGGTTGACATGCCTGTTGTGTTCTTCCACACAGAGAAACTACCTCTCAAAATTCCACAGATGAATTTTTGGCTATACAGATAACTTTAAGAAATGGGATGCTTTATGATTCAGCAGTATCTAATAGCGATCCAAGTGAAAGTATGATATTTTTGGAGAAGATCAGATGCATATGGCACCCGTGGCTTGATCCTTGAATAGAGAACTGGGCTGTTGGGGCACCAGTCATGAACGTTCTCATCAAACTAGGCCTATTTCAGTCTGTTCCAAAGCCTAATGTCAACACAATACATATCATTGTTGGAAAAAATAGTAGAGGGGAGGATAGGGAGGACCAGATACAAGACAAGTAAAATAATCAGTATCAATCCATCTGGAAAAACAACTCAAACCAAATGGCCTACTAGTGCCCAACCAGTAGCCTTGTTTTGGCATACAAAGCAGGGGCTCTTGGAACCCCCTCTTTGTTATTTTTAGAAGAACACCCAAATTAGATTGATCAAAATCTTAAGGCTGAGCAGCTTTAAGAGTAAGAAAAGCAATAGAATTATTTTCATATAGAATATTGAAGCAATAGAATTGAGATTAAAAATGATATATAGAGAAGCTCTAAATGAAGTAAACATTTTATTAAGTACGTAATTTTAGAAAAGACTGAGCTACTGGCCATCTTGCTTATGTATATGTTATCGGAGGATTTATTTATTATGCGTTTGACCATGGTATTTACCAGCGGATTTTACCATGGTGTTCAAGTACATGTCCCTAATCAATGTCATGCATATCCCAGGGAGTCATTAAGGGACAGCTCTGTCACCAGAGCCTCCAAAGGACAGATAATGGACCACAAAGGGAATGTGAATGAATGCATCTGGGGTCCATTTCCAGGGCATCAGAGCTTGAGACAAGAGACCATCCCTGGCAGACAATATCACCAACATTCTCAAGAGTGTGTTTTTATGTCTTGTTTTTGAAGTAAATAAGGATGGTTCTGACATCACCTGGATTTGTTTTATTATTCTATTTCTTCTGCAAAGATCACAGTGATGTCATATGTGATTCAGCAAGAGACATGGCTGTATTGGCAAGGTTTTAGACTAAATTCCAAGGGCTGTATTTTTTGACTGGCTACCTCCATGTGGTTTAGCTTTTTAGTGGAGTTCAGTGGGCTTTATGTTTCTTATTATGATTTCTTTTTAAATCCTCTGTACTAGAGTGTTTGTGCTACTGAATATTGCTCTAGCTTTCTTTAAATGCCAAATCTTTGACTGGAATTGTAAAGATGTGCTAATTAAACAATCCATTTCACATCTCTTCTTTCAAGACTGTGATCTCTCCTCAGATTTCATATGGTAAGTAGGATTTAGGGCTGGTCAACAGATGTAAACTGTTTAGAAATGTGGAGAACAACCAACCGCAATGACCATTCCTGAGTCAGGTTTTTGTTTTCCAGGGGTTTTATTTTATTTTATTTTATTTTTACTTGTTCAGATGCTGAGGGATTATATTTCAGTTCAGCTAGACTTTTGGCACAAGCATAAAAAACTACATTTTACGGCTCCCCTGAGCGTATATCACTTGTAGTTATTTTAATTATCTCCAACAGTTTTTTTCCTGAAATGGCTACTCTTTCTTGGATTCTGCCATTAAGAAAGGCCATGAGCCCTGAGTACCCCATCCCGGGCAGAGTGGGAAGAGTGTGAGATGACCTTCTCTCTCCCCAGGGCACTGGGCATGTCTTGTACCTATGCATTCCAAGAAGTTGCTCACATCCCAACCAAAACATGAGGTAGACACCACCAACAACAAACACAGCAACAAAACCCTCTGAGGACTTCAGAGGGACAAAGAATTTGACTTTTTTAAGAGAACAGTGTCGGTGAAAAAATGCTGTACAAGATGGCGGGCGTTCAAAGCGTCGATAGTCTTGTCTCTGTGTTCTTGTAAGAGCGGCAGAGTTCATATGCCAACAAGTCTTACAGACACTGAAGGCAGTGTGCCCTCTACCTCAAAAGACAAATCCACCGAGATAGGAAGACCACCAAATGTAACACCCAGTACCTTCATTCCATCTCTTTAACATAAAGTAAGTTTACAGGGAACATGAAGTTCAGAGCATAACGCGGAATTATGGGAGTTCTTAGGGAAGTCTATATGGCTCCATCCCTGGTGAGTGATCTCTGACAGTGAAAAGGTTATGCAAATTACAACTATTCAAAATCAAAGTTGAAGTCCAAAGATCTCTGGCCAATCAAAGGGTTCCTTTCTGCCCCCTGGTGGATGGAGACGCATTTCCACATGTCCATTATGTTAGTTGTAAAACGGTGACTTCAATGGGTTTCTGAAAGCAGGTTTCTGAAAAAGCAAACTATAATGTGGTCAGATTTAACCAATTTTCTTTTTAGTGAATGCTTTGTAACAAAGTAACCATTTAATACGGGCAATTCTGTGCTTCCTCTGTCCTTTAGTATGTGAAGTGACATTTCAACTGGGACGAGTGGCTCTGTGTATTGTGGTCTTGAGTTATTCTCTACCATGTGTTTCTCTCTCTGTATCAATTTCTTTTCCCTTCTGATCTGCTCATATCCAAAACAGAAGCTAAAAACAGAAAAGATACTTTGATCTCCCATTATTTTCTTCCTGTATTTTTTTTTCCCCTGGCATCCATCCTTTTAAATTTTACTCCTTTTTCTTATCTTTTCCTTTCTGAAGCCAGTGGTAGTATTTGCTACACTGTTGCTTTCTAGAGATTAATGACTTTAAAGGACTAGCAACTTCAAGTTTTTATTTATTTTCCAAGACAAATTCAACAAACAAAGACAATATTAGAACAAATCAATAAACACATGATGGCATGGCACCCAGAGAGATTGCACTTTAATTTTGTCGCCCTTATAGAAGTATTTTTGAGTGTGGTATTCTCTGAAATTTTATAAAATCCTTGCCAAAGGTAAAAATATTATGTAGTGATGACATTCCCTTTTCACAAATGCACATATTGTAGAACCTGTGCCTAGCCACAGGATTTCACGATCTTTTGGGATTGGCAATTCACACGGTGCAAAATCCCATTTGCAACATAGCTTTCCCCAATCCCATGGGATTCATTGTGAGAGCATTTTAATATAATAGTTTTCTTATAGTTGAGAACTCTAGAATGATCGCCCCTAGTCTAAGACAGAGGGACATTAAGCAGAGTTGAGATAATGAACTGATGGCATAAAAATGGTTTATCTTTTACATTTTTTATCTTGTGTGTGCTTTTCTTACCTGCTTTCCACTGCATTTCTACAATTTCTTCTATTAGAGGGGTATAGGAACACAGACTTGGGATCGCTACCACATTCATCTATCTCTTCAGAGACAATAACGGGAATAAGACTTGTTTAAAGAATAATATACATGCCCCTCATTTCATTCCATATCCTAGAGAATTCACTTCCTCTGCTCTGCCCTGAGAAAACAATGCTTTAGAAATATTGTCTCCTTTTCTAGACACAACTCTTTTCCATGGTCAGCGTTGTTGGAAGACAGATCCACGTTCTATTTTAATCAAAACCTCCCCCCCACACACACCCGGGTTTTTCATTTTCATTTTCAGAATTATCAAGTTCACATGAAATAATTCTTTCCAAAAGAGTTTGTAAGTTTCCAACAACAAATGCCAGACAGGGTTTCTCATGTTTGCCTTCTACAGAAAGTCCGGTGAACTCCAAAAACTGAGCAGACCGAGCGTGTCGGCGCCACCATTGCCTAAATATCGATGATAATGCTAACATTGACATGTGGACGTGAGGAGCAAGAAATGTGAAATGCGCAAAGACGACACAGAAGCCTCGTCGGTTTGGGATCAGACCCCTTTCCAACTGTTAACACCAGGCTGGGAAATCATATATCATTCTTAGAGCAAATCATCGCTTTTTAAGTCAAACTTCTGATTTAAAGGGGAAAAAAATCTCCACTCCATGTACTTAGTGGTTATTCAGGAGTTTAGATGTGAACTCTTTCGCAAGAGCTTCCCTTTTGTAATCATCAGGATTTGTGGTTTTCACAGACCCTTTCAAGCCTTGTCATCATGACACATACTTAAGCGTTTAGATCTTTACACAGCTGTAAATCATAAACAAAAACAACAGAACTTTCTTCCTGAAAAAATATTTAGACCTAAAAATTAGAACATACTTCAAATGATACTAAGCAAATGCAAATGAAAAAAGTCCAGTTCAGATTTAAAAAAAAAAAAAAAAAAGTAATGCCAACCACATGCCTTTTGCCTTTGTATCTTCCTTTTTGGGTAAACAGATAACGACCTCAATCCACAGCATTTTAATTCGGTCATTGTCATTGGAAAATTTTAAAAAATAAAAGAAAATAAGATAAAATAAGGAAGAAGAAGAGGAGGAGGGGGAGAGATAAACCAGAGCCTATTACCAATCAGTTCAAAAAGTAACCCAACTTAGTAATTCGGAAAATTGCCCAACTTTTTCTGTTTTGGCAGATGGCTTGTCCTCATCTGTGATATACATTTAAGAACGGAACTTGAATTAGCTCCTTAAAGTGGTCCTGTGACTTTCATTATTCAAAAAGTACACAAATTTAATGAGTTTTTAAATATTAAAACTTCTCTGTTGTCACTACCTACACTATCTATTGTGAGCTCTTAATTTACAGAGCAATTAAATCAGGACCCTCATTTATCAGAACATGTGCATTTGTCGAAAACGTAGTCACTTTTTATTAATTGATGCTATAGGAATACTAAGGTGAAATTAATGTGCGTCTTCAGAGGTCGTGGCGGGACTGGCTCGGAGCTAGCAAGGAGCAAGACGTGAGATAAATAAGTCACTGCTATTTCCTGATTACTCCAGAGATTGTTGAAATATTAAGGGGCGCAATGGTTACCGTTCTCAGCCAAAATGCTTGCAAGAAAATGCCCCCTGAGTTTTTCTCTGGCAAACATCTGTCATGGGTAGTAGCTGAGAAATAGGGAAACTTCAAAGCGGTACTTTCTGATTATTAGCAGAGTGTGGGGTGTAATGTTCTTACATTTTAATGTAAAGCAAGTGTTGATGAGCTGAGAGGGTAGAATTAAAAAGTAGCCCAAATTTCCTTTGTTCTTCAGGATGGGGCTGACAAGAACATTGGCAGTCAGTAGTATTACTCCGTCCTTATCAATGCGTGAGGCACGAGAAATTCTAGCCCCAGAGGCAGAGGGTGGGAGAAGAGCCTGGTCAGGTGAGCAATGCCCCTTGGCCCACCTAGACTCCTGATCCTCGTTGCCCTGCCCTGTGGTCTGGGGGCCCGCCGCTCACCAGAAATTGCTTGTGGACAATCGCATTCAAGAAAGTGGTGGCAGACGGGCTTGACAAAGTTCAAATGGTCTGCGTCCCAGAAAGTGCCTGCAGAGGGAAGGACTGCGGCAAAAAAGTTTGCCATCAGGGTTGAGGTAGGAAGACACTTCCTGTTTCGAGATAGAAGTATGAAGCACAGAGCACGAAAAACATCCGAGCCATTTTGTCAGTATCTCCTCCAGGAGTTGGAGGGATTTGCACGTGAAAAGACTGGATTTTTAGTTGAACTGGTGATGGCTTGATAGTGTCAACCATCCCCAAGCATTCTCAAATCTTGGAACTCCACAGTCCCCACTGAGAACGGGACGACACAAGGAAAAGACACCCCTTAATGCATACAAACGGGGACACTACCCTCCCGTGTCACCTGTAATTCTCGCAAATTCCAGTTTTAAGCCAGCCAGAGAAGAGGTTGTCCTATCCAGTCCCTGCAGCTAAGGTTAAAGGGAAAGACAAGCATTTCACTCCTTATTCCTCATGGTTTGGACCCTTGGCCTCTAGAGCACTGAAAAGTTTGATGGGACCATGGCACGTGGTCCCCTGAAACCAGGACTTGGTTAAGATATTCCCATTTCTCATTCAGACAGGCAACAGAGGCAAGGAAAAAAAAAAAAAAAAGCAGGGCAACAAATGCTGTCTTCTGCAAATGCTCTGTAATAAATTGTTCTTTCAGCAATGCAGAAGACAGATTTTTCTTTCCTTTGCTTCTTTCCTCCTTTGCCGGGAAACCACCAATGGGAGGCTTGCTTTCCCACCTGGCCCTGGCTGCCTGTGCCCATAAATTTGCCTAAGCAATGCCTGTTTACGGGTCGCTGATGGAACATGGAGCCCGTGCATTTTGTAAGCACCGGGTAGATAATCACGGTAATTGATGTTTGGAGCTGTGAGCTCCTAGGAGCACGGGGTCTCTTTCTCCCAGTGAGGCCCTGCTCTCTGTTATCAGTCCAGCCCATAATTAAATATCACTCTTTTACAATATGTTTCAGGCTCCTTAATGAGTCTAAAGCAGAAATAGTCACCTCTTTCCCCTCTGAGCTTTATTTGCTTGTTATTAAACAATGTTATTGAGCTGCCTTCTTTCCCCGTGTTGCCAAACCTGCATCATTTCCGTTTTATAATTGCACAATTAGAGCCGGGGCTTTGCTTTCATACATCAGCAGGCCCTGCGTGTGCGTGCGTGCATGTGTATGTGTGCAGGGAGAGCGAGAGAGAGAGAGGGAGAGAGCAGGAAAAAATCAGGTGTTCATATAGACCACTCAAATGCATCTTATTTTCATTAACTGCCAGATTTTGCAAAATGGGAAGCGATTTATCATGAGCCATTTTCTCCTATCAACCACCTCCACCAACCAACACCGTGACTTTCGCCGTGACCTTGTGCTGTGTTGCGGAGGGTCCAATTTGCTCATTGTTACTCGCTTCATAATCCTGTGCCCCTCCCCCACGGCCTTTTGCTTCCCCCCAAGCAAAATCCAGTCATTTATATTCCGAGGCTAAACGGTATTCTTTTTGCCCCCAAAGCTGGCAAGCTGTATAACACTAGTAATTCCTTCTAACGAATTTCCAGAGAGCTCCTCCTCTTACACACGCTTTCTCCCCCCCACCCCACACGCACACATGCCCCACGCACACACACTCACATGCACCCCCTTAAGCTGCTCTAAGCAGTGTATTAAGTAGCTGAAGAAAATCCATTCACATTCTGCTATGTCGCTTTCTTCTTAAGTCATGAACCCATCACAGACTTTTTCTAGCTGTAGGTTGCCACGGTGAAGATTTACAATGCCAGTTATTCATACATCTGCCTTCTCTTTTTTCCCCCCCTTATTCTTAAATCCCTTGGGCGAGGGCAACCTTGATACTGAGACTCGTAAAATTCATGCAGGCTTATCATCCTTGGTGAAGGCTCCAGGCGTGCATTCCACATCCCCCGCCTGCTCACCGCCATGACGGGTGGGCCCCGGGCTTTCATTTCCAACCAGGAGGAGGGGGGCCAGGGTGGGGGGGGGAACGAGGTATCATTGTAGGAGACATAATAGAAAACTTAGATTTTTTAAAATAAAAGCAGTATCTCTTTCACCAATCGTTAATTTTTTTTAAAAAATGACTTTTAGATCTCTCGAGGCCAGCGTTCATTTGATGCTGGAACATTAAATAAAAAGTGACCTTAGTTTGAGTAAAATAATATTAGAAAGTCCACTTATTTGTGTTCGAGAGCTAAC
>CM052885.1:73851203-73969029 GCA_028534135.1 Potos flavus
GTAGGAGACATAATAGAAAACTTAGATTTTTTAAAATAAAAGCAGTATCTCTTTCACCAATCGTTAATTTTTTTTAAAAAATGACTTTTAGATCTCTCGAGGCCAGCGTTCATTTGATGCTGGAACATTAAATAAAAAGTGACCTTAGTTTGAGTAAAATAATATTAGAAAGTCCACTTATTTGTGTTCGAGAGCTAACGGAGCAGGGACACAAACCTCCTTCTCATTCCAGACCGAAGAACCCATAGGAGGAACCTCAGTACTTTGTAAAATGTGCATTTGATGGCCAGTGTTTTGTGCTATTTTCTTCACTTAGTTACCTTTTCTCTTAATCATTACAAAATTAATTATTCTTAAAGAATGTGGAGAAGAGGGAAAACAAATATTCTCAACAGCAAGAACCGATGTTTTCACCGAGTCCCTGAGATGTCCCCCCAATCTGAAAAAGAGATTAATCCCATGATAACAGAATAGAGAACTATATTCAAATTATTTAAAAAAAAAAAAAAAGGACTTTCAACGCATTGCTGGGAAAGATGGGAAAGAATGATGGTGATCTTGGCAACTAGTAACCTGGAACCCTTTCTTTAAAGTTAAGGAAATTATTTTTAGCTGGATTGAAATATAATTCCGTCTCAAAATTGTAGGGTTTTTTTTTTAATCTTGTTTATTCACTTGTTAATTTCAAAAATATAAAATATGGCCTCCCTGGTATTCTTCAACTCCTCAGAGGGGGTTGTGGTTTGTGTGTCTGCTGGCAAGTTCCCCTCCGTGGCACCTCTTCCTGCCGGAGGATCTGCGGCAAGCGCTGTGCCCTTCCTTGGCTGTAAGAGTCCTTCAGCGGAGTGGGGTTGGGCAGCTGGACAACTTGCCACCGGAAGATGCCAGGACACCCCCGCTGGGCTGGTGGCAGTTCTGATCTGGGGGCCACACTCTAATCTGAAGCATCAAGGAGAGGGCCAGACGCTACCTTTCAGACGGTGTTCAGCCTTGAGAGAGGCTGGAGATTTTTACCTCTGATCAAGGTTCACAGGAAGGTATGAAGAGAGGAAGCCAAGCCCAAGGAGAGGAATCTGACTTCTACTCACAGACGTGAGAGCTTGAGCCTCAGTTTCTTCCTCCAGAAGGTGAGGAGAATGCGCAGTATTGTCTCTAAGGGTCTTTTCTGGTCTTACATGATCTAGGTATGATTCCATTGAATTCAGGCAAGAGCTGGTATAATCTAAGATTTCTCTTCTTTCTGTTTTCTGGCAAGGTCACAGAGCTCCGGCTCCCCGGGGGGACTCTTTCTTAACTCTTCATGTCACTACAGGAGCATGTAGGAAACTGCCTCAGAACAGAATACAAGATACTCTGTTGACTTAGAACCCCTGGAAACTCAAGATTTCAATCCACAGTCCACAGAAAACTGGAAAAGAATCACACATGTACTCACAGTAGCTATATTTTCCAAGACTATGTTCCTGGAACTAAGCTAAGACAACAACAACATAATGAAAGAAGCTCTGTGGTATTTTATTTCTCTTTTACCCCCTCTGGCCTGATTCCTTTTTCTTTAGGTAGAAATTTCCTTTTCTAAATCATCTCCTGGCCCACTCTATCCACAGGACACCAGCCTCCTATCTCAGGGGCACAAGCGACTTGGATCTCACCACCTTTGGTGGCTCTGGACGTACCTCTGCTCATTGTCACCTAGAACATTCTGCTGCCTTGTAGCCCCACCTCCTCTTAGAAACCATCCAACCTGTGTCTCGTCTCACCTGGAGAAGATTAAACTCACATCCAGTTAAACCTTTAAACCAACCCATGGCTGCTCACAAATGGAAGGTTGAATTTTATGACGTACAATTCCATCTGTCTTTCTCAGCTACCTGGGTCCTAGATCTGGTGAAGGAACTTACCAACAAACTGCTATACCACTGGAAACTCTGTTTCCTCATCTGACTATCCAGAAAGGGTAGTAATCCCAGTCGACTTCTCGATTTCAAGGATCAAGTACATTAACGTGTTCATATTTTTAAATACTCTGGAGTATATCATGTTGATACATTATTATCATCACTTATTATTGATCTATCCCTTACTATGATGATAGAGACAATGGCTTTCCCATGTTTATCACCATGACCCAAAGAAAGAAATACATTTTATCTAGTAAACTAGGACACACCTATGTAATCAAAGCTGATGAGAAAGTTTTGCAGAACAAAACTGCTTTGCTCTCTATGAAGATTTCTGATATTCTCTATTTTATAGATAGAAAATTTCATACCTTCAAATGGTCCCAGAATGCAGTCTGAAAAGCATGGGTATAGAGGACCATGTCTTTTCAGCTGGGAGCCACCATGGGCCTGTGGGGAGCCTCTGTGTGAATTGGGAAGACCTGACAGCTTGGAGAGTACAATAGAGCTGAACTTTAATCACTATTTGCTCCCTCAGCTGGAAGCATTCGTTGGGCACCCTGCACATTACAGCCCTACATTGAACCCTGGTTAGTACTGGGGTTTGGGAAAGAAGAGTTGGCCAAGGTATCAAAAGGCATCATCCTAGATGGTGAAGTAGACTTTAACATAAGAGGAACAGTTTAGAGTCTTTCCAAATGTGCCTAGGCACAGATCAGATGTGCCCCACAATGCAAGCATGGTCTGGAAAGGATAGGAAGCAGAGAATAAGGTGCTTTTTGCTAAGTCTTCAATATGGTGAGGAATTAAATAAGAAACAAGGAAAAGAGCAATGGAGTAACATTTATCAAAAACCTGCCTTCAGATCCATTATGTGGTTCTGTGAATTAACAACAATGTCTGAAAAAAACAAACAAAAACAAAAAAAACAACAACAATAACAAAAAACCCACAGTGATGTGTGGAGGAACATCATATTTCCAACTCTGTTGCAAATTCTGAAAACCATCATGATCTATCACCAAACATCCACCTCCATCATAAATTATAGGTTGTAATAAGCAGCAATATAAGCTGGGAGAAGATTTCCAGATGTTTCTCCTGCTAGAGGCATACTACCTCCATTGTTGTCATTCCTGTCACCCAACAAGGTCTGGTCAACCAAAGGTGACATCACAGCATTTCAGGGCTCCCCAGAAGGCCTTTCTCACTGGGCAATTCACTGACCAATCTGTCTTATCATGGGCCTAAAAGGACACCATACTCTGCTAGACCAACAAAGTTAAAACTAAGTTTCTTCTTCTTCTTCAAGTTCATAGGAAAGTTAACCAATTGGAACTGCCAAGAAACAAAAACTAAGAAAGACAACTAAAAAACAAGCAAGTCCTGTCCTATTCTTCAACATTCAGTCTACCTGTGTCTTTAGTTTATGGCATACCTTTTCTACTTAATGGAATATTCACTATGACCTTGACATCTGCCTGGTAACATACTAAATTGAATTATTTTCATTAATGTGGTATAGGCTCATAGAGCCAGATAACAAAGAAGCAAATATTTTTCATGTTCTCTTCCTCCCCAACATACATACGAACACCCACCTACCTGACAGTGGTGGCCAATTTTACATGAAAATTGAATTCGAACAGAAAGAGAAAGATTTTATGTTAAAACATTTTGAAATACATAATGTACTACCATTATCCATTAGTTTCTTTTTCTCCATTTGTTTTTGTATTAATTGCTCTCTTTTTTCAGTTTTATTGAAATATAATCAGCATATAACATTGTATACATTGAAGGTATACAACATAATGATTTTATCTACCTATCTCTCTCCTTATCTATATTTGAAACCAATACCACAGTAAGCTTAGTTAGTATCTATCAGCTTACATAGTTACAATTTTTTTCCTGGTGATAATACCTTTTAAAATCTACTCTTGGGGTGTTTGGATGGCACAGTCGGTTAAGCATTCGACTCTTGGTTCTGGCTGCGGTCATGATCTCAGGGTCATGAGATCGAGCCCCACCTGCTGGGGACTCTCTCTCCCTCTCCCTCTGCCTCTCCTCCTGCCATATGTGCATGCATATGGGCTCGCTCGCTCTCTCTCTCGAATAAATAAATCTTAAAAAAAAAAAAAAACTACTCTCTTAACAACTTTCAAATACACCAAACAAGTATTGTTAGCTTTAGCTATCACGTTGTACATGATAGAACTTATTTATTCCAGTTACGAGTAACTGGAAGTTTGTATCTTATGGCCCTGTACATTTTAATAGCTGTTTTTAAAACTCACAACAAGTATTGTTCTTAAAAAATAATAAATATTTTGATATATCTTATAATCTGAATAAATTGACAAAATAACTAATTGATATTTTTATATTTTTTAATATTTTTAATATTCTTTTTTATATTCTTTTAATATTTTTTAGTATTTTTATATTCTTTTTTTATGTTCTTTGCAAGAAGCATGGCTTTCTGATGATGTAACTTGGTTACATTAACAGCAAAGGATATTTATCGATAGCACAAGAAACTTATTCTGCATTTGATACACATGGATCCATGGGAATAGCACCCTCCTTTTCTGACTTGTATGGGAAACACAGCAGCCCCCAAAGCCACCAAATTACCCAAAAGAAATGAAGGCATAGATCCTTGAAGAAATCGCACATTATTGTCTGCCTTACCTCTTCTCTTTTGTGCTATATTGTTACCTTAAAATCATTATGCTGTCAAAAATGTCTTTTCTGTCCTGTTCCCCAATCTTTTGACACTCTTAAGACAGTAGACAGTTCGGCAGAAAGCAGGCATCTCTCTTATGCAGACAAAGCCTGCCAGCCACGCTTGTTTAATCTTGGGTCATAAAAGACCTTGATCAATTTCAATACAGAGCACTGGGCTCCACTTGGCCTTTTCAAACTCTTACCTATTTTTCAGATCTTTATCTAGAACGGTATCTTAGAATTAGGGTTCCTTTAAAACTGTCATTGGATGGAAGCCAATGATCACTGTTATCATTTATCTGCCTACAAACAGTCTCTTCTACCTGGTTCCCCCAACTGCCTTTATGCTTCTTACACCATCTCCAAATCTCTTGATCTTCAGGGAACCTTTCTTCCCTGTTTCCTTTTGAACCTTTAGGAAGAAGAGAGGAGGCAGATTTAATAAGGTCTAAAGGATGTAGATCTGTCTATAGGGATGTTCATAGATGGGTGTCCAGATTTTATCAGAGAGGTTTAAAGAACATAGGTCTGATTTGGAAGGTTAGGGGCCCACTCTGTAGGTGTGGGACAGCCCACGTGTCCGGGCAATAATAATGCCACGTGCAGTGGGGTAAGGGAGGAGAGACCAGCAAACACCCAGCTTGTAGGATTACAGCTGTATTGGAGCAAGATCCGCTTCAGCCATCATCATAGTTCTGGGCCAAGACACCATCCTAGAAAGGGGGATTGCCATATGTAGACAGACCCCAACAAATATGTTCAAGCAGGGCTTCTGTGAGGAACGGTTCTCTATATAACAGCACTTGAAGTTCTCTAGTGCATTATCAGTCTGCATTCTTCCTGTTAGTGCCTCCACGACCATGACCTAGACCTTCTATCTAGATTTTAGCTCCTTGTTGCCTTGATTCCCATGTGTTTCTTTCTCAGTTTTGATGCCTTTCACTTTGCCCAACCTTTTGGATGCCAGCTTCCTAACCAGGATCATGACTCACAAACAGACATCCTACTCTCTGGGGATGGCTTTCCCAGGTCTAAGACATCTGGCTATTTCTCCCCTTGGTGGCCAACCTCTCTAAACTTGACTTCAGCCTGGAGTACCCTTTTCCCCCTTGCCAACCAGGAGACTGTCTTTTCTGACTTCAAACCTCAGGATCTTCCTCTCTAGTCTCATAGCACCATAGATGTACATCTGATTTTACTTATCACATTATATCATCAAGACTAATTAAAGCTACAGTCTACCTCACAAACGCGAGCAACATGAAAATAGGGAAAATAAGACATGCCACTTCTAGTCCCAGAAATATACAAGAGGCTATTAGTTATATGTATTCAGTATATTCTGTTGAATGAATAAGTGAAAATTGGCTACCCTGATTTATAGACCTTATGTAACCAGCTCCCTTCAAATACTCATATCTCTGTATCTAATTGGCCAAACACACAGATAAAATTTCGTTTAAATCAGCTCTCTCATTTTGGCTAATTTTGGATAATACTGTTTAAATCATGTATATGAGTGTGCTATAGACATAAATCTATAACAACAGCTCACTAATTATGTTAGGTGGAAGCTTAGCCATCGTGCTCATTCTGAATTTTAACTTAATAGCTCTATGTTAAGTGACTGTCCTATATCCCAATGAATAAATGTATGTGGAGATCCTATTACTTATTTACCACCTATAAGATGGTTATCCAGATGTGTTAATTAATAAAGTAATGGAGGTATAAAATTGATAATAAAATGTACAGACTTAAAAATTCTAAATCAGGGGCGCCTGGGTGGCTCAGTGGGTTAAAGCCTCTGCCTTCGGCTCAGGTCATGGTCTCAGGGTCCTGGGATCAAGCCCCGCATCGGGCTCTTTGCTCAGCAGGGAGCCTGCTTCCTCCTCTCTCTCTACCTGCCTCTCTGCCTACTTGTGATCTCTCTCTCTTTCTGTCAAATAAATAAAATCTTTAAAAAAAAAAATCTAAATCATTATAATATTTGATCTGCATGACATTTTTAAAAAAAATATTTATTTGATAGACACAGAGAGAGAGAGGGAACACAAGCAGGGGGAGTGGGAGAGGGAGAAGCAGGCTTCCTGCTGAGCAGGGATCCCGCTGTGGGGCTCGATCCCAGGACCCTGGGATCATAACCTGAGCCGAAGGCAGACGCTTAACGACTGAGCTGCCCAAGTGCCCCTGCATGACATTTTTTATTCTTGGAAATGAAACAAATGGACTCCTTTTGACACATGGGGGTGTTCTTCCTTTCCTAGGGAGGACTTGAGGAAACTTGTTTTCCGAGGTAAAGAAGGACCACTGAGATAAAACTTTATATCAATGTCATAACCCCTTTGGGTCTTTATAATTGAAAAAAATTGGGGGGTCTTTTATTCATCCCTGTTACCACACTAGGAGTGCCACTGGCAAATGAAAGTAGCGTGTAGCTCTCCACCAAGAGGAATTTACTATGAATTCTTTGCTTAAGAGGGGCTCAATATCTCACTGGATGCCTTCTACCCAAAGACAGATTTTAGCGGAATCATATCTTGGGTCGTAGTGGTGATCCAAAGCTTCCCAGCTGAGCTGGCTGGCGTGGGTCCAATTTGAAATACTATCTTACTTAGCATTGCTTTCTGAAGACGTCTTCATGCCATGAACTTGAAATGAATATTTCAAAGTACTTTTAGTAGATCTGTAAGAATCATAGCTATCTTGTGTTTATTCTACTTTCCTGATTTGGGCCGCACAAATATTTTCCTGTGGCCTTGCTTAGGTTTGCCCATTTGTGAAATAGGAATCATAATATTTTAACCAGCTGCATTCTTTAAAAAAAAAAAGTCTAATTTGCACCTCTTTGTTACCTTATGCTTTGCTTTTAATTCAAGCTCAGGTGCCAAGTATATCCCTGTTGGAGCACAATGTACAGGTGGAAGAATGAGGTGCCCTGAGTGGAATGACTTCCCAAGGGCAACGCCAAGTACCAAGTGTATGTTACTAGAGCAGAATTTTGGGGCTTTTGGTTGTCAACCCAGTCTTTTGGCCCTAAATCCTTCCAGTTCACTTCTTTCTTCCTTCCTTTCTTTTTCTTTCTTTTTCTTTCTTTCTTTTCTTTCTTTCTTTCTTTCTTTCTTTCTTTCTTTCTTTCTTTCTTTCTTTCTTTCTTTCTTCTTTCTTTCTTTCTTTCCTTCCTTCCTTCCTTTCTTTCTTTTTCTTTGTTTCTTTCTCTTTCTTTCTTTCTTTCCTCCCTTCCTTTCTTCCTTCTTTTTCTTTCTTTCTTCCTTCTTTCCTTCCATCCTTCCTTTTCTTTCTTTTCTTTTCTTTCTTTCTCTCCTTCCTTCCTTTCTTCCTTCCTTCCTTTTTTTCTCCCCTTCCTTCCTTCCTTCCTTCTCCCCTACCTCCCTTCCTTCTTCCTTCTTTCCTTTTTTCCTTCCTTCCTTTCTTCCTATTATTATGATTTTTTTAAGTTAATGGACACCATGAACAGAAACTCCAAGAAGTTTAAATCAGGCCATTCAAAGAATACATAAAATCCAGTTTTTCTTTCCTTCTATATTTTTTCATATTCTTATGTTCTAAAATAGCGAGCTTTAGCAATACATACTGTCTTTTTTCCAAGGCACATTACTCTTTCATAAGTGTGAGTTTTAAAAATAGTTTTGTTAGGAAAGATGGGTCAGACACAATCATTTGTAAAGGAAGAAACTGAGGTAGAGAGTGACTTAGTGATTTGCTTGGGGCCATTCATGACTGAGCACAAGCCCGCTTGGACTTTGGAACTTAATTTATTCCAGAGAAGGGCCAAGTTCCAGACTATGCAACTTACACATGAAAAGGCAACCCAAACAAGACTTCTTTCCTGAATTTTAAATAGAAGTCTTAAATTGCTTGCAAGTAAGCATAAAATTCCAAGTTTTTACTGTGCAAAATCCTATAGTATAGGCACACAGATGAACAAATAAGCAGGCAAATGCCTAGAATGAAAACAAAAAAGAACACCTTTTTCACATTAAAATTACATTGTAGGATGTATTGTGCATATTAGGAGATAAAAATATTTTTACTTGTGTATAGGTTTCGTGGTCTGCATTACCAATGCACAATGAAGTTATAATCACGTGTGACTATTTCCCTTGTCTGTTTTAAGCTCAACTAAGAGGGGTTTTTTTGAAGACTTATTTATCCACTTTCGGGAGAGAGAGGGAGCAGAGGGAGAGGGAGAAAAGCAGACACACTGCTGAGCATGGAGCTCCAAAGGGCACTCAATCATGACCCCAACCCCAAGACCACAACCAGAGCGGAAACCAAGAGTCCATCACCCAACTGACCAAGCCACCCAGGCACCCCATCCATTATGAATATTTTTTTAACATTTTCTTGGTTCCCCCATGACTCTTGGAAAAATGTTATCTAAGTGACAGACATCTGAACAAACCAACCATAATGGGAGTCGTGTTTGTGTCTTAAACTACAATTTCTCGAACATTTGGCCGTATGGTATATTTGATCACGATGTGGTCACCAAAGTACATTTTACATCCCACAGCTTTCCATTTCTAGCCCCAAATCTGAGCAACACTGTGGCAAGACAGAACACCTCAAGAAGTGGCCCCAGAGATGAAAAGCCCAGCGATTGCTAGAAGGCCAGAGCAGGCAAAATGAAGTCTGTGGTGAGAAATTACAAAGGGTAAAGCACTCGACGTCCAATAAATAACCAGTGATATTTGTTGTTATTTTTTAGCTCTCCATGGATGTTGATCATGATTCCGTTTTTTTATGTTGAACTCTATCTGCATGTGAGTATGCTTGTTCTAGGTGCTACATGTGCAAAGAGAAACCACTTAGAATATTTAAGTGCACATTAAAAAGGTGAAAAGTTCCAAGGATTCTTTAAGTCGCAAATTTAACAGCAAGCAGATAAAATTACCCCCCAAAAGCCAACGTCGTTATTTATATACAAAATAACCTTTACCTTTCCGTTGCCAACGTTGTTGGGCTTGACCTTCCATGCCCCTGGATTTTCAGCATTGGTTTATAAAAACTCATATAATCCGAGGAAAAATAAAGATTTTTTTAAAAAATGGAAAATAAGCAGTCCTAAAAGACAAATATCCCGGAAAGCATAGGATAGGGAAACAAAACAAAACAACAACGAAAACAAAAAAAACAAAAAAACAAAAAAACAGAACTTAAAACAGGGTGACTGGAATGAATACTGATGAAAATTCTGAGTTTTGTGTTTACTTTGGGTTCTATTTATGCGGCCGCTCTCCCTCCAAGTAAGGGAAGTTTTTAACAATGCTTTTAACAATGATCTCTCAATAAATTCAAAACAGTCCCAGGGTTTAACAGAATTTCATACAACTTTATGGCTTGGAAGGAACTAAATAGACTTATAGGTAAATTTCTCAAAACAAATCATTTGAGGCAATATCCTAAGTGGAAAGTTTCTGTACCAAGAATTTTTTTTTTTCCCCAGAAATATATGGATGAATTAACACCATAAGCTTGAAATGGTAATTTTATGTTAATCATCTTCCACATTTCAGAGTGCATCGATACTTTCGTGCAATGCACAAATGTGCTCTTGCGTGTGTGTCTGGGTGTGTGTGTGTATCTGTGCGTGTGCATGTGTGTGTGCATAGGTGTTAATTGTGAGTCCGCGCTTCATACACAGGCTGGGTTCATCATAGCGAATTCTAAATGAAGAAATAAATGTCCTTGACATTCCATTTAATAGACAGTGGGTGGCACCATCTTAAGGAGCAGATGATGTAAGGTTGCTTTTGGCACTATTTTCTTTATTTGGGCTACAAACTCTATCCAAATTGTGAAGGACTTTCCACATTAGCAATTAATAGGGCCCCATTATGCTAACTATCATCCAACTTAGGACATCTTAGAGGAAAGATAAGAGATGAATAATTTGAAGTAATTTTCTTGTAATCATGCCAATCACTTGAGCAAAGTAGTTATTAAAGGAAACAGTATTATGATGAATTATAGGACATCTAACACTGAATACCTTTTCTTATCAGCTGCTTATAGTTTCTGATTCTTAAAAAAAGGCAAACAAGTAGAAGTCTATTTCGAATAACACTCATCTTACTGTAAATAATAGTTTGTTTAGCAAACCCTGAATTTTAATGAGGCTTGAAAGACAGACTTTACCTTCGTTTCTGCGCATCTCCTTGAAAAGAGCTGAAGTTTGCCGCTTTACCTTCCCTTAAAAGGTAGATGTAACGAGCATGAGTCACCTTTGATGACAAGGATTCTTCCAGTTCAGATTTGCTGAAGTGATTAGACATTATTTATCTAATTAAATGCTCAAAACACATCATTATTGAAAGGAATAAATTTAGTACATTTGTTGAGCAGTGTTAACTGAAATGTAACTGCACATCATTTGACTTTTTAACATTTTATTATATCTATTAAGTCTTTCTGTGCTTAATTAAATCAACTTATTTTTTACAGTTAATTTAACGTGATTTCATTTTCGTTACAGAGTCTGAATCAGATATTATGGAGAAAGCCAACTGTATACACAAATTAAGCTTTGACTCCTCAGGTGCTCTCTTGCATTTCATTCAAGTCTGGCACTTCTAGGGATTACCAGGATGTTA
The DNA here is from genome assembly GCA_028534135.1 of Potos flavus. Lineage (NCBI taxonomy): Eukaryota > Metazoa > Chordata > Mammalia > Carnivora > Procyonidae > Potos > Potos flavus. The sequence continues at coordinate 73,862,455 of CM052885.1, forward strand.
AATGGATGTTATTTTTCACATGGTGGAAAGCTGACTCTTCGTCTTTTTCTTTCTTTAATGCAACCGTTTTTAAGGCTAGAGAACCATCAGATTTGTACTCCTTGCCTCACTGATCACGGCCAACGTTTGGAAGAAATCTTTTTTTTTTTTTTTTAATGCTTGGGAAAAAGTAAATAGGAATATAAATGTGGATGGGGAAGCATCAGTCGCCGCCTCCTGGGAGCTGTACTTCTTAATTGTCCTCATAGGAACGATGGTGTTGAAACAATAATAGTATCCAGTCCCCAAGAAGGCACAAACTATCTGAGTGGCAGTAAGTAGGAGCCGGGCATCATGGAGGAAGAGATTTCCTTCTTGTTATTATTATTATATTCAAATGAGTACCTCTTGGTGATCAATATGGAACAGTATTCTTTCCTCCGCCAGAACCCCAAACTATAAAATGGGGGCGAGGGGAGGAGCAGCCTGAAAGCCACAAATGTTTGATGCCAATCAACGGCAGTGAATCGTGAGACACGGGGATGAAGGGAGCAATTTGGTACATTCAAATCTACCCTGAAAAGTGTTAAAATGGAGAGCGTGGCTGGAAACAAATGGGAAAGCAAGATTCAAAGGTTGCAAGTGGTGGTGGAAAATTCTAATTAGACATTTACGTCAGCTTGCAAAGCTCCTTGTTTTTCCCAAATGTTGGAGTGTTTCTTGTTCTGTCAGTCTTCAATTGAAAGTCCTAAAAGAGGGGAGGTTTCTGAAACCCTCATGGAACTCTCGGGACGGTGAATTTAAAAGGTGGCCCCAGATGCATTCGCTGGGGACGAAGTACCCCATACCAGAGAACAAAATGAAAACAAGAAGCTAAAAAAAAGAAGAAAGTGAACGTATGTCTGTCCCTGCGCCCTCCCCCAGCCCTCCCCCCCCCCCCCCAGGGGCCTGTGAGCTTCATCAGAAATGGCCCGCTCCCTTCACTCCAGGTGCCCACTGCTGGCTACTCGGAGGCCACTTGGACTGGCTTCGATCCCCCCGGGGAGGTGTTCATGATCGCAAATTTGGCCAAAAGATTTTTTTCATTACCCTCCAACATTTCCTTTCACCTCCAACCTCAAGGCAGGGCCCTGGCTTTCCCTTTGGAGCTGGGAATATAAAGACGTGGGGCCATCCGGGCTGACCCGGAGGGCCCTTCTGTCAATCACTGCCTCCCCATCCCTGCTCCCTTTCACACCAGGCAGCTGGACCCATCGCTGTCAACCAGGTAACAACCCCCAGACAATAGCGGACTGAAAGCCTGGTCTAGACACTCTTTTAGCCACTTATTTGCTCCTCTTGGCAGCTGTTGAAGCATAAATAAGCAGTTTGTAATCAGAAAGCTGACATCATCGCAGCTCGGCTGAGAGGGGAGATTGTTCCTCAGCACTGAGCGGCTTTTTTGTGTGTGTGTGACAACAGATTCTGGGGTGGGGATGCAGATTTGTGCCATGCTAAGCTGGCCTTTCTTTGATTTATAGAAGACAATTGGACCAGGTCCCCAGCTCCTGGACATCCCAGAATTATTCTTTCGTGTTCAGTTCCTGATGGCCAGTAAAATCGGATAATTTCCACAACTGGATGGAAATGGGGCATGGGCCGGTCCTAGGTAGTAGGAACAGAGTGGGGTACATGGGAAGTTTAGACTTGAGACATTTTCTGGGCCACCGGACGTGCGTCTCATGAGCCCCTTGCAAGTGCGCCTGCGGGATGGTTTGGGTGGGAGACACCGAGGGGAGGTTTGATACTAGATATACATGTCTGAGTGCTTTGAGAAATGAATAGTTTCACAAAAGGCAGCAGAGAAACGGGTGTGTTTATTCCTGCTTCCCAAGTGTGGCTTGTTGTTTTTTCTTTCTTCCTTTTTTTTTTTTTCCCTCTCAAGATCAAGTTTGCCATTCAAAGTGATTGGCAGTTGTCCTCGTGAAAGAGAATAGACATGAGCCATTCTCTAGAAACATTGACTCTCCATCACCTCCACAGCTGAGAAACCCCCTCTGTAGGTGTCTCCCCTCCCCCAAAAAAACTGGCTTTGTTATTGGGAGGGACAGAGATGGCAAGATGGCAGAAGTTATTTATTTATCATAATTGATTTCTTATAATTGTTTTGAGGATGTTCCCAAAGGAAGGAGAGCTTCTCTGGTTTCCTTTAACAGTGTGGTTCTGATCGCCCTGATGTCTGCCTGGGACAACTGACTCAAGGTCCATTCGCAAATGGCGGGGCCGAATGAATGTCAGGATGCCACAGAGCTTGCTACCTGAAACCCATTCAGGTAGTTTTGCCCATCTCCGGTTTCACTTACAAAAAAAAAAAAAAAAAAGGCATTTCAACAAAAATATTGACTTCCTAGCTCCCTGAGGGTTTCTGGTATTAGTTTGCTATAAGTAGCTCATGATTTAGAGTACAAAGGCATTTCCAGAATGCATGTTTAACAAAATGACATAGCAGATAATTGAAATTTATTTGCAATTTTCAAACTACAATAAACACAATTCTCCTTTTCTTTCATTAATAATCGCACGGCTAATGCATAGCAATCCCTCTGCAGCTTTTACAAGCAAACTTGAGCTGCTGTGTTGTAATAGCTGGAAAAGTTAATGTAGCTTGAACAAGGTTCCTAATTGTCCCTGTCTCTGTCATATTTGTCTACTTGAATGGTCCTAAATACCACAGCGATTAATTACTACAGAGCAGGTATTACAAGATGTTATCATCCTTCCCCAACTGTCTGGGTGAATGGAGAGAAGCAGGAGACTGTTCCAGTGTTTCATCTTTGCTCTCCCTGTAAGGCACTTTAACCAGAAGATTTAACGTGTCAAAGTTAACTGCGTTCTCTAGCAGATATTCACATTCTAATTAAAGATTAAGAACGTAGTACATTACACTGTGATTTGTCATACATGGCTTGTTAAATAGGAAACCTACCGGGATTCCCTAACATTTTATAAACATTATTCAGGGCTTTTAATGTGGGCAAAGAGAAAGATGATTCAACTGCATTGCAGTATGGAAAGCAGGTCGCCCTCCACCCCCTACCCCTCCCGCCCCCCAGTAAATAACGAAACCGGGGCACTTGGGCAGTTTGGAAACTGTTTTGCTGTAGAGATTTTGTTCCAACCATGAATTACCTCTGGTTTGTATTTGGTGGTGAAGGGGGAGATCTTAATGATTATCCCTCGGCAGTTGTTTTTTTTTTTTCTACTTTTGCTTTTTGCTGTCAGCTAAGTAGAGGAAGGTAAGAGCCTTTGTTTGAATTAGAGTGCCAAAGGACGGAATAAAGATGAAACAGTGTTTCAATATGCAGCCTGAGCTTTCAGTTGATTCTCATCGCCCTGATCCACACGGTTTCTAGCACTGGTGGCACAGGACTGGTTCACATGCTATGATTGCCTGAGGAATAAATTAATGAGGTTACTGAGACACTGAACATTTGCATATTCACGGATGCTTATTAGGTAGAAAGTGAATGCCAGGTGCACTAAATTTGGGGGATACAGGATTTGTTAAGAATTAACATCTTTTCGTTCCTCAGAAAAGGGGTGTCTTGTCACTAAAAATACTACGCAGGCAAAACTCCTGCCTCATAACTATCTGCATAATTGTGATATAATAGAAAACCAAGGCAAGAGAGGGTCTTGCCTGCAAGCAACAGAGAAGGACTGCAGTGCCCTTGTTATAGGGAGACCTGGATGCGGTGGTTCTGGAGCGTAAAAGGAAACAAATGCCTTGCTCTATTTGGATTTTAGGCTTTAATTATGCTGGTGGCGTGCACAGCCGAACACGATGCCATCTTACCGAATGCAAAATTATCAATTTAAAGAGACCTTTACATTTGTAAATATTATTATTGACAGGTCGCCAATCTAAGCTGGAGCAGGGGAAAGCTTTTCTAAGGAATTAGGTCCAAACCAGAATCACAGAATTAGTCTCGACTGTTTCTCTAAGGGGGGCATCGGTCCATAGTTCCGTAGTTGGGGATTTCTGCTGGGGCTGTGTGGCAATATACTATTTGAGCTATTTGTATCTCATTATTGAGAGTTTTTCTGCTGCTCTGGGTTCTGGCTTGGAGACGATCTCCTCAGAGCTCAAATGGGCAGATTTCTTATTCCTCTTGTCCTTAGGAATACTTCATAAAACAGAATGATGACTGTCATGTTTTTCAGAGCACTGTGCAGTGGGAAAGACTTCCTGGTCTTTTTTGCTACCATTTTATACAGGTAGGTTTTCTTTCTTTCAATCTCTTTTTAATTTTTTATTTTTTCCTCTTTAGAGAAAATGATTGGCAGCATCCAACCTCAAGGAACTGATCTATCAAAATCAAGCTGGGATAAGTATTTCTTTGAGAAATAATATATATTTATCAACAAGCTCTATTCTGCCCCCTTGTTTCACTAGACCTTGCATAGCACTTCCCTTTCCTGGTAAGGCCAGTGATAACCCTATATTAAGAACATAGCGTATCTGTGTGTGTGTGTGTGTGTGTGTGTATTATATATATGTATTATATATATTATTTTTTCAACGATTCCCTTATGTGCATTCTATATACATTTTACGATCCCTTTTCCTGATTTTTAAAAATATTTCCAGCAGCTAAACAGGATTTTGAAAGATACTTTCCCTGTTTTGAAAAATAGTCTTTAAATATGAATGAGTTAATGTCTGCACAGAGAAAAGTCCAAGGGGCTCTCAGTGTTAATTTCAGTATTGCATCAGACTTCAGCTTTTCATTTATTTTGTAGAGGTTCAGAGGTAAGAGTTATCATCAGAACAAACCCCCTCTAAATAATCTGTGCATGTTTTACATTTCGATCTGGTCTGCCCCACAAATTTTTGATGCCTTCATAATCGTACTGAAAAATCACGCTGATTTCGATGTGGCACAGTTGTAAGCAGGAATCTATATATTTTCATCGAGCATTACAGATTTCTTATTATTTGTTGCTAATATTGTATGAGACTTTTTTTTTTTGAAATGCGTTTCACCCCAAAAGGGCCTGCCTGAAAACCCACACTGCAGTGAAATCACTGGCGTCCGGGGTTTTTGTCACATACACAGAGCACAGATTTTTTTGATTATGTAGATTTCTTTTCCTACTGCAGTTTCATATGCAAAGCATGCATCAGCCACATCCATGCTATCTCCTAAAGCAGTCATTCTGAAACCCAATCTGGGGACAGTGCAGACTAAATAAAATTTCATTTTGATTTGGCCTCCCGCTGTGAATAGGACTGCTTTGTCTCAGCCGACAGAACCAGCAAGCCAGAAAGGTATGTCCTATTTTGCATGGCTGATGGTGTGTCTTGAGGCTCACAATCAGGCCGTCCTGCTCTTGGGCTCCGCGGCACCTCCACTCGTCTTTCTCTTTCCCCTTCCACTCGTCTTTCTCTTTCCCCTTCCATTTGCTCCCGTGCTGCCTGTCGTCTACCTGCAGGGCACAGCCGTGGCAAACCCACACCGATTGTTTACTTTGGCATATGTTTAATAGCTTGCGTGGCTGTTTGCATTTTTTTTCCACTGTCTTTGTTGGTGGTGGCTTTTTTTTTTTTCCTGTTTTGGTTTTTGTTTTGTTTTGCTCTCCTTGCCCACATTTGCCTTCCCTGTTCCTCAAGGTGTTGAATACTAAAATACTAACTTAAAGAAAAATTGTTTAAGGGCTGCGATGATGCTCCAGAGATTTTTACTGGAAGATTTGTCATGCTGCATTTTATTGTAAATTTGAGGATGCGTTTAACAGCTTTGAAGGACTTTAGTTTTCATGGCCCTTTTGAGCCTATTTGGCAGAAAAGCAATTGCCCATTTTAGATAAGGGGGAAAATATAAAATAAAGACTCTCTTCCAATGGGATTGAACTGTTTTTGCCATCTTGGTGTGTTTTAGAAAATGCATTGAGGTGTTTGCTGAAGAGCAGCTAAATATGATGATTTTTAAAGGGACGACCTTCATCTGGAATCATCTCACTAGAGATGGCATTGTGGTAAACACTCTCCTTACACTTGTCCCACCTTTTGGAGAATGCATTGGCAATCGGGACAACCTGCTGTGATGTTCTCAGAAGCAGCCCTGGATACAATGGTCAAGTGCCAGGGAGGCTGACAGTGGTAGGAACTCTCCTTTCAAGCCCAGTCATGTTCTCCTTGGAGTTGTCATTGCCCTAAATCCCTTCCTATAGTCCCATAAGGAAAAGAAGTTTTTCACTCGCTTACTTATCGATGTATCATTAATCTAAATTAGATTATGGCAAACTGGTAAAGAGGGATAGATAGTAAATGCATTGCTTAAGAGAAGGGCGGGGAGTGACTGCTCTCTGACCCTGGGCTCAGCATAAGTCATTCTGCCTACAATTTAGAGGAATAATAATAATTTAAAAAATACTAATTAGCATAGGGATCCCATCCACTCACACCCACCTAAAAGTTAGAAATCAAATAAGTCACATAACTTGGTAGAAGGTCAGAAAATTAACTTTCATAAATCCATGTTTCACCCATCCCAATGGTCTGTGGTAAGTTCTTGATGCCATTTCTGAAATTCAGTGAGTGAGGGTTTTCTTTTTACCCCAAAATCTTGAAGTTCACCATTGCATACCTGTTAGCCAAGATCTTTGGGAGAGGAGATTCTTTAGTAATTTGTTGAGAGCTCTCCTACTTACCATGTACAACAGGTTGAAGAATAAAGTAAAAGTTGAAGAAGATGTGGCAAAAATAGTAGCCTGAAAACAGCATAAGATGTTGTTTGATAAAGATGGTGCCATCTTACACCAAGAAGAGGAAAATGGCGGTATTGGGCACCACTGGTAGGGTTTGGACTGACAGATGGATAATTTCCAGTATTACCCAATAAGAAGTCTTTTTGCTCTACGCTTGCTAACAGAGCCACTTGGTTGTATTATAGCTTGTTAGTTGATGATTTTAAAAAACCCAGATTTGTATTTTGTCTAATTTGTACGAGTTCTTATAAGGGCCACTTGTTGGCATTATAGGGACTTTCTGATAACCAAATGACTGTTTTAAAAAGTAAATCTGTTATGTTGCTGCATAGGCTTTTTTTTAATGCAATTATTTAGCCAAGATCAAATACCTTTTTAAAAATTACAACACAAACACTGGTTTTGGAAAACAAGGTACTCATGAAGGATCTATATGTCCTTAAAATACATAGGCCTATATATCTTCTTCTCTGTATATGTGTGTATAAATATATATATATATATACACACATAAGGTAGAGACTGAAGCAATTATACTATTAAGAAGAATCTCAAAGCCTATTTTGAAGATAAAAATCAATACATATATCTAGCAGACAGATTTCTACACTATGGTTGGATTTATCATAGACATGTGAAATATACCAAAAGTTTGCATTGAGCCACATGATATTTTTATCAATTCATCAGTTCATCCTGGATTTCACCTTCAGGAGACAAAGTATTATATCATGTCATTTGGAAATGACCTCAGTGAAGAACCATTGTCTGCCTTCCATAAGTCTATGCATCTCTGTCTTTGGTGTCTGCCATGTCTCTCTCCCTCCATGTTTTAGTTCATGTGCTCCATAACTATGAGAGCTTGCTGTGTCTGCAAGCACTTAATATAATAATTTGATAAAAAATATTGAAGGTAATGACTGTAATGGTGGTGCGTGGCATGTGAGTTGAGTTTATACATATTTTATTTGCTAATGTTTGTGATGACCACAATCTGACCTTCCATATCTCATTATCTGGATCCCTCTACAATTAAGAGAAAGAACACTGACCAAGGCTAAACGTACATTGTGGCCAAAGACAGATTTCTGTTTTCTGTTGACCCCTCCTAACTCTCGGGAAAGAGTGGATACTCAATGAATCTTTCCTGAGAGAATGAATGAGTGAGTGAATGACCCCTGTTGAGCACAGGCGGAGAAGAACAGGTGCCCCCTTCACTGGCTGGAGCCTGCCCAGCAGTCATCATACATCAAGGAGAGAAAGAAGTTTGAAAGCCACAGGTTCTCCACCTGGGGCCCACAGTCTTCCTAGGCATGTGAATCTACTGAAAACGCATGCATATTTGTCCAAAGAAATAAATTACATAACAGGCTCAAACCCCAGGCTCTGGGGTCTAAATAGAACCCCAGATGGTGAGGACCCAGGAGTTCTAAGAAGATCTAGCTAGAGGAGCATCGCAAGGAACAGGGGAAGGAAAACATAGCGTTCTCTGAAAAGGTCTGGACAAGAATAAGAAAAGAGATTCAATTTCTTTATACTCTGTAATGACTTCTCAGTATGGAAAGTTTATTTTACATCTCTGTAGACATGGTAAACGAAAACCAGAAACAATAAAGAGAATGCAAGTAGGAATCCAGACACTAGGCACTGAGGAGATACCACTGAATCTTTGGAGTCACTTCTCAAAGTATCATGCTAGATTTGGAATAAAACAGTTTATGTTGTTTTTATAAAAATAGTTACATTTAATAGAGAGGCCAGGTACTATACTGATCTTAATCTGAAAAAAAAAAATATTCTATTTAGATGTGTGTGATAATCTTAAAGGCCATTATAGATCCAAAAAACCCACCAAGAACTATGAATATTTGGATTTTCTGTTAAGACTTAGGCAGCCTGGGAAAAATCCCCACAGTGCCACAGATTAGGGGAGAGAGTAATTAGTCTCTGAACAATTTGAAATCTAACTTTACTACTGGAGAGAAGACTGCTACTTGACCTATGAAATCAAAAGTGGTATGGTCAGAAAATCTCTGTACACTGTGACTTTCATGCACTTGGAAATAATCTTAGACCTCAATATTTTTGAGGTCTAAGTGAGAAAGTGTCCAGGAAATTTGAATGTCCAGAATACACAGGACCTGAGTATTAAAGGTACACCACTGGACATTTTCCATATGATGCTTGTCCTTAAAACATTGAAGAATGGACATGTTTCTTATAAAGCCCACATCAAAATGGCAATTGCCCTAGTCACGTGATCAGACAGAGGGAGGCCCTGTAGTTGAGCTTCCCTGGCTACTCCTGGTTGTGTAAGGGGTAGATGGTGTTGTCACAGGGCAAGATGGCCCCAGAGGAGGCACTGGCCCCTGAGCTCATTGGAGCACATTGCAGGGAAGCAATTCTCTAGGCAGACAGGGATGAGGTGAGGTCACATGGGCAGGAGGAGTTACACACCCTTCCCCTATCAATTCTATCCAAGCCGAAATGAAGAATCACATGTTCACTAGCCCCAGACTGCTTCCAGGAAAGCAAGCAGGCATCTAGAGACCAGACACACAGTGGACTCAGCAAGAAGGCTGGAAGAAAATATGAAGCTATCATGTAAATCCAAGAATTCCCACTTTATTCCCAAGGCCAGTAGAATTCATAAATTGTACCCACCTTTCCCGACACAGTAGAATGTCCTCTTAGGGAGAGAAGCACGAAGGGGGCAAATACAGAAGAGAATAGGCATTTTATCCAAGTGGAAGAATGAATACCAATCAAGAAAGACGGCTGAAATGATCGGGCCTGACAGCTCCAAACTTGATTGGACATTTAATTAATTTCTCTCCCTTACCCTCACTCACGACTGATTGAGGGCTCAGGAAGAAGCCAAGATAAGCTGCAACCAAAATAAAGAAAATAAATGCTATTTTTCACTTTATATACGAGTTGTATTGTGACGACAATTTTGCAATCAGGTACACTTAAAAGATTCTTGGTTTTCACATAAATGCCTACCACCAATAACCCAAGGAAATATTAGAAACTTCATATGCCAATCTCAGAAAAAGAGGGGGAAGTAATGTTGAACAAATACTGATTGCAATGTGTCAAATTAATCTTCAGTACCTGCCATACAATATAACTTTGACTCTAGAAGATTAGACTTCTTTTATGTATGGATTTTTCACAACAATTTCTCCATCTCTGGGATGGATCCTTGATGTACAAGGGTGGGCCCCTTGCTGCACTGAAAATATCTTGAATCCAAGTCCCTGACCTAGCTGATAGGCTCATCTCAACAGGGGGCGCAAATAAAGCCAGGTTCTCTTTCCCTAGAACATAAAATTTAAAACCAAGAAGCCCACATGCTGAGCGACATTAATGTCAAAGGGCGGAGGACACATTGTCTACCACATTTCAGAAGACCTAGAAACTGGCCACCTTTCTTCTTCTGCAGACTTATTTGGTCAACTCTTTACATTTAATGCCTTGAAATGTCACAGTGCTATCTTAATGACTTCACCCCTTTCACTTAAGTTTTCTAGAGTTGCTGGTTTTTTTCAACTTACATGCTGCCAGCAAATATGGGAATAAGAAATTCTTAGAAATCAGTGAAACATCCTAGACATTGGACCGTGTAGCCTAAGGAAGGAAGCATAGAAATGGTGAACTTAGTCTTGGACTTGCAGCCATGTGCTGAAACTAAAAGTTATTCAATCTAGTAATGGATACAAATGTTCCTGATATCCACCAGAAGTTTCTAGAAAGGCACATAAGTGTCTTAGCAATGCCAACCGTTGATAGCATGAGGATGCTATCTTATAGAGTTAAGTGTCCCAGGTATGGTCCATAGAATAACTTTCCTAAAGTTATGTAATATTCCTTCTGTTCCATTGGCTTATTTGTTCATGTAAGACATGTATCAGTTAGCATGAATATAAGCAGAAAACCAGCTTAAAATTCAAGATAAAAGTCAATCAAGAAATATCACAGCATTCAAGGATAGAGGCAGAACCCAGCCACTACTATTGGGATCTAATTTCTTCCTAAACAGAGACCAGGAAAGGAGTTTTGAAACATCGGAGGAAAAGGAATAGAAATCTTGAGTTTTAAAACATATATTATTTTGAAAGTTTGCTGTTAAAACATAGTCTTTTCACTTTACCAGTAAGTCAAATTGGTAAAGTGGTCTAAAAATAAAAAAGAACAGTGAGTGTTAGGAATGAGACCTAAGTTAAGGCTTGGTTTTCCTATAGCTCCTACCTTGTAATATTTTATGGCCCTATACAATAACGCAAATTTTTCATATTAATGTCAGTGGCTTTATTAAAATAATGATTATTGATAGATAATATATTATCATAAATGTTTTCATAGAGCAGGAAAAATGCTCTTTTAATCTATAACATGCAAGGATGGTATTATAAAAAAAGCTAGTATAGAAATCGACAACTTTGAGGAAAAAGGCTTCAACTGATTGTTTTAAATGGTTTGTTCTGTGTCTGTGTAAAGGGCAAAAGAAGGTGAATTTAGCTATACCATTATCGCCCGCCCACATTAAGAATGTATTTATTCTCCTCGAGCCCATTACAGACTGCTGTGCTTTACACTTATATACTTTTTTTGCTTATTAAAAAAATACTTGAATCTTTTAATATTAAAGAAGAATGCCTTTAAGGAGGACAGTATATGGGGGAACAGACATATTTTTCAAGAAGTAACTATCTGAGGACTAGCTAAGTAAGGACTGAGAGCAGATTTTCTTTTCTTTTCTTTTCTTTTTTTTTTTTTTTTTGCCAGCTAGCTATTAGTATTTGGGGAGTGTAAACACTAATGAGGGTGAGGAGCTAGGTGGAACAAGGGGATTAGGGTTTGGGGTAATGGGATGAAATTACGAAAAGGGAAATTTAGGTTGATTACCAATTGAAAATCTTCTTAATGTTGGGCCTATTAGACTGTAGGGTAATCTTCCAAGGGAAGTGGTGGGACTCCCATTGCTTAGATGCTTAAAATTAGAGTGGACAGAGCACTATCAAGAACTCCCTGTGGTGAATGATCTACCCTGTTGTGTGGAATGAGCGAGTTCACCTTGGTTGCCTTTATAGGCTCAAGCTTTCACACGACCTGGGGAGGGAAGGGAAGACAAACGAACCCCGTCTGTCCCACACAGACCCACCATGCCCAAGTGATGGGGCAAATCATTTAAAAATATCTCTTCTTTTCACATGGAACAGCCCTTCTAAGGCTGGCTTCCACAGAACCCCTTCCGCTCCCCCGAAAAAAGACAGTTCTGTTGACAAGAAAGACTTTCCCAAAGATACACGTTTCCGACCTAGGAAGTTCACATCTTTCTGACGTTACAGAAACCGGTGTCTTGTGTCGTGTGGTACTCTGCTTTTCAGTCAAGTAAAAATTGGAGCAAGCAGTCCAATGAAATTTTAATAGTATGGCTACCATGACATTTGTGGGCATATAGGTTCTCTCATCGTAGAAAGACAGACAAATGGAGGGAATGGGAAATGAGAAACAGCTACAGACTGAGAGAGAACAGATCGGATTAGCCATTAATGAGCATTGTGCCAGATTCCAGGTGAAAGTAGGGAAGAGTGATTCCATGAGAAAAACGGGCATTCCCTTTTGTGCCCTTGGAGCCCATGACAGTACCTGGAAGTCCACTTCAGAAAAGGGTCTTTTGCTGAATGGGAACATTTCTGGAAATGGATACATCAGAGAAGATGTGGTCATATCTTCTGATTTTAATCAAATCTTGTTTCACACTCTTTGATAAAGGTTCCGTCAGTCATAATAAAATTTTTAAAAAATATTATATCCATGTGGTATTAGGTTAGCTTTTTCTTTTTTCTTTTCCCTCAGAACGTCTCTCTGTTCTGGCTTAAATAAACATGCCCAGGCTTTTACAAAAGCCTTCACAAAAGAAGTGAGGCAGGAGATATTGTAGATCTCTATATAAATTGAAAGGACAATGAGAGTCAGAGACGTGAACGTCACAATCAGGCATCCGATGCTGAACATCCCCTGCTTGCTGGAGGTGACACAGGAGGCTGGACACCATGGGAAGGTGAGGGCAGAGAGAACAGGGCCCCGAATCTCTGTTAAGTACAGCCAGCCTCCTCACTGTAGAACCAAGTAGAATGTCAACAGACTTACTCTTCCTTCATTGTTCGTCTCACCTTTCTAGTAGACAGTGGCTACCAAGGTAATTCTTGCTCTTCAGAGAAGATAATTTGGGGCAAGAGAAAGAAAAGTACAGTACTTTTCTTTCAATTTCCCTTCGGATAATTGTTGTGCAAGAAAGGAGATGGTTAAAAGATTAAAATTGTATATTCTATATGACATGCTGTTCTAGCTTCCCATTTCTTCCTCATGGTAAAGTCTTTCTGTCTTTAAAAAGTTTAATGTTTCATTTGATTACAAAATCACTGTAGTCTACATCAATAAAAATATCTCACTCCTACCAACTGGGTTTCACACATAAAATGAACATTTTCCGGAAAAAAAAAAAATTATCTTTTTTTTCCCTTGTGGGAAACAATTTCTTCAGAAATATGTGATTGTACACAAAGAAATGTATGTTTCAGAGTTCACACACTTACACGTGATCTATTGCTTCAACTTGCTGCCTGAAACAGATCTGTGTGACACTTATTTAAGAGGAATGCTATTTGGAAATGACCTAGGTCCTCTGTTGTGAGCTCAAGGTTCTTGAAAAATTGGCAAATGCATCCTAACCACTAGGCTGCAGCCAACTTTGAGAATGGTGCTGTTGGCTGTGGCCTCCTTCTGGGGGTGCCATGGCCCACAGCACAGTTTCAAAAAATCATGAGCCCAAGGAAGATACCAACTTAGAGGGAAAGTACAGAAACACATTTTTTCCCCTCTATTCTCTTCCATTCTTGACAAGGGGACTTGATAGTTGACAAACTCCATTTTATGGATAAGGAAGCAAGTGATTTACTTTCATGAAAGAGATTGCTTGTGGTTAGGATTCTAGTCTCCCAAAGAATGCATGTACTCCTGTTCTGAGAAGTCCCCAGATCACCAGTTAGGTAGGATAATCTTAAGGTCAAAATATGGAATCTGAGCAAGGTTACTCATCTGAAATGAACACCAAAATGTTTTCACTCCAAAAGTGCAACTCTCCTGAAAATATTTCCAAGTCACTCAAATGTACCTTGAAAACAGTATATGCAATATTAAAATCTCCAAATACTCACCTCTTATGTCCAATTAAGGGATGGATTTTTTCTTTCTTTCTTAGATCCAGACATTGCTATTTACTTTTAAGACAATAATACTTCATATGTATATGTCTTTCCAAAGCACTTTCATTTATCTTTTATGAAATGTTCAATTTTTATTACCAAAAAGTTTTTAATTTAATAACTGAATGTTATTTCACCAACTGGTAGAGGAAAAGCAGAGTTGTAATAAAATTCACATATAATAATAAACTCGGCCGTAATAATAGATTTTAACAAATTGTGATCCCTTAATGCATTTTCCATCATATCTGTTGAAGTAGGCTTTCAAATGAGAGTGGAATATTTATATCTCATAAAAATGATGTGTCCTTGTTGAGAATAGGGATTAAAGATACCCCAATATTCTTTGTTTTATTGACCAGGAGAGTTTAGATTCTGTTTTTCAGGAGATAATTTATATCCCAGTCTCTCGGAATGCTGGCTTCTCCCAGTTATTCACGTGTGGTCCCCACATCCACACTACACATACAATCCTGGCTGGAACAGGAGTGTGCCTGCTTTATCTCTCTCTTGCTGTTGGATCAATCCCCCAACCTTACTGCTCAGGCTTTAAATGACCCACCCATAATGACTTAAAATAATGACTTATGCTCAATTCTCACTATCTCAAAACGTTCTAGTAGTTTCACTCTTCTTTGAAAAACTTTCACAGAATTTCTTCCATATGCCCCAGATGATACAGGGTCCCTGGAGAGCGGCAGGCAAAATCAAGAGAAAAACACCGGGCCTGCATTCACTCTGAGCGAGTGGTCTGATGGGAGTTGGGGGGGGGGGGGCAAGATGTTCCTTGGGGGTCTCTGCAACAGGGTGGGATGGAAAGGACATAGCTCTAGGCTTCCTTCTCACACACCCTGGGAAACCCTGCGCCCGAGTTCAGCAAAGCCTCAGGCTCACTCAGATCTCAACACTCCCAGCCCAGCTTTGCTGCAACCCTGGGAGGCAGGCAGGCCCGAGGAGGAAAGGAAGGCATTTGAGGTAAGTGTCATTTTCAAAGTCACAGAATCAGTAAGAAGCATGAATCAGCATTCAAATCAAGTGTTCGGACGATGTTACTTGTTAGCTTAGACCCTACTTAACTTAGCCAAAACATGTCCTTCTCCTTTGATTGACAGGGAGGATTTGAGTTAGTATTTCAAAAGCGAAGGAGAGAGAAGCTTAATAATGCTAAAGTTCAGAGACTGTGCTTTAGTCAAGTTTTTATTCCTACCCATCCTGGCACCCCCACTGAATTAAGGGGTGTGAGGGTAGACGGTGAGGGAGGAAGCACTTGGAAATGGGGGGAAAATCCATGAATTACAAACTGGTGTGCAAGGAAGTCCAAAGAATATTACATAATATTACATAATGTATACATATACATATACAAGATGTATAAATAGATGATTGATAGATAGAGGGATGGATAGATAGGAAAATAAAATAGCATCAGTAACCCCCAAAAGCATGCTGTGTAAGAGTGCTTACTGGTCCCTCATCTCAAATCACAATTGACAGGATCGACTACATAGATTGTAGGGCCCACTACGACATGAAACTTTCACAAGGGGAGTCCTTGTGAAAAACGGTGAAGAATTTCAAGACAATTAAACCAAGCAGAGCATTAAACCAAGCATGGGGCCCTACGTGACTGAGGAGGTCCCACAGGCACGAAGGGGGCCCTGGTTAGCGTCGACTCTTCCGCGCACCTCATCTAGTTCTGCTTGGAAAGGCCCAGATTTCGGCTCCGCGTAAAGGAAAACTCTCCAATGACTAGGGCTGTTTACAAATAGAGCAGACTGCTTTGTTAAGCAGAATTTGCCCTTCAAGGGAAAGTTCACGCAGAACCTGGAAGACCATCTGTCAAAGATGCTGAAGGGATGATTCCTCCATTAGGACAGAGCTGGGTTTGACCTCAGAGGTCCCTTTTCATGCTAAGATTCTGTGAGTTAGCTTCCATCTTCAGAGTTTTGAACGGAGTCACTTTATAGGATTCACGAAGACCACCTATGAAGCACACCAACTTCCTGACACTTCTACCCTAACGGGCTACAATCAAATCTCAGTGCCATAAAATCCTGGCATTACCGTCATTTGACGTAAGTAAAGATGGCAACGGTTACGTACCTGGGCAACGGAAGCGTGTGCACGACCACACTCGGCGTGGAAGAGCGTGCTGATAAACACGGCCAAGGCAATTTGGGTATTTCATTACTTCAAAATCCATGTGTCTGTGGGTGCAACGTAAAGCCCGTGGTCCCCTTACCCACAAAGTGTCACAGCCAACCCTTTTTGGTTGCTGTTAAGTCTTCATACAGTCCTAGTGTCATTAGCCGGGGAAGCTAAGGTAAGAAGCTACTAAGGAAGTATTTGAAAGAGTGGGAGCCATAATATTGAAATGTAAATGAAGATGATGGTGCAGGCTTGAAAAACAGCAACTGCGGGATCCCATGCCTTCTGGAGTTGATCCACAAAGAAACCAGCCCACACATGGAGTGGTGCTGAAAACCCATTCGGATTCTCTCCTGGCATTGCATTCAAAGACCAAAGCAACAAGGGAGGGGAAATGAAACTACCGAGGTCCTCTTGTTTTGCCTAAGTAGCACCACCATTAGCGGTTTTAATATCTTGTATATTGAGTCCCTCCAGGCTGTTCAGCTAGTCTCAATCTATTTAACGTTAGTTAAATGGCTAGCAGCTAGGTTGATGTGCCCCTGTTTCCTAACAGAGCTCTCAGGCAGTAGCATTTACTATGGCCATTTTGTTAATAGAATAGGATGGCACTGGTTTCCAGCATCCCGGATTTTTGTTGAGCAAAGCAGCATGGTGTATCAAAGGCATGTCGAGAGATGTGACGTAAATGAAAATCGCAGAGTATCATAATGCCGCACAACAGGTGCACAAAATAGATGTTCAAAATGGTTTCTATTATTTGGCTTTTTTGGAATCAAATCAGAATCAAGAACAATAGTGGCCATTTCAGATAAATTACTTCTGCACATTCTTGCAGATTGAGCAGCTGTAAAGGAGGGGAGGGGGAAGACGGGGGTGCTCGCTATTTGGAAGGTGGATGCAAATATATTTGTAATGTGTATACAGTGTACTCAGTGTATTAAATTTTTGCCTTTCATGTGCAACGATAAAAGTAGTTTCCTTTCCAGGATTGCATGTTTCATTAATACCACATTTTAATAATTAAATAGCACAACTCTAGAGGCAATAGCTAAGATAAAAGTTTGCAGACAATCCATTATTTCTCACAGACGGCCCTTTTGAAGAGCCCATGGAGATGCAGTTTAATGATTTAAGTTCTAAAATAGGTTGTTTAATAAAATTTTGGCTGTTTATGTGGGTTCGTTCTAGTGGGCAGTGTCTTTTCTTTTGTCGGGTGTGGCGTTATTAATGATAAGAGACTGACTAAGGAGCTGGTACTCACCCCCCCTCCCCTGCCATACATCGTTATCCACCCCGACCCACTCTGGTTATTTCTGTTGCATTACAGTTCCTATTTGTAATTTTTAACGTCGGGAAGGGAGAGGTCTGTTGTCTTTTTAATCCTCTCTGTTAGCATATTCTATTTTATTAGACGTAATTCACAGGGAGAGAGAGAAAGGGAGGCAGACACTGGTTCAGGAGGATATATAATTGGGTGTAGGGGGATTAAACTATTATTAGTGTACACTCTTAATGGACGCCCCATAAAGAACCCATAGCGCAGGCATTAATGAGTTATGAAGGAAGACTAGGCAAGCCTAACAGTGTTTCCATTATTACAATCCTACTTATATACTAATTGTTTAGCATCACTTGAAAAGAACACCAGACTTCTGATGTACAGAAGCAGAGAAATTTTCCTTCAGAATGCTCTTGTTCTTTCTAAATCTCTGACTTCCAGTTTATAGGATCTTTCTCACAGGCCAATCCTGATATTTGGTTTGCTCCCCATCAAGCCTTGCTTGCTATTAAAAAAAAAAAATTGCCAGAAAATTTTTCAATCAAATAGAGAAATATCTCAATGTATATGAAAACATGGTCTCTTCTTTGACTAAAAAAAAAAAAAAAAAAAAAGCAAGATATGTGAACACTAATGCCCCCAGGTGATAGGAGTGGGAAGTAAGTTTAAAGAATATTATTTTTTAAGCATAAATATTCAAAAGTAAAACAGAAAAGGTTAAATGCGAAAATTACAGTGTGCTTTTACATTGAACTGAAAGGCGGAATCAGAGCCACGTCCTTTTACTGGGGTCCTTGCTGTTGTTGCTGCTGTAGGTGAAAAATCAAAGAGAAAGCGAAAGTACACGGTTTTCACAGATGTATTACATAATGTACTTAGGTGGATTTGGTGGATTACTCCTTGGTTTAAGGGTATATCAGATGCACGACTCTCCACTCACGTTGTGTAAATATGTCCAGTCAATCTTTTCCTCCTTATATTTTCCCCACTCTTTCTACCTCTCAATACAGTTGGATTTTTCCCTTCTTAAGGGCGCAGAGAAATTGGATGACCACAGCAAAGAAGCCATGACCCATCATTTAGAGTTACCTTTGTGTGGTATTCATCAAACCTCCCAGATTTTTCATAAAACTTTTATCTAAGAATGACTACACCACTGGACTCTAATTCAGAGCAGTGAATGTTTGTGAAATGCTTTTTCCCCAATGAAATCATCACCCCACAAGGTGATGATGGCTTCGAGGTTTCTTTATTTTAAGCTGGTATAAGAATTAGTGCTTGAGGTCCTGTTCAACCATAAGGTTTTGAATCATATTCTCTCCCGAGTGAATATATTTAAAAAAAAATTTTTTTTTAATTCCATGGGCTGGTGGTGTTTTCTAATAAATCCTCTCTCCTTTTCTTCTGTGGCAGTCTGTCCAGCATCTGTAACTTGGAATGTGTTTGTAAAATATGAAGGAACCGAGGATGGTGTTCCAATGGAAACTGAGCTACATCCCTAAATGGAATGTTTATGTAAGCAATTTCACATGATAAGGTGGACGGTTAAGGTAGCACACATCCAAGATCTAGGATTTAACCTTCCAAAGATGCACGGTTTCATTTTTGATGTATCTTTTTCGCTTTTATAAAATGCGTTTCAGTTCTCATACATAAACTACAAGGCAGAGAAATGAAAAGTCCTTTGCATGAGAAATAGTATCCTAAGGTATATGAAAACTTGGTGTTGGAAGTAATTTTCACTTCTTTCCATTCGTTTTTATTGCTTTCCAAAGTGAAAACTCCATAGACTCAGAAGCCAAAGGGCCTTTTGAAAAATGCCACTTTCAGATTTCAGCCAACAACCACAGCTGAATCGACAAGGGAGGGTTCTAACAAGACAGTTGCTTGCTGCCGGCTATGGTTCCCACTTTTGTTTCCTATGGAAACTAACACGGGGCAAATTGAAAGACTGATTATTTTAAGGCTCCACTGTCTTTCCTGATCCAGTGTCTACAGTATTTTCATAGAAAATGGGAGCAGGAAAAGCAGGGGAGATGTCAGACCTTGTCAGTTTCAGCTGTGGTTGTTGGCAGAGAGCTGAAAGTTCCA
The DNA here is from genome assembly GCA_028534135.1 of Potos flavus. Lineage (NCBI taxonomy): Eukaryota > Metazoa > Chordata > Mammalia > Carnivora > Procyonidae > Potos > Potos flavus. Next base: position 73,881,979 of record CM052885.1, read on the forward strand.
GCTTTTCAAACGAGCTACAGAAATCTCTGCTCTTTTTCCTTTTAAAACAAAAAGGTTAGTTGAACATCGGCTTCACCTTTACCTGTCCCTTCTATGCCTTCCTTTTGCAATGTGATTTTTAGGGAGGAAAGATGGCACAATAGTTCATTTGGGCAGTTATGAGGGAAAATTGCACTGCCAAAACTTTGTTCCAATAAATAACCCATGAATAATGGATTCTCTCTAACCATGAGACACTGTATCTGTGAATGTAAGTAACTGGTTTATCCCAATTGGCAATTTATTCAGACCCTCGGTTTTCTGTACTGTTTTCTTCCCAGTGAACATTTCTTCGTTTGTGAATCTCACCTTTTGTGCGGTGGGGAAAAAAAAAAAGGGAGGAGGGACAATAAAAATCAGTTGCCCAGAAAACATGAATTATTACAGATCCTAATACTAAAACTGACTTAAATTAAGAATTAGATTGTCTTTGCATGGATAAAACCTATCCTGTTCTCCATAACTAGCTACTTCTTCAGTATTCTCCAGTGATTTCCCAATATCCCTACATTTAAATTTTACAAACTCTATCTGTTTAGCAATTTTTGTTTCCCTGATGATGACCAATTACCTTTTTAATCCCATGGCGGTTTCAGCGAGTTCATAGTTTAATACATTGTATTTTAAAATGTCAGAATATATAATCAAAGGAATGGGGTTTTTTTGAGTGCTTTATGTCTTCGCAGAAAGGAAATTCTTACAATTGTCTACTCAGGGCAACTATCATTATTGTGGACTTACTGTGCACCAGATACTTGGCATACACCATTCCAGTTAATTCTCCCAAGAACGCTAGAGAGGTAGTTACTATTACCCTTATTTCACAGCCAAGGTTAGACAACTTTCTAACATCACACAAGAAGAGATGGAAGGGTGCACAAACCCAGGATTTTCTGACTCAGCACACGTATTTGAAATAACTGTGCAATGTCCCATTTTTTACCTCCACCTGCTCACACCTGGGAGAGGAGAGGGGGGAGACGACACACGATGATTGCCCACGTACCGCTAGCTGGTGTAGACAAACAGTCCTCCCCAAACTGTGAAATTGACACTTTGGAGGCGCGGTCTGCACACTCACTGTGGCCCTACGAGGTCATCAGGAGGAACGAAAGCTGCTCACAGAGAGAGATGTTAATACAGGTTCGGTTAGTCCTCTCGCATTGAAGCGCCCGGCCTCTCCAGTCAGCCTTCCTGTCAGCAGCTTTCCATCCTGTTCCTCCCGCGAGCATGGGGAATTCGCTCTAGCTCGCCACTGCACCTTCCCAGGGTGCCCCGCACCCAAGCAAGAGCCAGATCCTGAAGCCATGGGTGGGGGGATAGAGACGTGCAGGAGACCTGTGACCTCAGGAGTGTTCCCCAAGACCCTGGCATCCAGGCATCTTGGGTGAAAAAGAGAGAGAGTACATTTATGTCAGGGGAAGAGGCTGGCCCAGACATTTTCTATATTTTCCAAAGACATTGTTTCCTGAACAGACCATATTTCCATACTGTTTCACAGCCAAGAGTAGACCCCACAGTTAAGCTTCCGTAGCTCGGTCTATTATTTCTTTGATCAGGAGGGGGGAAAAAAATGACATTCATCCCACTAATGAAAGTGAAGGCCACTAAAACTTAACGATTGGAGGAAATGTTATATATTTAAAGTCTAAACAAAGACCCGGAATTAGGTCTCAGGTTGAGGAAGGTGGAGGACAGGAACTCAGGTATCCTAAGACATTTGTGGTCTGAGGCGGTAGGCCAGAGAGATGGAAGATGGAACTACTCTCGAGTGGGAAAAAGACAGAGCTGGAAAATCAATTCTTCTCAACCACGAACTGGCATTTACGTGTACCCTTTAGTCTACAGGAGCATTTTTGTCTACACTAGTTCATTATACTGAAAAGAAAAAACCTTAAAAGTATGCTGTCTGGTGATGGTTGCCACACGAGAATTTTTTCCGACTTAATTAATGAGGCAAATTGCCAACTTCCTTTCTTCAGGGAAAAAAAAAAATCTGCTCTCAAGGACTGAACTCCTACTGATTCCAATTTGATAACAATATTTTCAAGACATTTTTTTCTATCTTTTTTGATAGAATCATTTTGGACTGCAACCCCAAAACTACTCTGAGTCATCTCACAAATTAAAAATACACAGCATTTTCAGAAGGCCAATATCCAAATCTTCTAACTTAAAAAATCCTAATTATTCCACAAATCTGCTCTAATCTTGCTGCTATATACATAGATATGTGCGTACATGTTATGTGTATATCTGTTTATATGCATATATGCACACACACGTACACACACACCCAAACATACATAACTTTTTTTTTTTTTAATTGAGAAAGGATATGTTGGAGTAGCATCTCTGAAGTCCAAGTCAGCAGTTAGCGTTTGAGTCCCAATCTTGACACTTAACTAGTCATCAGACTTTGGACAAGTTCCTTAGCTTCCTTGTACCTTAGTTTCTTCGTGTGTAAAATAAAGGGAAACAACAGTAAGTCTATGTGTTTCATGGTAAGCCCTGAGTGTTTATTGAATGAATAAAATATCACTATGATGATCATTCCCACAGCAATGTGACGAAGTAATAACTCAGACTTAGACATCCCATTCTGTCCCGGTGCGGCGACACAGTGAACATGGTCTTTAATTGTAGGGAGACCTGATTCTGTAGCTTTGTTCTCTCCACTAAAGCACCCACCATCTTTTTTCAATTTATTCTCATCAGTAAATTTTCTTTCCCTACCTACTTATTTTTAAGCCTTACATATTTTCTTTACCTGAAGGTATTCATCCTATATCATGGATGCTAATTTTTAATGAAGATCTAGCTTGTTCAAATTTGGCTTTCAAACTAATATTTTATAGTGTCTTTGTAGAGACAAATCAGTCTCGTAGTAGGTCCTCTCTCACTGTCATTTAAGAAATACTTAAACACCATGTCAAAAGTATATTCTCTTGTATTTTCTTCTAAATCTTTTAGCTTTACTTTTCATATTTAGAGCACTTAGCCATCCATAATATATTTTTGAAAATAGTGTGAGGTAGGGGTGCTCGGGTGGCTCAGTCGATTAAGCGGCTGACTTCTACTCAGGTCATGAGTTCCGCGTCCTGCAATCCAGCCCTGCATGGAGTCCCACATCGGGCTTCCTGCTCAGCGGGGAGTCTGCTTCTCCCTCTCTCTCCCTCTATCCCTCCCCACCGCTCTTTCTCTCTCTCTCAAAGAAACAAAGAAAGAAATAAAAAGAAAAAGAAAATAGTGTGAGGTTAAAATCCCATCTTTTCAATCTCTCCACCTCTCGGTTGTGCCTGGACCATTTATTGACAAGTGCATTATATCTCTCATTATTTGTCATCCCAGCTTAATACAAGGTCACTATACTCCGTTCTCATGTGTGTATATGCACACACACATACATACACACATACGCACATGCATATATATACATACTCAAGAACAGATACGGACATAGATGATACCGATACGGATATAGATTACAGAGACAGACAGATGCACACACACGTGCGCGCACACACACACACACACACACACACACACACACATATACATCTGGTCCTGGGTTCCTGATTCAATGTTAGGTGTCAATTTGTTTATTTTCTCATGAGCACCGCAATGATTTAGTCACTATGGCTTTATAATAAGTCTGAATGCCCGTTTTCCTCTTTTCTGTTATGATTCTTTTTTTAATGATTATTTTATCAATATATGGCTTTCATCTGTGTGTTTGTAAATTTTCTCTTGCACTTCCTCTGCTTACTGTAGGGCTCAGTGTTTCTATTCCTGAAGTAGCCCTTCTTCAGTGATGCTCGTGGGTGGTACAAACACTGCATCTCTGAAAATGTATAAATCACAACTCTGGTCGCAAATGCTTATTTTTTTGGCATTTTATGCAGACAGTTTCGTTATGTTGTTCTCAGTCCACTTAAGATACTGTTCTCGGTTTCTGGCACCTGGAGAGTTTCCACTTTCGAGGTCGGCTGCATTGAAAAAATCCTCATTAAGTTATAGCTAACTTTTATGGTGTTTGTACCAAGAGGGCATTGATGTTGCCTAATCTACCATGCTCCAAGAGCCGGAAATCTAAGAACTCCCTTATCAGATCTTAGCCAGGTACCATGTTGCAAGGGAACCAATGAAAACAATAGGGGATTTTCAAAGACTAAAGTCTCTTCTGCCCTATCTTTGAAACATATTTTGATATTTAATAATTATACTTCAGATACATGTTTTTATTTCCATGTGTATTATATTCCACTTGTGAAACAATTTCTGAATATTTGGCCAATGGCATTTGTTGAATACCCATAGTACTCAAAGGTTAGAAAGCAGAACACTTCAAGACGAGAACCCCTCAACCCCTGTTCTGAACCCCCTGTGTGCATCTTCTTTGTAGTTTCCTGGGCATAGATGTTACCCTTCTCTCTCAACCCAAATAGACCTTCCAAAATATAACCATGTTCTATGCCACTATGTTTCTCTCCCACCCAGAGCAATGACTGGCACAAAGGAAGGATATTTTGAATGCTTGCCAAATAAAGAATAATACAGAGGCAGGTCAAAGCAACAGGGGTAAATTAACACCAATCAAGCAAGATTCTTAAAGCAATGCACTTATATTTATACACAAAAAGTTACTTCAGATGGAAAAACTCTTAACTGCTTGAGTTTATACTGAGATTTCCTTGAAGGACATTAAAACCAGGATACTTATTTTGCTCAGAAAGAAAATGTAGAATTGTCCCTGGACAGAAAAATAGATTTGGGGTGTGACTTGCAGCAGAAAGGGGAGTGTAGTTCAGAGGCATAGAGTGGTATCAGAAAAAAAGAGCTTGATAAGAAGTAGAGCATTGCCAAACTGTACAGTTTCAAAAACGGATTCCTACCGAGGACTTCTGATTTCGCTCACTTAGGAAGTTGAATCTAAGAAGAATGAGCAGCATTACAACCACAAGGAATGATTTAAATATTACACATATAACACGAATCCCCATTATCTGGGGACCACCCATATTGTTGCATATATCAAGTGTTCATTACTTTCTATTGCTGAATACTATGTCCTGGTATGAATATATTACATTTTGCTTCTCCGTGAAACACCTTAAGATATTTGGGTTGTTTCCAGCTTGGGGTTGTAGCAAATAAACCTGGATGAGCATTTGTGTACAAGGTTTTGTATGGACTTAATATTACAGTGTCATTTTACCTAATCAATCCCTAGTGGTGAGATGGTAGGATCACATGGCAGGACTTTATTTACCTTTTTAAGAGAATGCCACTACTGTCCAAACATTGGTACCATTTTCCATTTCTACCAGCAGTGTATGAGTGTTCTAGCTCTTCTGCATCCCCCTCAACACATGTGATGATCAGTGTTTTTAATTTTAGCCATTCGGATATGTACGTACTGGTATCTCATTGTGGTTTTAATTTGCATTTCCTAATCATTAATGATCTTCAGCATCTGTTCATGCGCTTATTTGCCATCCATATATCTTTTGTGGTGAAGTGTCTATTCAAATATCTTGCCCATTTTTAATTGAATTTTTTTATTATTGAGCATTGAGAATTCTTTATATTCCAGCTACAAGTCTTTGTTCAGAAAAATGCTTTTAAAAATATTTTCTCCAATGTGTGGCTTGTCCTTGTTTTTTAGCAATAGTATAATTTGGAGAGAGGAAGTTTTTAATTTTGATGAAGTCTAGATTTATCATTTTTTTTCTTTTATGAGCAGTGATTTTGCTTTTTTACCTAAAATAGCTCTATATAAGGCAAAGACACAAAGATTTTTCTCTTGTGTTTTCTTATAGACGGTGTACTTTTAGGTTTTATATTTAGGTCTATGAATTAATTTTTTCACATAATAAGGTAAAAGTTTATCTTGTTGGTTATGGATATCTCATAGTTCCTGCACCATGTATTTAAATGTCTACATTGTTTTAAAATAATTTTGGGGGGCACCTGGGTGGCTCAGTCGGTTAAGTGTCTGCCTTCAACTTAGGTCATGATCTTCGGGTCCTGGAATCAGCCCCGCATCAGGCTCCCTCTCAGTGGGGAGTCTGCTTCTCCCCCTCCCTCTGCTCTTCCCCTCCACTCCTGTTCTCTCTCTCTCTCTCTCTCTCAAATAAATAAAATCTTTTTAAAAAATAAAATATAGAATTTTTCTTTTAGCTTTTTGGTTCAGTTAAACATACCAATTTTTTTTTTCTCTTTTGCTTTTATGATGACAAAAGCCTTCTCCAACCAGAGATCAGATAAGCTACATTTTCTCCGGGACTTTCAAATTTCTTTATCTTTTTTTTCTATTCCATGTTTTAATCCAGTTGGAATTTATTGTGGTAAATGGTGAGATTTTTATATGTACACACATACATATATGCAATGTAATTAATTAGAACTCTATGAGATTCCTTACACCAAAATGTTTCCAGTTGGTTTTAAAGGTTGTATGGAAAACTAAAACTAAAAGCACAAGAAAAACACATAAGTTTGGGTTAGGATGAGGCAGATCTGAGACATGAGCTATGACTCCATAAAAGAGATCTAAAAATGGTAATATAATATCAAATACAAATTCAATGCTAATACATTTTGAAATATTGAAGAATCTAAAAAAATATAAAACAATAAGATTGGCTGAAAACGTTGACAAACTGAATATAACAATAAAATGGAAGACATTGGAATCATTTTCAAAGATCTAGCCTCATGAAATGCTATCGGTCTAAATAGTGTTGGGGTGAATTCTTCCAAACATTTCAAAGTGCCATGGTTTGTAAACTGAACCAGCAGAGGAAAAGACCGAAAGTTCCCTGGTTACATTTGCAAAGCTCTTACAACACTGAAAAATAAAACTACAGTTTAATCTCAATTGCACATATGGATGTAAAAAATCCTAAGCCATTTCAGAAGGCCAAATCAATCAAATCGAGAAGTACAGAGAAAAATTGCCATACCCATTTGGTTTATTCAAGAATGTCATGGATGGTTCATTATGAGAATTCTATTAATATTATATGAACGGAGAAAAACAATATTATACCACAAAAACATTTTTCCATTTTGAGAGAATTGTAGATTCACACACAGTTGTACTGTGTGTGAATAATAATACTGGAAGTATTATTAATACTGGATAATACTGGATAATAATAATATTGGAAGTATTACTGGAAGTAATAGCCCCAGTTTTCCCAGTGTAATATCTTACATAATTATAGTCCATTATCACAACCAAGAAATGTATATTGACGAAATCTCTTAACCTTATTCAGAGTTCACCCGTTGTACGTACACTCATTCATGTGTGAATAAAATGCTATGGAATTTTATCAAAAGTGTGGATTCACACAACTACTCTCACAGTCAAGATGCAGAAGAGTCCCACCGTAAGGAACCCTTATGCTACCTTTTAATTTTTTAATTTTTATTTTTTTAAAGATTTTATTTATTTATTTGACAGAGAGAGAGAGAGCAAGAGCAGGAACACAAGAAGGGGGAGTGGGAGAGGGAGAAGCAGGCTTCCTGCTGAGCAGGGAGCCCGATGTGGGGCTCGATCCCGAGACCCTGGATCATGACCTGAGCCGCAGGGAGACGCTTAAGGACTGAGCCACCCAGGCGCCCCCATTATGCTACCTTTTATAGCCACAGACACTTCCCATGGCAACCACTAATCTGTTCTCTATTTCTATGATTTTGTCATTTCATTTGCAAGAATGTTATGTAAATAGAATCACACTGTTTGTGACCTTTCTGAGAGTGATTTTTTCCACGCAGCGCAATGCCATGAGATTCATCTGAGTTATCACATGCATCACTAGTCTGTTCCATTTCATTGATAAGCATTATTCCATGGTATGGATGTACCACAATTTTATTTTTGTTTTTTTGCTTTCTTTAACCATTTACCTGTTGAAGGACTTATGATTTGTTTCTAGTTTGGGGTTACTATGAATAAAGCAGCTATAAAAATTTATGTACAGGTTTTTCTGTGAACATAAGTTTTACTTCTCTCGGATAAATCGTCCCAATTTATCCCAAAATGTCTTTTTTTTTTTTTAAAAGAATGCCATTGCTGGGTCATATGGTATGCATATGTTTAGTTTTCTAATCAACTGTCATATGCATTTTCATTTTACGTTCCCACTAGCAATGTATGAGTTTTCCAGTTTCTCTGCATCCTCACTGGCATTTGGTGATATCACTATTTTTTTTTATTTCACCCATTCTTTTAGGTGTGCAGTAATATCTCCTTGTGGTTTTAATTTGCATTTTCCTAATGGCTAATGATATTGAACATCTTTTCATGTGCTTATTTGCCATCTGTGTATCTTCTTCTGTGAAATGTCTATTCATGTCTTTTGCCCATTTTCTAATTGGATTGTTTGTTTACAAATATTTTCTACCAGTCTGTAGCTTGACTTTTCATTATCTTAACAGGGTTTTTGCAGAGCAAAAGTTTAATTTTTGATGAAGTCCAATTTATCAATTTCTCCTTTTATGATTTGTGTTTTTGGTGTCATATCTGAGAACTCTTTGGCAAGCCCTAGATCCTGAAGATTTTCTCCTGAGTTTTCTTCTAAAAGTTTTACACTTTTACTACATTTAAACTTGTGATCCATTTTATATAGGAGTTAACTTTTGTATAAAGTAGAAGAATTAAGTAGAGCTTCACCTTTCTGCATATGGATATACAATTCCTCCTGCATCATTTATTGAAAAACCTACTGAATTGCTTTTATTGAATTGTTTGTATACCTTTGTAAAAAATCAATTGAGTATATTTGTGTAGGACTACATCTGGGTTCTGTATTGTGCTCCACTTTTATGTGTCTAGCCCTCTGGCAATACCACATGTCTTATACCACGTTACTATATAGTAGGCCTTACTATTAGGTAGAGTGAAACCTCCTTTATTCTTTTTTAGAATTTTTAAAGCTATTCTAGGGTCTGTATTTTTCCACATAAATTAAACTTGTCTATATCTACAAAAGAATGTTTCTGGGAATTTGTTAGGAGTTGCATTAAATCCATGATCTATTTGGAAAGAATTGATATCTTTACTATGTTAAGTCTTCAATCCATGAATGTGGTATGTCTCTTCATTAGTTCAATCTTGTTTTATTTCATTGGTTAGTAGTATGTAATTTTCACCAAAGAGATTTTACATATATATTATGTTAGATTTATAACTAAGTGTTTTATTTTCTTTGATGCAATTATGTATTGTATTTTGTTTTTAGTTTTGGTCTCTAGTGGTCTATTGCTAGTTTATAGAAATTCAATTGATTTTTCTGTGTTGATCTTGTATCCTGCAACCTTCCTTAAATCTTTTTTTTTTTTTTTTTTTTTTTGAGAGAGAGAGAGAGAGAAAAAACATGTGCAAGTGGAGGTGGGAGAGGGGCAAATGGAGGGAAAGAATCTTAAGCAGGCTCCATGCCCAACGAGGAGTCCATGTGGGGCTTGATCTTATGACCCTGCGATCATGACCTGAGCTGAAGTTGAGAGTCAAATGTTTAACAGACTGAGCCATCCAGGTGCCCCTGAAATCATGTATTAGTTCTAGGAGATATTGTTGTGATGTCCTGGGATTTCTGTGTGGACAATAAAATTATAATGTCGACTACAAATAGGAATAGTATTTTTTTCTTTTAGAAATGCATGTTCATTATTTCTTATTGCTGTGGAAGACTTTCTAGCACTATGTTGAATATAAGTGATGAAGACAGACATTTTTCTTTGCTTATGATCTTAGGGGAAGAATTCAGTATTTCACCATTAGTAATTAAGTAATATGATAGACATGCATCATTTGAATATGCTCTTTAACAAACTGGAGAAGTTTCCCTCTGTTCTTATCTTTCTGAGAGTTTTCACTCTCAATGATTATTGGAATTTGTCAAGTGATTTCTCTGCCTTAATTGATATAATCACCTCATTTTTCTTTTTAGCTTATTGATATGGTGAATTACACTGATTGATTTTCAAATTTTGAACCAACCTTGCATACTTGGGAAAAACATCCCACTTGTACATGGTATATAATTTGTTCTGGTATATAATTTGTTCTACAGTGGATTCAATTTGCTGATATCTTGTTGGAGATTTTTATGACTAAGTCCATGAGAGATATGTGTCTGTACTTTTCTTTTGCCTTCTTTTTATCTAGTACTGATGTCAGATATTGATACTAATCTCATCAAATAAGTTGTAAAATGTTTCTTCTTATTCTATTTTCTGGAAAAAAAGATTGTGTAGAATTGGTGTTGCTTCTTTAAATGTTTGGTAGAATCTCCATTCAAACCACCTGGGCTTGGAGATTTTCTCTTTGGGAACTTTTTATCTACAAATTCAAATTCTATAATGGTTTATGACTATTTTATCTTGGTTGAGTCTTGGTAATTTGTAGTTTTGAAGAATTCATTCATTTTTCTAAGTTGTTGAAATTATGAGCATAAAGTACTATATAGTATTCTCTTTGTTCCTTATAATGGCTAGAGAATCTGTAGTAATATCCTGTTTCTTTCCTGATATTAGTGATGTTTGTCTTTTCTCTTGTTATTTTTGTCAGTCTTGCTAAAGTTTTTTCAATTTTAGGGGTGCCTGGGCGGTTCAGTCGTTAAGTATCTGCCTTCCGCTCAGGTCATGATCCCAGGGTCCTGGAATCGAGCCCCGCATCAGGCTCCCTGCTCAGAGGGAAGCCTGCTTCTCCCTCTCCCAGTCCCTCTGCTTGTATTGCCCCTCTCTCTGTCTCTCTCTGTCAAATAAATAAATAAAATTTTTTTAAAAAGAAAGATTTATCAACTTTATTAATTTCCCCAAAAAACCCACTTTTTGTTTCCTTGTTTTTTAACCTGTTGTTTTGTTTTAATTTCATTGATTTCTGCTCTTATTTTATTATTTCCTTCTTTTTGTTTGTTTTATGTTTATTTTTGCTTTTTGCTTTCTAGTTTGTCTATACAAGAACTTAGATTATTAATTTGAGAACTTTCCTGTTTTTTACTGTAAGCAGTTGGTGCTATCAATTTTTCTCTCAGTGCTGCTTTAACTGTATCCTGTGCATCTTATAAGTTGTATTTTCAACCTATTTGTATTTCATTGAGTTCTGTATATTTTTTTAATTTCCTTTCACATTTTCTCTTTTACCCATGGTTTATTTAGAAGAATGTTGTATAATTTCCAAGCGTTAGGAGGTTTTCCTGTTAATTTTCCCAGTTTGATTACATAGTGGTCAGAGAACATACTCTGTATGACTTTATTATGATAAAAATATTTCTTAGATTTGTTTTATTTCCTAGGACATGGTCTATCTTGTTGAATATTCTATGGGTGCCTCTTTTTTTAATGTTATTTACCCAACATGGGGCTTGAACTCAAAACCCTGAGATCAAGAGTTGCATACTCTACCAACTGACCCGGAAGGTGCCCTATTCTATGGATTCTTGATATGTTTTTCTTTTGACTGATTGTGTTATTTAATTCTTCTATATTTCTTGCTGGTTTTCTCTCCACTAGTTCTATCAATTGCTGAGAATAGAGTGATGAAATCTGCTATAAACGTTGATTTCTCTATTTTTCCTTTCGACTCTATCAGTTTTGCTTCGTACATTTTGAAGCTTCATGTTATTGGTGCATACCTATTTTTAGGATCATCATGCCTACTTATGGATTGATCCCTTTATCATTATATAATTTCCATCTGTGTCTCTAGTAATTGTCTTTGCTCTGAAATCCACTTTATTTTATTAATGCAGTCATTCCTGCCTTTTCAAAATTAATGTTTCCATGCTACATTTTTTTCATTCTTTTATTTTCAACCTGCATATATTGTATTTGAATTGAGTTTTTTGTAGACAATATATTGTTGGATCTTTCTTCTTAAAATCCACTCTACTAATTTCTATCTTTTATTTAATGTACTTAGATCATTTACTTTTAAGGAAATTACCAATATGATAAACCTTAAGCCTGAAATGTTATTGTTTGTTTCCCTAGTTTTTCTTTCCTGTTTCTCTTTTCTTTCCTTCCTGTGGGATAGTTGTACATTTCTCAGGATGTCATCTTGATTTATTTTCTGTTTTTGAGTATATCCCTTTGTGTAGTTTCCTTAGTGGTTGCTTTATCAAAGTTCAATTTTTAAAAATATAGTAAAATGAAATTGAAAGGCTGCGCTCCTAACATAATACAAAATCTTAAAACAATTAAATTCAGACATTGCAGCAAAACATGAAAAACATTCTCTTAAGGATGTCTGGGTTAAGTGTTTAAGTCAGTTAAGTGCTTGCCTTTGGCTCAGGTCATGATCTCAGGGTCCTGGGACTGAGTCCCACATTGGCAGGGAGTCTGCTTCTCCCTCTTCCTCTGCCTGCCACTCCCCCTGTTTGTGCACTCACTCTCTCTCTCTCTCAATCTGACAAATAAATTTTTAAAAAAAGAAAAGAAAAACATCCTCTTAAAGTCATGGAAATACAGGAATGCATATTATTGTTGTTAATATTGAACATTTTCTGAAACTTCTAGCTAGTGCAGTAACACAAGAAAATAAATAAAAGAGCTCATACCTGGCGTGGAAGTTTTGAATTTATGATTTTCTTCTTATATTCTGATAATTTGATTGACTTCTTAGAAATCCAGTGGAAAAAATGTAACTGATATTTCAGTTCTGCAACAAGCCACAAAATAAACATATGTAAATAAATGGCTGTCTACAGTGAAAAAAGTCTAATAGAAAATATAAATTTTACAGTAGCAAAGAAATCCTAAGAATAAACCTGTAAATATATTTATTTTTTTAATCCTAAAAATTTTACTGACCTAAGATAAAATCCAAAAGACTGGTGGGACATACTACCATTTTGATTAAAAGGCTAAATATTTGCAAATAATAATACTTCCAATACCAAATAACATACTTACTGTGAATTCAGTGAAATTTGCAACCAAGCAAAGTTATTCTGCAGTAAAAAATGTGTAAGAATTGCTAAGAAAATTTAGAAATAGCAAAATAATGAAAGAGGACTTGACCAACCTACCACTACATGTCTTAAAAAGTTGCAATAATTAAAACAGTGTGGTGCTGGTCCTTAGACTAGCCAGACAGATTAAAGGTATAGCATAAAACTTCAGAAATAAAACATAAAATATATAAATATTTTATATATTACAAAAATTATATTTCAAAACAATGGGAGAATTGGCCATTTAATTAAAATTTTCAAAATTGTTGGTATAAAAGAGGGTATTGTATTTTTCACAATTTCCTTTGGATATGGGAATATGGGTTTCCTTATATTTTTTAAAAGACTAACTAGAGGTTGTAAAAAATATTTTTCTTTAAAAAAGGTCAGATTTATTTTTCAAATTTGCTTTTCCAAAAGTAGCAGATTCTTCCTTTTACTCCTAGTTTGTTTTTGTTTTGCTTTTATTTTTTTAACCTTAACACACACGATTAAATTATATTATTCTGTTCTTTCTTGTAAATATTAAAGGCATTTATACTACAAATTTATGTCTAACTAAAACTGTGGCTACATGCCATATATTTTAATATAGGGGAGTTTTTATTGTAATTATTTATTAAATATTCCATAACCACAATTCCTCCTATTCCTTGTTAAGTACTTTTTATTTGTGAAAAATTTATATATGAAAAGATATGACTTTTATGAGTATTTATTTATATTTTTGTTATTAACTTCTAGTTTTATTAACTTCTAGTTTTATTGCTTGGTGTCAGAGAATGTGTGAGAGAATTTCTTTTTTGTGAACTATCTTTTTTTTTAATATTTATTTATTTGACAGAGAGAGACAGATCACAAGTAGGCAGAGAGGCAGGCAGAGAGAGAGGGGGAAGCAGGCTCCCTGCTGAGCAGAGAGCCCGATGTGGGGCTCGATCCCAGGACCCTGAGATCATGACCTGAGCCAAGGCAGAGGCTTAACCCACTCAGCCACCCAGGTGCCTCTTTTGTGAACTATCTTGAGGTTGTCTTTGTAAATCATAAAATCATATTTAAATTCTCCACAGATACTGAAATTGTGTAGTATAATTAATGTATTTATTTAGTCACATCAAATTGGTTTCATGACCTAGATCTTATATATCCATTAACTTTTTGCCTATCATCTGCTAAGCATTCATAAAAGTATGTCAAAGTCTCTCACTTCTGTTGATTTTCTGTCAATTCCCCTTTGTGTTTCTAACATTTATTTATATAGTGTGATGCTATGTGTTATTTTCTTTGGTGATTATATTCTTAATTTTTAAAAGAAAAAATGTCTCTTGGTTTTGTCACGTTTTTTTTCTTTTTTTCTGCCTTCAAATGTGTTTTGTCTGATATTAAAACGTTAACTCATTTTCATCTATTATCATTAAGTGATATACTTGGCCCCTTTTTCTTATTATGGAGTTTTCTTTTTATTTATTTTTTCCTTTTATTTTATTTTATTTTTCTCTTTTTGGCAATGTGAACTATGATCTATTTGATCAGCTTTCTTCTAGTAATTTCGAAGTTATAGATCCTGTTTTAATGATGCTAGTAAATGACTTTCAGACACATTTCTGGCCTTGGGCTCCTGCTACTGACTCCACCAAGTATCAAGGAGGCTTGTGAAACCTACTGCTCGGCTGCTTGATGCAGCCATGCCTGACCTCCATTTTAGATGCTGTAATTCAAAATTGGAAAAACAGACTCTGAGTAGTGCACTCCCCATCCTGTTTGTGACCTGCTTCTGCCTCTTCAAATTGTCACAATTAGATTTCTAACAGAATCGTTACTTATATATCTTGTGGAAGCACACTTCTTTCCATGGAAGGCAAATGAGAGATTTCTGTCAGTGTCTTCTTCAAATGCAATCCAACTGCATAATACCTAACTTGAATTTTTAAAAATGGTTTGTAGCATTGACTTCCTCCCCACCCCGTATCTGGTTTTTATTTTCTTTTGCACACCTTAACTAGAATCTATGGAGGTCATGCTCAAAGTGGCTGCTTACCTACCTAAGACTGATCCTTGAGGCTGTGTGTGGGACATATTGTGGAAGAAGGCAGACTATGAAGGAGCTTATGAAACAATCGCATTTTGAGCTTTTGCAGTAATTTCAATTTTTCATGTTCTGAAAACTTCTTATTTAAAAACATATACCTCAACATATATGTAATTACTGTAAGATCAACCTAAGAATATGCATTTAGTATCCTAACTGTAGATATGGTTGGTTAATCTTCACGTTTTCAAGCCTCATATTTCAACCCATGAAGAAATTCTTATTCATTTCATATTCCTCCATGAGTGGACTTTTTTAAAAGGCAAAATGAACTACCATTAAAAGTATTAAGTTTCTGAAATCATCACAATTATAGTTTAACGTATGTTATTTTACATATTTTCTTGAACTTCCCTAGAATGATTTCAATGATCAAATCTTATTACACCATTTGTAATTTATTCTTAGGTGTCTTTTAAAGGGAATAAAGATATGTTAGCCTGAGAGCCTCCCTAACTCAAAATCTGTGTGTTTTACAAAGACCATATATCTTGTATCTCAAGAAAGACCACTGTCGTTAAGTGTCTTCGACATAATAACACTCTGTGGTAAAGAGCTTTGTCATTTTGACCATTCTCTCCACACCAGTCAAAACTTGGCGTGCAACTTTTTCTCTCATCTGCAAATTTTATTCAGAAAGATAACGGTTGTTTGAGCCCTTTTAAAGATAACTCTCTCTTCCTCTCTCACCTTACACTGTTTTCAAAACCCCAAATAAAAAGACATCAAAAATCACCTAACCAAAATAGTTCACGTTCCTATCTTCTTAGCTCTAGTTGAAGTCTAATTTATAAGTTAGCATAATATTTTTGGATTGTAAAGGTTAGGAATTGTTTGAAACCTTCCATAGAATGGAAAATTTCTTTTTCTATGATTCATTCACTCTAAAATGGCAAGCACCAAAAAAATAAGAAATAAAAAATATTTAGAATCATACTAAACTTTGGGAAGAAAACTTAGAGACCATTTTGTCCAACTATCTTATTTATAGATGAGAAAGTTTGGCCTGGACAATTTCTATAATTTGTGTAATGAAAGAATCATAATGTCAGTAGCATTTTTGTTTTCCAAGCAAAAACAGGATAAAGGCAGAAAGTTGAATGGGTTCCCCGAATAATTCAGTTCAAAAGATGCTGAGGTATCTGAATTCAAAAAGCCTGAGTATATGTTTGCCCTCAAGTATCAGGACAAAGTTTATTTGTAGTTTTCTTATCCACACTGTTTGCATCTTTCCGGTTAAATGCTTAGTCAGGGATGAGTAGTTAAGCATAAGAAATTTGATTCTCATTATTGTTCACATCTATTAACTACTTACGAGACCGGACCCTGAGCTGTGTGTAGGACGCACTTCCTGTCATAACTACCTTAGAAGGGAAGCAGTAACCTTACTCCTGGTTTAGAAAATTAAAAACTGAGTTCTTGTGTGTGAGAAAATTTAAGTACCTTGCTCAAGGGCCCATGTCTTGTAAGAAAGTGAGAAAGAAAGAAAGAAAGAAAGAAAGAAAGAAAGAAAGAAAGAAAGAAAGAAAGAAAGAAAGAAAGAAAGAAAGAAAACGAAAGAAAGAAAGACAAAGAAAGACAGATAGACATTCCTGATGCCAAATTGTACCCACTAGGCTAGACGCAAATCTTGGTTGATGAAAGGTTTGTGGAGACACTCCTGCTCCAGCAAGAGTCCCTTGTCTAGCTGCCAGCCCCCATCCACACTCCCCACCCCAACCTAGGGTACCTTGCTTGTCACATGTGCACAGGGACCTTGGGCCTCTCTTCAGAGAACCTCTCTTCTCACTCTTCTGACCAGAGTGACGGTATGAATGCCTCCTCCCTTCCTCAAGTCGGGACATCTCTCAAGTTTAATGGACACTCCAGAGCCTTCCGGGGCTCAGATTGAAGCTGTCACTGCCTAAAACAACTCCTGGCTTCCACCCTGCCCTGTTCTGCTCCCCCATTCCCTTACAGTTTCTCCTGGGAGCCCTTCCTTGTGTATCATTCCCATACAACTCCTCATCTCCCATCTGCTTCTAGAGACCCCGAGCTGAGAAGCTCCTCATTTTATCCTAGGTGACCTGAAGGTGTAGTCTCTGGTGAAAAGTGTCACAGCCAAATCTCTTCCCTGGAGATCTGTAACATTGGTATTCATTTCTCTGTTGCATTTTGCCCAGGCTTCCCCTACGTGTAGGCATTCTGAAGCTCAGACCATTGGCCAGGGACCCAGCAGCATGTATCTATGTCCATCCATCCTACATGCTGTCACCGGCTAAGGAAACCTGACCACAGTCGTCCCTGATGACCACGGTTCTCCAGCCTCCGAGGGAAGAACATGGTTCTTAACTCAATGAAGTATGCTCCCTTGAGCCCTGTGTCTGTGTGTCTAGCTTCATCACCTGCACTCCCTGCCCTGTTTTCAATCTGTCTTCTTATGATATTGTCCATACTTCCCCCAACTCAGCGTGACCCCACCTTTGCTTCTAGGCAAATCCTGCCACAGCTATCATCACAGAGGTGATGCTAGTCTTCCAGAATTCCACGGGAAATACAGCTTCCCTCCTGCTAGAATTGCAGCAGGATCTGTGCCCTCACATCTGACCCCATGCCCGAGCATCATTTAAAACTGGTCAGTTTGTTTGGTGGCAGTTGATAAAATCTGAATGGACGTTGCCTTTTAAAATAAACATCTCTGGCGAGGGACCTCAGGACCCAATGCCTTGAAGCCATACTTCCCTTATAGGGAGGAAATGTGCCATTCCAATAATTATATCCACCCAATGCATGTGTTTGTAAGCCCCGTGGTTGTACATGGGTAGGCAGAGAAATCCATCTTTAGCGTCAGAAGGGAATTTTCCCATTCATCCTCTGGTCCAGCCCCTTGCTTTGTAGAGGGGAAAACAGACTCAGAAAAGTGAAGAGACCATTGGGGCTCCCTTTCCTATGACATGTATTGATGTGAGGCATTGAAAAAAGAGTGCAAACAGTGGAGAAGGGCTTTTCTTACAACTCACCATGGTGGACCGTCTACACCAGGGAATCTATGCAGAGGCATCAAAGGGCTAGCCGATTCTGAGTCAGAAGTCAAACTATCTCCCTATATGGTTGTGTTGGGATGCCTATGGGTTTTAAAAGAAATTACTTATTCATGTCTTATATAGAAGCTTAATTTAAATACCGATGCTCCTTATTTCATAAACGCAACAACATGATGAGTAAGAGGATTTACACCCAAGACTGCTTTGCCATTGACACTCAGTCAGGCCTTCACAAAGAAAAGAAATGAGAATTCAAGGCAACCACTTAGATCATTTGAGTAGAAAATCCATGAGTGTATTTTCTCCTGGGGAGAGAAGACGACCAACTACAGCCAGATACCCTAGAAAGTGATGATTGAATGGGAGGTGACCTGCAGAGCCACGGAGCCAGGAGGGCTCAGAGGACAGAGGACGTCACTGGGTCCCCATGATCAAGCATGTTCTCCTAGAGGTCAAGATTGTACTGGAATGGGCCAAGTCAGAGATGCCATGCAGATTCTAAATCCGAATTATTTAGCCCTGGTTTTTTATAATAAATAGTCATTGCTTCCAAGTAGCAATACTTCTTATTTTGCTATGATGACAATCTATTGATATCTAAGATATGTCTGAAATTCTAAGCAAAGGTTAGTGGATTCCAAAATGGCATGAGCCATTCAGTATGCAATTTTTGACAAGCTTCTAGGTGAATTCTATCCTGACGCGGAGACAAACTGGTCAGATATGACACAGAACATGCTTTCCTGCCCAGGTCTGCACCCCCCTGGGCACACAGATCCAGAAACACCCCTGTGTCACCCGGGATGAACAAGATCGAGTAATGAGAGTCATAGTAGAGGTCTCTGCTGCGGAGGAGATCCCTGGGAGGAATCAGCGATGCTTTAGAGAGGAGATGTTTTAACCACCATTTAAATAATGGTGGAGAAAGGGTTAACTCAGAAGGAACGTCTGCACCAAAGACCTAGAAGCAAGTACGGGAAATATGGAACGCGGGTACTCGGGCTATGGGGCATAACCTTGCTCCTTCAGTCGAAACACTCACCCACACACATGAACAGAATCATCTCGTGTCATGAGAGCATGGATTTCTGGGTTTTTTTTGTTTTTTTTTTTTGCCTTTGTAAATTTAGATATGTTACTGTGCATTCTGTTCAATTCAATTATACCCCCCAAATAATGAAAATTGGCTTACTAAAGTATAAACTGTGGGTTTTCGATTCGTTAACCTGTATACTTCATGACAGTCATTAAAACTGGGAAGACTTAGACGTTTGCCCTTTCGGCTTGGTAGGGAAATATCAACTGTGTGTTTGCGATCCCGAAATAAAGGAAGCCTCTTATTGGTAGGCACCCCTTCAACCTGTCCCAGCTGAACAGAGAGCCATACATAACTTCCCTTCTGGGGCTTTGGAACTCACATGTCCTCAGTGAATACAAACGAGGGACAAAAACCCTTTTGTGTCAGGGCTCCACAAATGTGGAATCAGTTACCAGTCGATTTAAGAACAATTGGGAGCTTTTCCTGTTTTAAGATGGAGACTGAAACAATACCTCGTGATGACTAGAAGTTGTTATAATTGTTTTAATTGATGTTATTCTTGTGTTATCTCAGTTTATTGTGTATTTATATGCATTTGCTTATCGCAGGTCATGCTTGAAAATGGGCCTTCAGCTCCATTTACATACCCAGTTAACAAATCAATCACGTCATGTATGTATATTTCTCAGCCCCACTTGTTTATATCAGATGGGCCTGCCATATGTACTCTCCATACATTTCATGCCCACATGTTTATATCACACAGATAATCCATCTGAGATTGATTTCAACTTCACTTTTAAGTCCTTAGGACCAACACAGCAAATATGCATCTTGAAACACAAGCTAAAGTTGCTATTTTGCCCTGGAAGAACAAAAAGACCTAATGTCTTTTTTAACTCTTTGTTATGGATCTATTTAAAGTCCTGTTCCTGTGACTTGTTACCAGAATTCACTGGAGAAGAAAGTTGCCATCGGAATGCTGCAGTTCTCAATCTCACACTAGGCATTGCTTCTCCTGCCCCACCCGCAGCCTCCTCCCCACCCCCCCACGGGCCCAAAAAGCAGAGAGATGGCATAAACAAAGCCACAAAGACAATCGCTTGTGGAGAAATGCATTCTAACATCAAGCATTTAAATCACGGCTGATGGAGAAGTGGCATGTTCAATTTACACTCTATTTAAAAATGATAAACATCTATACACACATTCCTACCTGTCTTTCAGAGCCCCGGATCCCAAACACAGCAAATAAACCAACAAACACATACGGAGAGATGAGAGTGTGTCACTGTTTCATCTCTTCCATTTACAAACTTACGAGCCACAAATACACATCTGGAAAATGTGTTTTTCTCAGAGCTTTGAGATGCTGATGTGTTAATTCATACATAATCACAGCCATGTGGCCACTCTCGCAGCAAGACCCCACCTTTGTAGCTCTTGCAGGGGTGTGTTCGCCTGGCAGTGAACATGACTGGGTGGACAAAAACAGCCTCCAGAGACCTGATATTGTTGCAAATTATTTCATCATCCAAATTGGAAAGCAATCTCATACAATAGTAGCATTTGGAATTCAGAGGAATAAACACGTGTGAAGAACAAAGTACCTTCTTTCGGGGATGGGCCCTTAGAAGTTGCTAGGCTCTTAGATTTCACCGGGTAAATATCAGACTCTGAACATTGCCCAGGGTAGTGGCTTGTAAGCAAATCCTCTGGGGGAAGAGGAAGGATTGCAGTGTGCAAAGAGTATGAAAAAAAACCTGAAAAAGCTATTAGGGTCCATTGTGTCATTCCAGCTGCTACACAGACACACTTAGTCCATGTGTCAAAAATGCTTACTAAGTTTTTCTCTTAGAGGAAAATAAGCCATAAGTACACAATAGCCTTTGTCTCTTTCAAAGGCTGTCTAATTCAAGGGCTCTGCACATCTGTATTGAAGGTACAGTCGATTCTGTACCTAAAGCTCTTCCTGTGCGCCACACGGCTCGCCTGGGATGTCTCTGGGTCCCACACAACCAACTGACAGGGGCCCCGGAAAGCTCTGTGCTGGGCACCCAGGAGGACGCAGGGCAGGGCAGGGCCCCACCATCCAGGGCCTTGAGAAGGGCTCCTTGTTCCTTTCAACTGACACGTGCTCGCAGGACTCTCAGAAGTCTCATCATGCTTTTCGGTTCATGGACTCACTAGATCCTAATGACCCAAAGGTTCTGAGGGGGTCCAAAGGGTTCAACCACAGCTCAAGGCGCCAATAAAGATGACCGTTTTCCAACACTCCGGACGGGAATGAAATGCGTAGAAAGAAGTGAAATTATCTTAAGAAAAATAACCATAGCTAGGAGAAGAGGATAAAAACCGTATGGGATAGAGACTCATTCAGTTGTAAAGACCGGAAGAGTCCCCAGGGGCGATATGCTACCAACAGGGAATTTGAAGGACAAAGTAGTGGGATGATTTGCAGAAAATTGCATAGGTCATGACCGGGAGACAGTGCCTGAGCTCTGGTCCCTGACTCATGCCGTTCCCTGCTACGCCATGCTCTTCTCCATCACACACGTGCGTGCCAACCCTCTATGGAAATAAGAATATGAGACCCCAGAAAGAATATATTACATCAACTAAATTATATGCTAGCATGCTTATATACATTAAAACTCTGGTAAGAGTTTTAAAATACGTTGCATAACATAATAAAATACGTTGTAACATATTTATCAGTAGTAAGATATACAAATTATTCCACGTTACCCAAGACCTTTTATTTCTTCCACTCTAAGATTAGCCCATTTCAAGGCAGAGTTGAAACAACTGATCTGTTGCAAGAAGTGGTTTTTCAAGATTCCCAAAGGATTGCTCCTCCCTTTTTTTTGAGCCCACTATCAGTCAAATCACGTCACAATAATATTCCTCATGATAAGTGTTGTTTGGGGTGCCTGGCTCAGTCGGTGAAGCGTCTGCCTTGGGCTCAGATCATGATCTGGGGGTCCTGGGATGGAGCCCTGCCTTGGGCTCCCTGCTCAGAGGGGAGTCTGCTTCTCCCTCTGCACCCCTCCCCTGCGCCGCTTGTGCTCACTTTCTGTCTCAAATAAATAAAATCTTTTTAAAAAAGTGTTCAGTTCAAATATCAAATTATTCTACTGCAAGCCTATGGCTGTCACCTAAAATTATGTCTTTCTAATCATTCATTTGCTAGAATTCTTTGAATTCTGGGAATCAATCTTGCCACGGAACACAAGTGTGGCATCACAAATGAGATGGGCCAGCTTCAGACTTTGTGGGGTGAGGATTTAGAGCTGGCAGAGAAGTGGGCACTGGCCACAGCTGGCTATATATATAGAGAATGGGGGTACAGCCACCTTCATTGGTTTGTAAGCAGAGAACTTACTAAAACTTAGTTTAAAAAAATAGAAAAAATAAAAATAAAATAAATAAAATAAAATAGAAGCAGCAGTTTAGTAAAAATTTAAGGCAGACAGCATGGTTGCTTGAAACACAGCTAGTTTTTTCATTAACATCAGTGGCAAAACAACCACTAACATGTAGCAATGATCTTTTATTTTTTATCTTTTTATTTATTTATTTGCAACGATCTTCTTTTAAACAGATAATGTGATAACTAGATGAGTATTATAAACTCAAACTCGGTGTCAGAGAAACCTGACTTAAGTAGCAAGATCAGGAGACGAGACTGCTGGAGGGAAGCACACCACTCTTTTTTTACCTCCGTCTATGTACTAGACGGTCTCCCCTGCTCGCTGCCATCAGGGCGCACAGGGCGGGGATGGCTGTGGGTAGACTGGACTCCATGGGGACTGGGAGAATATGATTCGTTTACTCATTTATCAAAAATGAGTAAATTTCACTGAACCTACTTGATGGAGGCATGATGCTAAGTGCCGAGGATATAAAAATGCGTGACTGTGCTTGCCTACAGTAGCTCATCACCCTACGGGAAGGAATAGCAAGTATCTAAATCAAGTAACTACAACAGATGGGACTTTAGGTGCAGGGGTCAGGGGCCATAGAAAGCATTACCGACCTGTTACCTGAATCTGCAAAGGTGGAAAAGCCTGTCTCCAAGAAAGGAGGAAGGCATTTCGGGCAGAAATCATTACAGGTAAAGGATGGACAAAGAAAAGACAGACATAGTTATTGGATTGAAAGTTGCTCGGTATGAAGTTTGGTCGGTTTTTGTCTTAATCTTTATGCTTTTGATATTTTCCAAGTGGGGTTCAGTGAACGTTTATTGTATGTAGAATCAAAAGAAAAAAAGAGCTAATGCTCAAAAAATCAAGGTTGACAAGTGCAAGATGCTGCAAGCATTTGGGCTTTTCTGGGTAGACAGTACAGAATAGATAGGGTTTTTAAACAGGGAACGTGGGTGGTCTGTTTGCAAGTTAAAAGTTTTCGGAGTCCATGAAAACAGGAGGTAGACCATGGTTATAATTCTGAAAAGGTATAAAGGATTTGGAATCGGCTAAACATATAAATCAAAAATTAGAAACATTTTATTTAATCTGTAATTCCCAGAGTAATTTCCATTGACTGCCTAGAATGTTCTTTTAAAAAAAATTGAAACATCTTCCAATTTTGGTCTCAGAATTTCAAATACAGTTAGAATGTTAAATTATTAATGCTTGGTGGTTATCTAGTGAAATAATCTAACGAGTTCTTTTAAGACTACAAAACCCATAATTCATTAATGTCGATTAAAAACATACAAAGCCAAGAAATACAACATTGACTTGTTTAAAGTGTATTTCCTGGATTGTGTTCACTCGAAAACACTTCTCTGCAGAAAAACTGGTGCTCAGTGATGGTGCAACGATCTTGGTCATCTTCCGGGCCCGAGTGGTAATTTAGGTTCTATTTACCAGGAAATGTAAGCATGTTCCTGAATAAACGAAAGCTTGTCTTTAAACAATCAATTCAGAAATTCAGAATCCTTTTAGAGTATGCTATTTGCACAAAGATATCCTGGTCAGATCGACATAGTGTTGTATTAGAGTGCTTTTATTTCTTATGAATGATTCCAATTTATTTTAATGAACAATTGGCAGTTGAAAGAGTTTGGGATAAATATAACTGTATGAAAACCACAGGGATCTCTAAAACCATCTCACTGATTTCACAATAGACAAGATATTGCATATCTAAAAACTCAAGATTATGGGAGGTTAAAAGAACAGTTTGTAGCCCCAGTGATTTCAAGAGAAGTTAAGTCTGTAATGGCAACTAACCAGGGCTGCTGGTTTCTTGAATGGAGTAGGTGAAGTGTTGCAGAAGTAATATGCATCCCTTCCAGTGGAAGGAACTAAATGACTCATTATGAAGATACTCATTACTGGCTGTTTCACTTAATGGCTCCATGAAAAGATGTATCAAGGGCTACAAACTTTGTGACCAATAAGAGAGTGGAGAAATAATGAGGTAAACTTGCCCAATCTTTAGGCAGATAAAATTCCAATAAGCCACAGTAGGGGGTGAGTGTTTGGGGTTGTACGTTCCTTGGTTCAGGTGCCAAGGGTTTTCTAAAGCCTGATTGAAACCAGGAAATGACAGAGAGAGAGACAGAGAGAGAACCTACCAGCAATACGATTTTATTCCTTATAGAAAGTATGTTTCAATGTTCTTGTCACATACTTGTTTAGACATTATTGAGTGTTATGTTTCTGTAAAACATTTCAAAGGTTGATGGAAGCTGTACATTTCACGAATTATGAAGTAGTACACTGCACATTCTCTAATAACAGATGTAATAAATGTATTTTGACGCTAATTTAAGAATAGTGTTCCTTCTCTTGACACTATAATGTAAAGATGCAAAATGGAAAACTGATGGATAGCTAGATAGATAGATATCTGTTCCCATTCGCATAGAACCCCAAATTTGTGACATAAGGGGAGAGGGGATTAAATGACATACCAAGCTTTATAGCCAAGAGAGGACTTGATTTGCAAATCCCAAACCCAGCCCAATTAATCACACAGTAAATTCCACTTCGGCCATTTCTCAGCAAGACGAGCCTATACAAACCCTCCCTCATCTTCTCTAACTTCTGATGGTGTGAAAACTCATCCTGATATTTAACCTAGGTCTGCCCTGCTCCAGTGTAAGCCTATTACTTCTTGTTTTGTCCCCATTGACTAATGAGAATAATTGGTCCCCATCCTCCTTATAATATCCCTTTATGTAGGAGTAAAATAGTTATTATGTCTCCCTCTGGCCTTCTTTTCTGTAGATTGAATGTGTCCAGTTCTCTTAACCTTTTCTCATGGGTCACATTTTCTAAACCTTTTATCATGTCTGATGTTCCCTTCAGAGCTCCCTCTAATTTGTTCTGTCTGTGAAAGGCGGGATGCCCCAAACCAAGGCTCCAAATGGAGCTTATCCAGCTCAAGTCAAACTGAATAATTGCGCAGCTTGCTTTAAACGTGAGCACCTCTTAACGTGAACGGCTATAGTCCAACTTTTCTTGGCAGCCGGTCATATCTGCTGGCATTTTATTATGTTCTCCACTCGAACAAGGCACCTGGAGAGCGGATTGATTGCCTTTCCTCTGATGAGTTTTCAGACTCTTCTAAACAGAGATACAATTGCTGGACTCTTTTCACTAACTGGACCCTTACTTGGACAGCATGTTTGGGTTTTTTGTTTTTTCCAAATAAAGCTCTTGGGGTTGAATACCAAAGTTTTGTTTTCCAAATTATATATTAGAGCAAATTTACCTGATGTGACTTAAAAAAAACAAACAAACCCAAACTTCGTTTTTTAGAGTGGTTTTAGGTTCACCGCAGAATTGAACAGGGAGCGCTCAAGTATCCCCTGTCCTCACACTCGCATGGCCTCCCCCGCTCTCAGCATCCCCCCCTCCCCCGCCACCACCACCGAGAAGCACATTCATGACAATCAATGAACCTGTGTCAGTAAGACCCAGAATCCAGAGTTCACAACGGCGTTGGCTCTTGCTGTTGTACATTCTGTGGGTTTGGACAAATGTATGATGTATGTATATTATACATGCGTGTATGTATATCTGTAATACTTATATATTACACATATAATTACATCTATAGGAACATGTATTATAGCATCATACAGGGTCGTTTCACGCCCCTAAACATCTGGGCGCCCTCCTTCCTCCCAACCCCTGACAACCACTGATCTAAAATGCCTTTTCCAAAATGTGGCATAGTCAGAGTCGTCCTGCACTATGCAGCTTTTTCAGATGATATCTTTTTTAATTCTTTAAATCAAAAAGACTTCCATAGTCTTCTCAGTAGCCAGATAGAGAGGCTATGGGTTCAAGTACATAACACAGCAAGTTTCTCTGCCTGTGTGTTGCCAAGGTCATGTCAGTACTTTTAACATGTAACCCTTCGATTCTTAATCTCAGAAAGAATGGCAGATCTTCCATCATCGCACTTAGAATTTTGTAATCTTTGGTTAGTCCTACTTTTAAATGTTAAAACGAAAGGACCAAAATATATTTTACCATCCTTTTCCATAAAATCAAATGCAAGAGGCGCCTGGGTGACCGAGTCGGTTAAGTGGCCGACTCTTGATGTCAGCTCAGGTCATGATCTCAGGGTTGTGAGATCGAGCCCTGTATGGACTCCAAGCTGGGCATGGAGTCGGCTTAAATTTCTCTCTCTCCTTCTCTCTCTGTCCCTCCCCGGTCTCTTTCACCCTCTCAAATAAATAAATCTTTTTTTAAAAAATCAAATGGGAAATATCCTTTAAAATTACAAGGAATTATAAGCAAAACAAAACAACAACAAAACAAAAACAAAACCAAAGACAAAACAAGTTTCAAATCCTCCCTGCTGAAGGAAAGACATGCACCCCTCGTATCCACTCTGAATTCCTGACCCACAGAAGCTTCGAGTATAATAAAATGGTTATTCTTAAGGGCCGAGTTCTGCAATAATCCGCTACGCAGTCATAGATAACTGGAAACTTTACCTAACAGCTTTGAAGAGTGTCGGTCTAGGCAAGATGCAGAGATGTTGAGATTAGGTCTCTGGAACTGCTAGTTGGTACAACTGTCTCTAGCGATACACAGTACTGACCAGGACAGAACAACACCTATATAAATCATGCATCGCTGTTTGCCCTGAATATCTGCAAAATTATTCCAACGGTCTGAAATTAACAAGCAAACAAACAACGCGAGCAAATGGGACCACGGCAAAGTACGCTTTCTAATGGATACCTTTCTTCCTTTCAGCCATCAACACTTACTTTGAGATCATTTAAGTATACATCTCATTTTCTAAAACCTTCCTTCCATGAGTCTAAATGTTAGCGATTTGTTACAGCATTTCTCACTCTTCAAAGGCACAGATTTAGACTATCATCAACGGATCACCATTATATTTTCTCTCCCAGAAATTGCTGCTGTTAACACAATGTAATTAGCGTGCAAACAAAGAACAAAGTTCACATCTAAGGCCAGTTAACACTGACTCTGCGGTTGCCAAATTCCACCTCTGAAAGCTGCCCTTGTTTTGCTTCTCTCTAATACCTTGTAAGACAGGATGAAAAGTTGGCAAATGGTGTGCTGAGATGTTTTTCATCAGAGTGAACTTTCTGTGTTCCCTTCCTCTTTCCTGCTCAGAGAACGTTGCAAGCCCAGGTAATCACTGCTCCTCGGCAGAGATTCCAAGAAAGGGCTCCTGTTTCGCTTTCTTGTCACATCAGATGACTCATCAGAAAGATTTCTCTGCTCTTTCTTTTATTTAGAGAAGAAAATATGATACAAAGCCAGGCAAGGCATAAACAGGGCTTGTCCTTCTTTCTGTCTGGTTTGAGTGTAGTGAGGTTTTGGTTTTCTAAGCAAGGAATCCCTTTTCCCCCTTTCTTGTTCTTTCTTTTCCTTTTGCAGGCGTGTATCTTCAGTGCATTGGTGTAACTGAGCTAAATGCCAAGCAAGCTCCCTGCTGTGCGCCGGCCCTCCACCTGCCACCCCTCCCCTGGCCACAGAGATGCGAGCTATTTAATTTTGGAAATGACATTTCTTTACAGTACTTCTAAGATAGCAATTTATGTCAATCATCCAGGATCTCCCTCTGCCAATAACAATGTCAATGGACTTGAATTTCCTATTGACTTGGGGTGAGAGGGCTATCTCTTTGACTCCTCTGAGCGGTACTTTTCACTACTGTATAGAAAAGTTTACTTCCCAAGGAACTTTCCTTGTGCTCTGAGACCTAATCTAACCTTCCTTTTATAGTCTCAGAGAAAAGGGGAAAATTCTGCACACTGTTTCATTGCCAAGAAGCATGGATCTAGTTGGCTTTACTCCATCTTGGGGTCCAGTGGTTTTATCCCATAAAAACTTGGGGATAATTCAGGGAAGAGATTGAAGTGACTAAAGCACCCAGAGTTAGGGATATCGGTGCATTGTTGCCTCTTGGGAGTAGCTGTGAAAATTCACCTGAGAACAGTCTTATCTGTATGAGTTTCTAAAAAACGCTATGCTCGTACAAATGAAACAATGTGTCTCTTTATTAATATTATTGTGAAATTTTCAGAAAATGTGTATGTGTCACAGGGCTGGAAGAGGATTAGATTTCAATTCATGTTTTTTCTTCCAAATGCGTAATTGGGGGTCTTCCATGTGTCACTCAGACAAAATCAAACATTTGTATGTGAAGGACACAGGATACAATCTTGTTGTTAAGGTGAACAATAGGGGGGCGCCTGGGTGGCTCAGTGGATTAAGGCCTCTGCCTTCGGCTCAGGTCATGATCTCAGTGTCCTGGGATTGAGCCCCGCATGGGGCTCTCTGCTCAGCGGGGAGCCTGTTCCTCCTCTCTCTCTGCCTGCCTCTCTGCCTACTTGTGATCTCTCTCTTTGTCACATAAATAAATAAAATCTTAAAAAAAAATTTTTTTTAAAGGTGAACAATAGGTATATGATTAAAAAAAACTCATATAGTATTTAGTTTCCTCCACTTTATTTAAATATGCTGATGACCTGAATATTTTTATTTTACAAATAGTTTACAAATTCTACTTTGAAATGGTAAGAAAAGTTATCATCATCCCAAAAGAGATGATGTTCTAGAATAAATGTGAGATCGGGTTAGAAGGTGAATGGTAGGATTCAGCTAACAGAAGTCACATTTTGTTCTCCTATGGGAATGATGTGTGTTTGAGAAGTAACGATTGCTTTTTTGTTTTGTGGTGTGTGTGTGTGTGTGTGTATGTGTGTGTGTGTGTATTCAAAGAGCATTTAAACTCAGGCAAAGCTTTGGCAATGCCATATTACTCAGATCTATCTCTTCTGTCTTCAAAAGGAAAGCATTCTGAAGACCAAATCTTCAGAAATTCCATTTCCTCGACCCTAAGGACATACCATTTAATAACATTTAATTAGTTAACATCAAGTAAAGACAGACCACAAAGATTCCTCTTTGGCTAGCATACCTGGAAGTATCCATTGGAAGGGTTTCCCCCTTCACCGGTGTGTGTGCCCGTCAGGAAGTTGAGGGGATAACTGTGCAGAGTCTGGAGCTCAGTCATGGCGACTCAACAAAGGTATGATGAGGCTACATGGGGGAAAAAGGAACTGGCATTGGCCCAGCTGCATCCCCAATGAATGTTTATCCGGTATACACACAGACATGATAAATAACTGTACTATTACCAAGAAGGTTCCAAATACTGTACTGACGCCAACCCATGAGAGTAAACCTTTGGCCACTGCAGATGCCTTCTAAGAAAAGTATCATCACCTTTATTCTACAGATGCACAAACTGGGGCTTCTAGAACAGAAGCCACTTCCTAAAGATGCAAGAATAGTAACAGAGCTGGTTTGAGCTCATGCCTTTGTAACCCAAAATCAGGCTTTAATGTCTCTTTGACTCCAAGACTGCCTTCTTTAAAAGGCAAAAATGCTCAGAGGGTTTTGGTGGGGGTTTTTTAGATTTCATTTTTTCATTAAATATGTGTTACGCTTTTACGATGAACTAGGTGCTGGGAATAGCCTGTAGAGAAAGTTGCATCCCTGACAATTACAATCCAGCAGAACACGGTAAGTACTGAGAAGGGGTCAGGACGAGGTATGCCATGGAGAAGCACCTGCAGAGGCGTGGGCTTTGTGAGGGCTCTTGGTATTCAGAAAAGGCCAGAACTACACTGTCTCTGTTGTCATCTGAATCTTTTCAAGATGAAGATGTATATCCCGCTGGATTCATCCATCTTTAATCTGGATTGGATTGGTGTCCACGTCCAGTGAGTTTAGTGAAAGAGGTCGTAAGCAATTACAGTCAAAGTTCAAATTCATGTAAATCCTATGTAAGATCTTCTGAAGTTGATTAGCACCTGATAACACCAGATAATGAATTCCTTGGATAATTGGAGAATAAAGATAACTTTTAGAGTAAATTGGGACAATAAATTGGAGAAGCCTTTTTTCATCCCTGTAGAATAATTTTCATTCATTTAGGAATTCTTGGTTCCAGCTTTCTGAATGTGATCTGGGGTATGGGCATTGTTTGGGCATCGCAGTTCTTTTGTAAAGGTGATTTGGCCAAGCAAATCCCAGGCAAATTCTGTTTCAAATTCCCTTGGCCTCCACAGAAGCCATCAATTTAAGCTACCTTCTGTCTGGATTTCCCCTGCCAACAATTTGCTGCTTGATCATTGTTTCCAATTGCTAAAGTGACCCTTAACTATGGCTACTAGAGAATTCCCTGGTTCCCACAAAGCAATGGAGAAATGCTAGAGCAGTGGGATTTTTTTGTATTAGCCTCATGCCCCCTGCAAATACTCAGGTAGCTACATTTTCTCTTGCCCTACATAGGCACTCTTCAAAACGCTGATGATGTGACATCAGAGGAGGCGGTGACACAGTAAAGGCAAACTGCTGTCTATAAAGGTGTACTTGTCCCCCTAAAGGCTGTCCTTTACAGTGCCAGAACATAGCCTTTATAGATTTAGTCCACCACCCAGAATGTTTTGGGGGCTAGAATAGCCAGAAAATGATATGACTTGTTTGTGTGCCTCAGTTTAGGTACGGTATATGAAAACCTAAGCCCTTTACTTTATAAAAATAGCACCGTCAAGCTGACGCTCAATGAGAAAACTTTGACTCGTGTAGCAAGAATGAAAGCGAATAACTCTGAGAAGGGACTACAAGGTTTGGTCATTTTTGCAGCTGGGCTCTGATTGCTCTGCCCTGTTCTCTCTCTTTGGTTTCTCAGCTACTTAGCAGGCCACGGAAGAATACCCCAGGTGGCCCCCCAAAATCTGGGATTTGGCTTCAGCAAAGAACAGGGGAGACACTGCTTTTGGGTTGTCACTGTTTCAACTTCTCAAAGAGAGGGTTCAGATACAGCATTTGTGTATGGTAAAAGTGTATGGAAGCATTTACTCATTGGTGGATATCTTCATTCTTTTGACATCTATTGGACACCTTCAGTATACCAGGAACCACTAAGACTCTGGGGCCCCTCTGTTCTCTGACAGCACCTGATAGCACCAAGGGAACAGAAGTGCAAGCATATAATTGAAATACAACACATTTCAATGGTGCGAAAAAAAATGAATGAAAGAAATACAATGTGAGAATGCTTATAATCGAGATATTAACCAACTTCCTAGGACAGAACATCTCAATGAGCAAGCAAATTCCTGGGGAATCAGGCCATGCTTCGATGAGTGTGATATTTGAGCTTCAGGTCAAATGTGTTTCCCATCCACAGAATCACTTTGGCTGAAAAAAGGGAAAGGCATTGGAAATGGTTTTATTTCAGTTAATTCGGGTAAATGTATGGCTATCTAACTGGGATCGATATATGACATACCACAGAACCAAAAGTTATAGGTGGAAAATATGACAGACAAGATCTTCTCTATTATGTAAATTTTATATTTAGTAGAAAACCATAGAGCCTAAATATTTAAAAGCCTTATTTGACTTTCCCAAACCAAAGGTGTTTGCTTCTTAAGAGCGTTAATCATTCACAAACATGAGTTGCGAATACGTAGTAGATGCCTGTTTATTCAGAATCCAAATTGAGATTTTAAAAAAAGAGCCATTAAAAACATATTCTATGATTTCATTAATAGAAAACATTTACTAACTGGTGTCAAAGATTTATTATTAAAATTAAAATCTTCCATGTTTTTTCATGGGAGCAAGACAATACCCCATTAATGTTAAAAATCACAGAATTTGGAAGACCTTAAAGAACGTGAAAGCAAGGTTAAGTTCAGTGGACTGTTATTGCTAAATGTTTTTTACTAAATGGAAATTCCCTGAAAACTTACCACTTTAGTGTTTCAGAGAGAGTAATTGAGCAAAGATATTAAGTAACCTCTTCCCTCCAAATGTTTCACCCACAATCTCCCCATCTTACGTAAAGATACTCAATTCTTCCCATTGTTCAGGTAAAAAATGTGCACCCCTTACTTACAGTGCAGGAATTATCTTTGCATACTGTGTAATTTACATATTTATCATTTATTGTCTGTGTCCCCCTGGTAGAATGTCATCCCCACACAGGCTATGTTTGGGTCTCTTTCCTTCACTGAGCTATATATATATATTCTGCTGGAATATAGGTAGTGCCCACTGTTTGTTGAATCTAAATAATTTACTGTCATCTGACTGCCTCTACTCCTTTTCCCTTAATTGCCTCTTGAACCCACTCCATATCCAGCACTACCACCTTGAACCAAGCCTCCGTTCTCTCTAGCCAGAATTATTGCTTTTCAGCTGGTTTCAAATATTCTCCAACCTGTATTAAGGTGACCCTTGTAAAGCATAAATCATCCAATCACCTGATCTCTCCACTCAAAACCCTCCAGTGTCTTCTAGTCCTGATCAATGTTACATCCAATGTTTCTACCATGATCCATGAGGCCTCAGGTGCTCCAGCACACCACTACCCCTCAGTTCTCCATGCCTGTCCCTCCTCTCCTCTTTCTAGTTACACCATCCTCTTTGCTGTTCCTCAGGCATGCTTCCACCTTAGGGCCCTTGTACATGTTGTTCCCTCTGCCTGAGATGCTTTTCTGCCACATATATCCAGGGCTTATTCCCTCAGTTTTTTCAAGTCTCTCCTCAAATATCAATTTATGTGAGAGGTCTTCTCTGATAACTCAATATAAAAATAGCATCCAACCCTGTCCATCTTTTTATTTTTCTGTAGTTTTCATAGTTTTTCATGACTTAACTCTTTATATTTATTCATTGAAACTGAAAGCTGGAGATTTTTCTATAGTATTCACAGAAAAGTGCTGGCATATGCACAAATAGCTTTTAATAATACTATTTTTCTGAAACTACTTTTATCAAAACAAAGTTTATTCCTTCCTGGAAAATAATAACCCCATCAAAAATAGCATGTTATCCCTATCTCACACCATATGCATAAATTTTCTCAAAAGGAATCAAAGACCTAAAGAGAAGAGCTAACCCTATAAAACTCTTAAAGAAAACATAAGAGTAAATCTCTGTGACCTTGGATTTGGCAATGGTTTCTAATATGTGACACCAAAAAGCATAAGCAACCAAATAGAAAATAGAGAACTGTGACTTCATGAAAATTATAATCTGTTATATTTCAAAGGATACCATCAAGATGGTAAAAAAAGACCACACACTGAAAGGTAGAAAATTTTTGTAAATCATATACTTGTTAAGAGCCATGTCTATAATTATATATATAAAATAAAGAATACTTATATGTAGATGACAAAAAGACAAATAATTTAAAAATAGGCAAATGATCTGAGTAGACAGTTGTCAAAAAAAAAAAAAAAAAGATATATGAATGACCACTAAGCACATGAAAAGGTGTTCAACGTCATTAGTCATTGAGGGAACTCAAGTCAAAACTACAACCAGATACCACTTCACCTTCAGTAGCATAGTTATAATGAAAAACAACAACAAGAGATAATAACATGTATTGGAGAAACTATGGAGAAACTGAAACTTTCTACACCACAGATGAGAATGTAATATGATGCAGCAATTTTGAAAAACAGTCTGGCAGCTCCCCAAAAGACTAAACAAAGAATTACCATATACTGATAACTCCATTCCAAGGTATATACCCAATAGAAATGAGAACCTATGTCCACACAAAGACTTGTGCATGAAGGTTCAGAGCAGCATTATTCATAAAGGCCAAAAAGTGGAACCAACACAGTGTCCACCAACTAATGAATGGATAAGTAAAATATATTTAATGGAATATCATTCATCAACAAAAAAGTATCAGTATGCGCTACCACAAGAATAAACCTTAAAAACATCATGCTAAGTGGAAGAAGCCAGTCACAAATGATTTACATACTGCATGATTCCATCTTTATGAAATGTCCAGGATCAGTAATTCTATGGAGACAGAAGTGGATCGCTGGTTGTCTAGGGCTTAGGGGGGAAGAGTGGGAATGAGAGAATTGGGAGTGACAGCTAGAATATAGAGTTTTGGGGGGACTGATGAAAATGTTCTAAAATTGATTCTGATGATGGTTGCACAACTCTGTAAATATCTAAATATCTGTATTATTTATTCGTTTTCTTGCCTATCTTCTTCAAAGTGTGAGCTTCATGAGAATAGGCACTTTGTCCTGTTCACTACTATTTCCATAGGGCCTAGAATGGTGTCAAGCATACACTAGGTACTCAATAAAATATGTAGAATATACTCCAGTGACAGATTGTTAAAAAGACTAGCGAGTGAAGATTGTTAGCAAAGCATATAACAGGTGTCTGACATAAGTAACATGGCAGGAGCAGAATTTGGCTTTTTCTTGAACAGCACAAATATTTTAGATTAAATAATTATATTCATTGGAAAAGATTGTTTTTAAGAGATTTCTTTGATAACCAAGAGTTTACTGCATTATTAAAATGTTTTAATGAAGTGTCCTCTCATAGAAATTGTTTCATCTAAACACACTGGAGTCTCATCTTAATTTTAACTTTGCTAATTAAGTTATACAAGAAAGATATGCAGAAGGGATTTCAATGAAGACCAACAGCAGTTTCTGCTTGGTATACAATATACATTTGATTCTTCTGACACTTTTTAATGACTTTGTAGATAACCAGCCAAATCAGACTGATTATATAATCCAGTGTTAATAATTATCTTCCTGAATTTATAGTCAATTTTCTAAGGAATCCAACTATCAGAGAAACATCTGTTTGTCCCTCTTCTGTGATTTGTGTCTTGCTTTTAATTTCACTATTAAACTAAAATGCCATTTAAACTACTTTTTAATTCAAAATTCAAAATTCCACATTGCTCACGCAATAGAATATTGGACTCTCTCTTACCTAATGTAATGCTACAAGGCTATTTTTAGATGCTGCAGTATCTGAAAGCTATAAAAAGGGTTATTCCCAGGCAGCTGCCTCAAAAAAAAAACAAAAAAAAAAAAAAACACTAAAATAGCTGGTAAAGTTTGGGAATTGATCACAAGGTCAAAATACAAATATATATTTACCACCTAAAGTATCCTACACAGGCCTTTATTGAGCTCAGGATTTATATATATGTATATATTTCTCAGTAATCCCCAAACTCAAGTCACTTGAATTACATTTACTTATTTTACAATAAATATTTGCACTGTCCCATTTTCTTCCAGACATAGTAAATTTCTTCCTATTCCTCCAAGAAAGATAGTTTAAAAATATATGTATAGGGGCACCTGGGTGGCTCTGTGGTTAAGCATCCGACTCTTGATTTTGGCCCAAGTCATGATCTCATGATCATGGGACCAAATCCTGAGTCAGGCTCCACACTTAGTGCAGAGTCAGCTTGAGATTCTCTCATTCCCTCTTCCTTTACCCCTCCCCCCACTCGTGTGCACGCATGCGCACTCTCTCTCTCTCTCTCGAATAAATAAAATTCTTTAAAAAATAAAAATAAAACTATATGTATAATTATCACACAAAAGAGAAGCTACATTAAACTATATCTAATTGCTGGTAACTAACGGGTCATTAATTGTTGAAAGAAATAGGGAGTTTTATTAAAAAATACTTCGCAGATGTGATATGGCTTTTTTAAAAGCACACATTTTTCTTTATTAAACGTACAATAATTGAGAGTGACAGAATCAAAAACACTTTCCTGGCTTAGCAGTAATATAAAACTGGCTATTTCAAATGAAACAGTGCAATAATAGCTGTGCGGAAAGCAAGCTGTGTTTGGGGTTTCTCCTATCCCTCTAGGGTTGTCTAGTAAAGGACATATTTTTACTGGGGCTTCGGGAAATGGTGGTCTGGCCAATGGTCTCTGGGGTGCCTGCAGATGCATGAATAGTACTTATATGTGGGTGCCGGCGCCTCCATTACCACCAGTGGACAAGCTCTGCTGCAACCCACACTCACCAAAGATGTCTGGGGTTCTTCTGGAAGGATCCAGACAGAAACTTGAGGAAGAAGGAGGAAGCATAAAACAGATTCAAAGGAGAAGTCCAATTCCAATCACTGAGTGTTCATAAGTTCCAGGAATGGAAGAGATGGGATTCACGGGGCCCCTAGAGTTACTCCCCAACTTGACCAAAAACCCACATGAGACCAGACAAGAACTATCTTCTATTTTTTAAACTTTGGCAAGCAAGCATGTCTTTCAAATATTAATAATCACTCCCTGTCTGGTGCATATCTGTTGTGATGCTTCAGATTGGATTTGATGCTTACTTGAATTTGAGAGGACTTACTAAGTCACCCCCCCCATGCATCTTTCCCTTTGGGTTTAATACTATTTGACAACCAAACCCTGTCCTTTTTGCTTGAAGCCCAGAACTGCCTGAAGCCCCATGAAGGACTTCAGTTCACATCCTTCTTGCAACATTGGAAAGATTTCTCCAACGCTCTTCTAAAAGTTTACACCTACATACCAAATGTCAAAATGAAACCATTTCAATTTTTTTAAGTTTTTGTTTTGTTTTGTTTTGTTTTGTTTTTTGTGAGAGAGACCACCCCCATGAGGTTGGGGAGGGGCAGAGGGAGAGGGGAAAGACAGAGCCTGAAGCAGTCTCAGCATCACTCCCAACTGGATCTCACCATGTTGAGACCAAGACCCAAGCCCAAACCAAGTGTCCAATGCCCAATGGACTGAGCCACCCAGGTGCCCCAAAATGAAGCCATTTTTAACACAGTCTTGGTTTCCTTTTCCATCCTGGGCACGTTAAAATCATTGAATCTGTCCTCTGTCTCAGTGTTCCTGCAAGGAGGATGGTGACTTTGGTTGGCCGACTTCCACTAGACATGGCTTCTTGGTTGTCCAACGGATGCCCCGCCCCCAAGCCAAGACACTGACCCCTGGACTGCCTCCATCCTTGCATGTCTGAGTCCATGCACCTTGCAGGTAGCTGCTTTGTCTTCTCGCATGATGACTCGCCTCTTCCAACTCAGCAAATACTTTTATGCATCTTGTTCCTTTTTCATTTCCCTTGTACAGGCTTTTCATCACTTTCTCTACTGTGCCTACAACTAGGCGAGAGAAAAAAAACGCAGCAAGAATAAAAAAATAAAATTGGAAACAGAATCACTTCTTCCTTCAACTTATAGAAATGGAACATGAAAATAGCATGGATTTCGGAAGGAAAAAAATACTCATAAAATGCCCTGGTGTCAGGGGTGTGAGCTGGGAAGGGTGGGGTGTGACGGATTCCCCTACCTTCTAAGTTATTCTAAATTCTAAAAACACATGTATGCTCACCGTGACCGAGTGCTTCCTTATTCATCAAAATTATGCATTTTCCCTCTTTAACCAGAACAATGACTTTGGCCATGAACTTTTTTGGGGGGGCGGGGGAATCTTGTATTAATGTTGTTATACCAACATTTGAAAGTTATGAGATCTACTTCCATTCTTTATTTTCAATGTTTCGGTGCGATTTTGTTTCATATAGCAGCACATGGCTATACCTTTTTAAAAACTTCACTCTGCTAGTACCAGTCTTGTAATAAAGGGTTTTAATCTACGAACATTTCCTGCAATTATGGATACATTGGGAACTAGCTTTACTGCAGTTCTTTTTCATTATACCTTTTCCCCCTTTATTTCCATTTCTGGTTTATTTGATTTCTGTTCGTTTGATGAACTTTTCTATACTTCTATACTTCTTTTCTTCATTTACCACAGAAAATAAACTGTAAATGTTTTTCACAAGATCCTATGGTTATTTGGTGTCTCTATTCTCCTTCGGAAAAGCACAAGGGCTCATATTATGCCCTGAATGGTACCCCTCAATCCTCAGTCCCCTCTGTGCATCTCTATGTGTGTGTCTCTCTCTGTCTCTCACTACCCCCTCTGTCTTATTATTGGTGTTGAATGGTTTTTGTTTTATCTTTCGGAACAAAAGAAAAAGATTATGTGTATTTTGTTACATTCAATTGTGTTATCAGTTTTGCTATTTTCTATTCTACACGGTATTTATTTTTGTCCTTGCTAAAATACTTCATCAGGGATACTTTCAAGGAGGCCTGGAATTAGTAAATTGTGTCTTTGTTTTTCTGAAATTTTTTTTTAAATTTCTTCAAGGAATAGGAAGTTAGTTGGGTATAGAATCCAAGGTGGATGGCCCTGAATATATTTATCCATTTTCTTCCTGAATTATTTACTACACGTGAGATGTCTGCCATCAAAGACTTTTGTATAACCTGTCTTTTCTTTCTGGTGGGCTCTTTTATAATATGCTGTCATACTATGATATATCAAAATATGGATTTCTTTTCTTTTTCTTTTCTGTTTTTGATTCTTTATTTGAAAGGAATTTTTAATATAAGAACATATATCTTGAATCAATGTTGGGAAATTTTCAGGTATTACTTCATCTAATATTACTTCACCATTCCTTCTAGGTCTTTTTCCTGGAGGCCTCTTAGACCTATGTCACAGCCTTTTCACCTAATCTCCCATAAATTTATAAGCTTATAATTTTATACCTGTATTTCTTCATGATATATTTTATGGAGATACAATTAGTTTTAAGTGTATGATATAGTGATTTGATATATGTATGGACTGTGAAATGATCACCACGATAATTCTAGTTGACATCCACACCCTCACAGAGTTACAAATTTTTTTTCTTGTGATGAGAACTTTTAAGATCTACTCCCTTAGCAACTTTCAAATATGCAATACAGTATGATTAACTATAGTCATTGTGCTGTTCTTTACACCTCTAGGACTTACTTATCTTATAACTGGAAGTTTGTAACTTTGGATATATAGCTTTGTATCTTTTTAGAATAGAAATATAGAAAGAATATCCATTTATCTATATATGAGTATAGAGATAAGAAGGGGACAGACAGGAAGGCATATATTGGGTAAAGTCCTCAGTACTATTTCTGACTTTTCTAATTCCCTTGTGAATGTGTCCAGTCTAGAATTCACCTGGTCACTTTTTTTTTTTTAAAGATTTTATTTATTTATTTGACAGAGAGAGAGATTACAAGTAGGCAGAGAGGCAGGCAGAGGGAGAGGGGGAAGCAGGCTCCCCGCTGAGCAGAGAGCCTGATGCAGGACTCGACCCCAGGACCCTGAGATCATGACCTGAGCCAAAGGCAGAGGCTTTAACCCACTGAGACACCCAGGCGCCCCTCACCTGTTTTATATGAATTACTATTTGTTTATTTCCAAGACTTCCAACTTGTTGTTATTTTATGCTCCTGTCTTTTGTGACTGATTTATTATTATTATAGGTACTGTTCCTTCATTTAGCTCATTGATAATTCCTATGCATATTTAAAGTCATTTTCAAAATTTTCTATTATTTTGATTTTGTCTCTAGTGCATTTTTGACATTTGGGCTCTCCTTCTCAGTATCGAAAGTCTTTAATACACCTTGAAATTTGTATCTGTAGCCTCATCTGCAAAACGTTTCATTTTGTTGTGTGCATTTCTCTCTCTTTCTGTGTTCATCTTCTGGGTAGAGCTCTTTCTAGTCACTCTTCCACATCCCAAGGGTCTTGACTCCAGAACCAGGAATTACAGTGGTCACAGAGGTTTCTTGCTTTGCAGTGATACTGAGAACATACATTCAAGGAACAACTTGCTCAATTCCTGATGACAAAGTGGGATATATGTCATCCTCCTTTCTGGGCACACAGCTTCACATAAGGCACAGTCTCTGACAGCAGAAGTGGCAGGTTTTTCCCATCTTCTTTCAGCAACCTGGGAGCTCTCCTCTAGACCTGTTTTCAAATAATAATCCCAATTTCCTGCCCCCAACTTCTTTGAAGCATCTTTGGGCCCTGTTACTCACAGAAGCAAAATTCCATCCATTCCCGCATACTTCCAGACCTGAAGCCCAATAGGTATGCATGCCCATTGACCTCAGCATGCTGCACTGACTTTTCTTTGCGGGTCTACTGAGAGACTATTGTCTTGTTATTGAGCAGTTTTCTCTTTCAGTATGTTTTCCTCTTAGATACATAGAAATGTATCTGGGTGGCAATGGCTCTGGATTCAGTCTTCTTGGGACAACATCTCAGCCTGACCACGTGCCACCTGCATACGCTGGGGCAAATTAATCAATCTCTGTCTCACTTTCCCCATCTATGAAATGGAAATATTTATCACTGTGAAGAAAAAATGACATGACAGACACAAAGCACTAAAACACAATGTATAGACATCGTATGTTAGTCATGATATTAAGAAGATAATGAGGCCATAGTTTTGACAAAGCAGTATAATATTGCATATTTTTAAAGAACATTTTGTTAAAGAAAGCACAAAAGAAAACTATTACTGGTGGAAATACTATTAATTACCTCATATTTATTCTTTCATAATTTTTCTAATGCATTATAAATATGTAATTTTTATAGAAGGGTATCATTCCGTGCATACTTTTTATAGAATCTGATTGTGTTGCTTAGCAATATATTATGAGCTTATTCCTGTGTGAATAATATTCTATAATAAAACTAAAATAATATTCTATAATAAGACTAACATATCAATAACACTGTACTGGATATTTTTGGTCATACAAATCAGAACATTTCAGGCAATATTTTTTTGAAAAGCGGAATAACAGGATCTGTTCCAAGACTTATGAAACATACTGACAAATTATCTTGCAAAAAACTTTTCACTTTATATCTCAATCCAAATGTAGGAGTATCATATATATTTTTAATGTAGACAGATTTAATTGGCACTAGCTGCTTATAACATTTTAGAGCAATATCAAGCCTACTTTTCTGTCCAGTGAATCTATGTTGAGCTATCTTGTTCTACTGACAACTTACTTTTCAGTTTCAGCACTAAGTCTGATGTGTTCCTCTGCTTCTAAAATTTCTATGTTGAAATCCTAACTTCAAATCATCATAATTTTATTTATAGAAGTATTAAAATGCGTTAGTGAATTCTGTCTGAATATCATAATCTTCACTCTGTAAAAATGTAAAACTGATTTTCAGAAGAAGTTGAACTATGTTTTTTAATTTAATTCCTTTTTTTTCCCCCCCAGAGAACATATTCTTTAAGATGTCACACTTCTGAAATTTAAGATTTGTTTTATGGTCTAACAGATGACCAGCCTTGGTGAACATTCTATGCACACTTGAAAACACTATGTATTCTGCAGTTATTGAGAGCTATGTTCTAGAAATGTCAATTAGATCAAGGTTGTTGATGGTATTATTCACATCATCTATACCTTTACTGGTTTCTCTCATTCTGGAAAATGACTGATTGCAGTAGAAAGGAGTATTACATCTGCCATATGACTGTGATGACTTATATCTCCTTCTAGTTCTGAAAGCTTTATTCTGAAACTCTTTTGTTAGGACATCATAGTTATTATGTATACATTATTAAGCATATTAGTAACATGTACATAATAATAATTCAGTACATAATATAATTATGTCATCCAGATGTACTGACCCTCTTATTGTGCCTGAAACGTCCTCTTTACCTCTGCTAACTTTCCTTTCTTAGGGTCTACTTTGGTCTTAATATACACATGCTAACTTCTTACAATTAGCATTTGCACAATATACCTTTTTCTATTCTTTTAACTTCAAATTCATTTATGTCTTTGCATTTTAAGTGTGTCTCTTATAGACAACATATAGTAGAATATTGCTTTTTTTAATCAAACTCTACAATCTCTCCCTTTTAATTGTAGTATTTTATTCATTTATTCTTAATGTAGTCATAGATATGGTTGCATTTAGGTTTGTGATTTTGCTCTTTGTTTATATTTATCTCATCTGTGTTTGGTTTCTCTCTCCTTTCCTGCCTTCTCTCA
The DNA here is from genome assembly GCA_028534135.1 of Potos flavus. NCBI lineage: Eukaryota > Metazoa > Chordata > Mammalia > Carnivora > Procyonidae > Potos > Potos flavus. Next base: position 73,924,397 of record CM052885.1, read on the forward strand.
AAATAACTGAATATTTCTAGTATTCTGTTCTGATCCTTCTATTAATTTTTTAATCTATGCTTCTTTGCATTTTTAGTGGATACTCTAAGAATTACAATGTGTCTCTTTAGGTTAAAAAATTCACCTGAGTTAATATTGTACTACTTTGCATAAAATATAAGAACCTTGCAAAAGTATCATTTCATTTACCTTCCTTTGTTATTGCTATAATATCAGTTATATCAACAACCACTATTAAGCCCTCAACAGAGTTATGACTATTGCTTTGAATAGACCTACGTGTCAAATAAAATTAAGAGAAGAAAATAAATCTACATATATGGTCTCCTATGTTTCCCACCTACTTGTCTTTTTTAGTGGTATTCATTCCTTCTGTTTTTCCCCTTTGCCCTGAGGAATGTCCTGTAGCTTTCCTTGCAATGTAGTTCTGCTGGTAATGAATTCTCTCGGCCTTTTTAATTTAAAATGTTTTATTTCATCTTCAGTTTTGAAGGGTAAGTTCATTGATCATAGAATTTTGACTGACATATTTTTTTTTTCTTTCATCATTTTAAAGCTATGGTTCATTTGTATTGAGTTTGCTTTGTTTGGGTTTTGGCCTTCATTTTTTCTGATGAGAACTCAGTCATCATTTTTATCATTTCTCCCTTTTTCTCCATCTGATACCATATTTTCTCTTGATCTTTGGTTTTACCCCTTATCTGGGTATGACTTTCTTTTTATCTTTGGGATTCATTGAGATTCTTGGGTGTTAAACCAAATTTGGGAAGGTCTTGGTCATTATTTCTTAAAATATATTTTCTGCCTATTCTGTCTGTCCTCTCCTCTGAAACTCCTATTACACATGTTAGAATACCTGATATGGTCCCAAAGACTACTCAGGCTGTGATCATTTGCTCTCAATCATGTTTCTCTCTATTTTTTGGTTAGATAATTTCTACTGATGTATCTTCAAGTTCACTAACTTTTCCTTTAGTCTTATTCAGTCTGCTTTTAAACCCATCCAGTGATTTATTTTCTCTATTACTACACTTTACAATTCCAGAATTTCCATTTAGTTACTCTGTAAAGTTTCTATTTGTCTGCTGGTATTCCATGTATCTTAATTTATTATGGGTATATTTCCTTTATGCCCTTGACTATTTACAATAGCTATTTAAAGGCCCTTGTCTGCTAATTATACCATCTGAGTTACCTCGAGGTGACTTTCCATTGACTGATTTTGTTTTCCCTGATATGGGGAAATGTTTTCCTGTTTCATTGCTCATGTAGTGATTTTTAAGATTTTGGTACTGGACATTAAAAATAGTATGTTATTGAGGCTCTGGATTCTGTAATGATCCTCTAAAGAATGTCTATTGCAAGAACAGGCTGTTAATCTAGTTGGACTCAGGCTACAAACTCCCATGTGGTGTGAAGCAGCTAAAATCTCTGCTTAATTATTTCTGCTTCCACTGATGCTTTTCTATTGTACTCACAAAGCCTCCTACTATATGTTGTTTTCTAGGAAGCTAAGGATCTGGGAAAAGTTTTCACACAAATTTGGAGTTCACCTACTTCGTAACTCTCACCTGCAAGGATTTATCCCCTAACTTTTTGGCTGCTTGTCCAGCCCCAAAACTGTCTCCTGAAGTCTCAAGTCAACAAGGCAACCAGAACCATATTCCAATTAGGAAGTGTCCTCGAAAAAGGCCACAAGCTTCCCATCTCACCTGTTGTAACCCACCTTTCAAAGTCAGACCCCTCTCCACTAAGTCTCTACCTGCTTTGTGTCTCTCAAAAGGAACTGCAGATTGTTTGGGTTTTCTGTGTGTGTTTACTTTTTGTTCTGATCTTACATTGTTATCCCTAGAAGGGTTAAGCCTACCAAACAACTTCACAATTCCAAAAAGCTCTAAATTACACTGTGTATTTTAAATGGTTTATTTCTACAAACAATGGATATGTCTATATAATTCAAATAATCCACAATTTTAAATTCTACCATCTCTGAACATCAAAGACATCAGTAAATCTTGAGATAAACAAAAATAAAAGAAAAATAGGAAAAGCAAACGTAAACTCTGAGGAGTTAGCACTGGGAAAAATCAAGTATGTGTTTCCTCTTTCTGCCTAGAGTTGCAGGAATACAGCAATGTCTAAGTAGTAATAAACAGCACAAAAAAAAATCTATTTTCATTCTGAAGGGGGAAAAATAACTTCATGATTTAATTAGAATATGAAATTTTTCCAATTTTTAAATTAAAAATCTAGTGCTATAGAACTTTGTCTAGTGCAGCTCTGTCCAATAGAACAATGGAAATGTTTTATCTATGTCTTATACAATAGCCACAAGACACAGGTAGCTCTTGGGCACTTAAAATGTGGCCAAGGCTACTAAAAAACTGAATTTTTTATTATATTTAATTTTAAATAATGGAAATTTAAATAGCCACATGTGGCTAATATGTACTGTGCCGAGATGTATAGGTATAGTGCAAATGAAACAAACAAGAGATTATAATCAAGAGCAGGTAGAAGTGATCTGTGTCATTATTTTAATGTGGCTTAATAAGTCAAAGAAATAATGAACTTTATGATTTTATAATATAAAAATATTTAATCATCCTTCACTAAACGATTTTCTCCTAAAACATTATATAGCATTTATACTGCTGCTGTTTCTGAGCCATATTTTTAGGACCAAAGAGCAAATGACCAAAAAGAAACATGATAACATGAACTTATTAATAAATCAGATATTTTATCATGTAGATCATGTAATAATTATGGCCCCCATGTCAAGTTGAAACTCGCCTGTAGTACATTTGATTTATTATGGTAAATATGTACATAAAATAGAGTCACATCTTACATGGAGGTGAGGATTTCAGCTAAAGTAAAAGGCACCCTTGAAAAAAAAGATCCTTTTATATCCACCATAAAATGAAGGGTAGTACTAACTCATAATAAATTCATTCCAGACTGTTTTTTCTCCCAGACTGGAATAGATCATTGTTCCCAAGGCTGAACAACGGACAGTACGATGGTCTAATATTTAGTTGTAATGCTGTGTGAATAGCATTTCCTATATCTAGACTCCCAGAACCCCCACTCAGATAGAAGCAGTATCTTGCTCTGAGATGAAGGGACTGTGGCCATTTAAAGAGCCAACACACCTCTCATCATACTATTATCCTTTTGCAACACTCAAGTGAAAGAAGAGATAGGGGACATTGCCCCGAATTATTACAGTGCTCTCTCCTGCTCTCTCTCTCTCTCTCTCTCCCTCTTTGTGTTCTTCATAATTCTTCTCAGAAATTCATGTACTTGAATTTGAGCAAGGTAAGTGTGCTTCTGTGAAACTCCATTTATAATGCCTTTGGGGCAATTATCAGTAAAACTTGATAGAAACCAAAGTTTTTGACCCTAAATGTTTATGTTTCATTTACCCAGAAAATCCAACTTATCTCCTCTTTTAACCATACTAGATAATTAAGGCTTTAGACTATTCTTGGATTCACAGGGAAAACAGTAAAACTGTTAGATCATTTCTCCGCACAAACAATTACCATCCAAAAGGACTGGCCAATTGGAGGCACGTCCTAATTAAGGTATCAACATGAATTGTCTGCCATGCTTCTTGTCTTAGAGTACAATTACTCTGACATGTTTCCCCTCTGTGTATATGTCTATTCTAGTGCCTATTGGAATTATCGGTTATCCAAATGATGCAGTTACTTCCACACTATAGCAGAAATAAATAGAAGCCTTGATTACCATTATTCATCTGTTTAGGGAAGTCTTGATGTATAATAAAATAGTTCCAAATACGTTAGGAGGATAGAATACAATCTTCATAATCTCATTATGTTTAACCCATTCTAAATAGCAGTGCGTAATATTTATTTTTAAAAGACTATCACATGAATGATTTTCCCCTCCTTGACTGACTTACTTTTTCAATTTTTCCTTAGGGAACTAACAGCGATAACACTAACAGCACCAAATGTACCAATACTTTACACGACGTATAAAGCCATGACCTTGGCCTTCCGAAAAATGTTACTCTTCATGCATGAGTCCTTTTGAATCTTAAATTGAACCCTCTACCAAAAGTACTTCCCTATGTCAACTAGAACTGGTTGGTTGACTGTATTATTTGATAAGAAGAGTTGTGTTTTTATTTGAGAATGGGATGATTTTTCACTTTGAATTATTGCTTGTTTTCTTCCCATACAATTCCATTTTGAGCCACTTGTGCATGCAAATTGCCTTATTTATTACCCAAAGATCAGAGTCCTACTGTTTGTATGTTTTCTCTGTTCCTTCAATGTTATGTGACTTATCCCCAAAAACTGATTTTCTGAATTTCGACTCTCCTTTGTTTCTACCTATTAGTCATTTTGCTTTTCTATCTCTCTGGCATTAGATTGCCATCGTGCCACATTTGAAACATGTTGCTTTCATTTCTCCTGTTATCGCCCATAGTCTGAGATCCTATATATTTAGAAAATTGCTTTCTATTGTTGATCTGCCTTTTTTCCACAAGTCTTCTGTGATAGGACTTGTTCACCCTGCAGTCAAAAGGCACTGAGTAACTGGAGAAGACTTTCCTGGAGTCAGAACTGTTCCTCTCGCCCAGCCTCTCTAGAGTGTTCCTGCTCTTGGAAAATGCCTGCGTTTCTGCCCAGTTTGTTCTGACCATCATGTGGCCCCCCCACTCTCTGCGTGCAGACTGGGCCCGTAGACAGGGATATGGAAGTTCCATGTTAGTGAGGACCAATCACATTGGATGTTTTTGCAAAGTAATGTGTATCTTTATTTTCAAGTCTTTTTTTTTTTTTTTAAAGAACTCGAAATTTGTTTTGATATATTATCTTACATATCTCCTACTTCTCTCTTTGAGGAGAGAGCGAGGGTGACATGTACAGGTAAATAATGTAAATAATGTCCTATCGCAACTGAAAAATTCATCATCATTTCCCTTCCATACTCTTTCTCTGTGGAAGTCATCTGACAAGATAACTCTTGCTAAATGTCTGCAAGTTTGCAAGTGCAAAAGTTTGTACTAAAATTTGTCAATTGATCTGATGGATATATAATTTTTTTTAAGCTTGATTGATTGATTAATTGATTTATCAGAGAGAAGGAGAGAGAAAGAGCACCCACAAGCATGGGGATTGGAAGGCAGAGGAAGAAGCAGGCTCCCCACTAAGCAAGCAGCCCAACATGGGACTCGATCCCAGGACCCTGGGATCATGACCTGAGCCGAAGGCAGATGCTTAATGCACTGAGCCACCCAGGCGCCCCCAATGGATATACTTTTGAATGCCCACCGGAAGCCCGGCCATGGAGGTAAAACACATGCACATTGCCTAAGTTATTCACAGGCACGCTGTGGACAGGGGAACGGCACAAGGAGAGCACTGGAGTCAAAGCCCCGAGGCGCTTCACAGCGAGCGACAAAACATCAGACTACAAGCCCGGGAGCCCAGACAACATAGCTTCGAGAGAGTCCGGTGACCTACACTCACTCCCTAAACAGTCAAGTTGATAAAGATCCTGGAACCGTTATAAGAAAATCAGTTAGAGGAGAGTCTCTCATCCTCCAATTCCACAAATAGCAATGATACTTAAGGATCTTTAGACCTGCGTCTGTACCACAAAAATGCCACGAAAACTCAGTATTATTAAAGTTGGTTTTTCTGAGAATTACAGAACAACTAAATGACTTGCTATGTCTCTAACTCCTGATAGTTTACTTAGCCTCCTGGAATTGCTTTCCCTTTAGAATTGTTATAAAAATTAAATGAGATCGTGCTTATGACACATGCCGGCTAAGAGCCTGAAAACTGAGTATGGTTCCCACAGACGGTGCTGGGAATAACAACGGTGGTTTCACTTCTACCATATAGTCCAAAGGATCATGTACTGGGGACCCAGGAGTTAAAAAGCGCAAAGCGACAATGGGCTTTTTATACCTTGTCACAAACAAGCCAGAAGCATTTGGTGCTTTGCCTGGCAGGGCAGAGAGTTAAATTATGAACCTGGGATGAGATCCAGAAGGTGAGGCTAGAGGTGGAGGAGGAGGAGCAGAAGGCCGATTTTGGCAAAGGAAGCATAACGCAAAGCTGGGGTGAGCGGCAGCCGGGGCTCCTTAGAGCAGAGAACATCCTGACTGGCAGACGATCTCTCTGCTTATAACGTGCTCCCCGAGAGCTTGTCACCATTGCATGAGCTCCAGGCCAACGGTCCACCTGGGGGTCAGTGGAGTTCAGGCCCCCTCCTTTGTTGCTTGGGCCAACTGAAGAGTACCCGATCTTTACTGGGGGGGAGGATCCATGTGGTAGAGGCCTAGAAGACGGACGGAGTCTTTCCTCCAAGGACAAAGGACTATAGCAAAGACATTGTTTAAAGAGGAGTAAATGATTCTAGGTGTTTCCATAGCTCCCATGTTGAAGACCTCTCAGAATCACCATGGCTGGCAGGTTATTTGTGTAACAGTCCTCAGGAAGGAGCCGATAGGATCATGCACACTGAGCAAGCAGGGACCAAGCAGGAGAGTGCATTAAATCCTTCGCCCCTGGTCCAGCCATTCGTCCTTCCTCCGCAGAGCTGGGTCTGGCCAAGGTCATGTGGGTTCTTCTGCATTTCCCCATTGCCACTACTGTCTTCTTATGAAGGCTTGAAATCATTTTTACTAAGCTAATGAACGATAAGGAAAGCAATCGTTCAGAGCCAAGAAAACAAAGTCGAGTCAAGAGGATGGCAAATATTTAAATGTAAGTCATAGCTGGATATTTTAAGCCAAGTAATGTGCTAACAGAACATTTCTTGTTGTCCCTTAATTAAGCAACGATGCAGGAAGGCCATAAAGTAGGCTATCTTGCGGTCTACTTTTACTTGGATAAAAGAAAAAGCTCTTAGGCGCCAAGTCTCCCTAGTCAAGAAGTGTCATGTCAATGAAGTTAACTGTGGAGAACAAAGTATTTTAACTTCAAATTGTCATTCAAGAAAGAATTTTGAGTACTCCTTTAAAAAAATTGGCAGTTGTCATTTAATATATGATGTGATCTAAAAGCATATTATTTTTTAATGTTACCTAGGAGATTTCACCAGCTTCATGACATTCTTAATCTTTGGTATAATTGTCTAAATTGATAGAACATCTTTTATTAAACCGATAGAGACACATCCTGCCCTTTTATAAGTCAAGTAAACAGGTGTGATTATTCAGGGCTCTGACTTCTCACTTCTTTTGTCTCCCCCTTTTTCTTTTTCCCCAACCCTCCTAAAACTTTCCGATCATGATAAAAGTGACACTGTGTTAAAAGATAAGAAGCAGCCAAATTATCTTCTCCCTGACCTTTGTAGTTTCCAGAACAAGTAGTTACTGCTAGCAACACAGTTCGAGCTTTTTCTTACAAAGGATGCCTGGCATTGCGCCCTATGAAACATTTATTGTTCCTGATAAGGAAAGTTATTAAGCTCTCATCTTTGCTCAGAAAAACATTTGGCCAAAATAAAGTTAGGGAATATTTGAGAACTCCTGAGGAAAAATCTGAAAGGAAAGAAAAAAAAAAAAAAGCCCCATAAGTTACATTTTCTTCCGGTACCCAACGAATTTTAGAACTTTGACTACCCCGTGTCGCAACAAGTAAGATGGGTTTCAAGGATCGTTCTTGGCAGCCTTTCCATGCTAGCGGCACATTGACACGGCTGAAGTTTAATGTGTTAAAAGTAAGTTCTGTCCAAAGGGTGACTGGGAGAAGGCGGGCAGAAAACCGACGCAGAGTAAAATCCATCTAGGACTCGAACCAGACTTGAACCTTGAAAGCCGGCTGCGGCTGAGATTGAGCCGTTCAGACCCTGTTGTCATCTCCTTCTGAGCCCGAATCTGTGCGTTTTCATTAAAAGCGTTTTCGTGAACCGTGTTTGTTCAGAAAGGCAGGGCGTGGTCAAAGGCTCATCCGCTAGTGGTCAGATGCCTTCATCAGTTTTTTCCCGGGGCTTCGAAACAAACAAGTGTGATCCATGGATCCTCGCAGGTTGCAGAGTCTGCGACAATACAACCCTGTTGTCGCTAATTCTTAAGGACGGGATGGCTGTGAAGGTGAAGTTATAATAAAAACCTCCTCCCTATGACCGAAAAAGTGGGGGTCGCTCCTGCATTGTTTTTGACTGGCTGGAGGTACAGCCTACAGTCAGGGAAAAGGCTCAGGGTGTGTTAGAGCCGCATAAAAGGAAGCGCACATTTACAAATAATAAGATTCATTAAAGAAAATAATAGAAGAGGCAGTAATAGTCATTAACTCCAGAATTCATAACTTCAGATTTCTCATTCACAATCAGCTTTGTGGTATGCCACAGTTTTTAATAGCCTAGCAGCTTTTTAAAATTCTTTTCTTAAAAGAGGACTGGATTGGAATGCTAGAATATGCAAGTACACAGAAAAGACTGGCTTTACTGACCATTTCTTTGTGTTTGGGTATATATTTCTGTATGGCATAATATTTCCACTTGCACTGGATTCCTGGCATGAAAATGTTTATTGCGCTCATTAGCTAAGAGGGTATCGGCACTGGTCCAATGAACACAGATCTGCCTTCTGATTTCAGCCATTAAATTGCAATGGGATTCACAGGCTTAACATTGTGGGTGTGAGGATAATAAAATGGAACTCCATCTTTAGCCCAGTTACCATGGATGCAGTTAAAGGTCATGGGGCCAGCTGCTAACTAGTTGCCTTTTGAGCTGTGTTTCCCCTCCTTGCTCTGTGTTTTCCAGCATTTCTGTTCCTTTAAGTCTGTCGCCGAATACCTTCACCTGCTTTGGTGACACACTAACCTCTTCTTTAAAAACGACAGGCTACCCCTTTCCAAGACAATGGTTGCCATGGATCCCCTCTTTTATTTATGTCTTATAGATGCGATATAGAATCAGAAGGTAAAGGCCTTAATAAAAATACAAATTGCTGTTGCTTCAGCATCCTGAATTACTTTCTCATTTTCTGCACAGCGCTCTGAATTCCCAGCCCCACCCCCCACCCCCAAAAAGTAGAGTGAATTCCCATCTTCGTTCAAACTGGTAATGGGTTCAGGCACTGATGCATTCACAACATGAAACATCAACTTCTTCTTCATTCGGCCCAAAGTCCTAGGAGTTAATTCCCTGTATTGCATGAGGTGTCAGGGTAATTACCGCTGATCAGCCCTGTTTCCCCGCGCGCTGCCCAGCTTCGCGGGCCCCCTGTTTATTGATGCACCGCCACATCATCGCAGCGCCTTCATTCAGCCAAGCTTCTTAATCGAAAGGGTTTGGACAATGTCGGATTTTCAAAGAGAAGAAGTGGGGAAAAAAATTAAAAGTAGCCAAGCAAAATAAAGTGCATGGTAAGAAACCTGAATGCTCTACAAAATATTTCCTGATGTCAACACTTCGTTTCAGTAGATTTTAAAACTCCCATTCATGCCCAAAAGAAGGTACTGTGAGCCTTTCCTTGGGCAACCTAACTGTATGATCGCATTTTGAAATACTTGGGGAACATGGAGCTTAAACACACAGACACATACCCACACAGACACACACACTTTGGGAAAGTTTATTGTTTTTTGTTCTATTTAGATATGTCTCAACTCTATGGAGCTGTATAAGCCAGAATACAAAGAAACTTACCCCCAAAAATGTTGTGCCCCTCTGTTTTAAACATACATTTATATAACTTGTCATTTCATAAAAATAAATTAAGTATTATATGAGCCAAATGTTTCAATTCCACACAAGAGTGGTTTCTGGGACTCTTGGCAGAATGCCACTATACTCATTTTTATTTCAAACACAATGTGAAGTCTTTAATTTTAATATACTTTGTAACTATAATGGTATAAGGCATATACTGTATTAATTCATCCTCATCTTTTTCTGGTCCTGGGCAGATTTCACCGAGGAACCAAAGATTCGTTGATTTCATATATCTTACATACTTTAAAATATCGTGGAAGGAAGCGGTGGGCGGGGGGGGGCGGTCATTGGCAGAGCAGGGAGAAAGAATTCGGAGCCGGGCACCTGGAGCTCAGCACCCTAAATGTTGCCACTGGCTTTGGCCTATTATCCTTCCACGTCCCCGGTCCCCGAGTTCAAGTGATGGCCAGTGGAGAGGGGAGTCGAAGCCCCATCTGCCGCCTGGGGTTCCTCCCCAGCTCCTCTGCCCCTGGGCACCTCCCTCGGGAGCCAGCTCTCAGCCTCTGGTAGTCTGAAGGGAGAGAGCTGATGGGAGGCTCTCTGTAAGTGCCCCATGTGATGGCAGTGTGGTCGTGGGCCAACTTCTTCCCCGCAGCTCCTTTATCCTCTGGGACTCCACTAGCCAACAGGCAGAGAACGAGCAGGGACAAAAACACTGGGAGATCCCGGCCCCATTTAATCGGAGAGAGTCTGCCAGAAAAAAAAAGGAGAGACTGATGCCCAGTTTAAGAGGTACCTGAGTGGCAATGACAAATACATATGTAAATCTATTAATCCCCAGGGAGAGTCCCGAGGTTTCAGAGCGACCTCGGTAGCACCGTGGTATTTCTTCATTAAGGGGCTGGTGGAGGGGCAGCGGAGAGAAGTCCGCTAAGCCCTGTGACTGTCTTCTTGGGGACACCAGAAAAAAAAAAAAACACGTTTACAGCTCTCGGGGAGACTTGAGCTCTCCTCTTCCTCTTGCCACACTTCTAATCAGAGAATTTCTTCCTGTGCCTTGTTTACTGTTGATATTTTCTGGCTGATTGGAGAGGAATGACATTTTGACAATTTAGTGTAGCAGTAAGCACTGTACAAACAAAAGGTGCTGATGAAAACTGGAACCCATTATTATGTAAATGACGGCTGAGTAACACAGAATCTGTCTCCCAGTCACCATCATTGAGACCAGTTTTACTCAATGATAATAATTTTCATGATTGCAGACTTCAGAGTGATCAGAAATATGCTTTCGCTGTTGCATTTATCTACTGCTGGTACTTGACCCTTAATTAAATTCTGAAACTTTTTTATATAATAAAGTAAAATACAGCTGACACTTCTGTTCAAACAAAGAAGCTCAAACACAGAGCTACCAAATAAGATAAAGGTATTTCAGACTTACCTCACTGTATTTATAGTAAACATGGATTGTACAGTGTATTTTGAAAGCCAGCTTAAAGTTTAAAATGCAGATGTGTGTTTTCAAGTAATTTCAATTCCGTACTTCGGCGCTGCTCTTAAATGATGCTAAATCTTTGCAAGCTCATCTTGGACACGTCATAATAAAAAAATCTGTTTGAAAGACATGTAAATGGGCTCTGAAAATAAGTCCCGTGGATTCTTTAAATCATCCGTCTTAATATCTAGACTATTCAAAGCGAGGCTTCAAAACTATGCCACTTACTAAGATCCACACAGCTTTGGGGAGCCTGCATTGAGTTTTGTAAAGGAGTATTTTCTTCATAAATTTGTTCTTGTCTCCAAAGGAGAAAGCCAAGGCAAATTTTAAAGCAGCATTTTGGCTTCAATGAAAAATTGATTGGCTAAAACAGATGTCAAAGTGAAAATACAAAGAGCCAGGCATTATGCAGGTATCAGCTGTTTTTTTTAGGAATGGCTGACAGTAGAAGACACTTTGGCTAATGTGTTCTTATTCTCTTGAAATCCTGCTAATGCCCCCCCCCCCCCAGCACTTATTTACCTTGGAGTTCCCTCACTCTCTCCGGGTTGTGGGAGGTGGGGGAAGACCTTCATTTTGAATATGTTAATAAGTAACAGTCAGCTGAAAGGGGGCAATTGTATGAGGCTGTTTTTTAATATTTCCTTAGATATAACCCTTTCCAGCCAGGCGGCTCGCAGAGCCAATGAGCTAAGAAGGTAATTACTTAAGTGGATTTCACGAAGAGTAGAAAGATGATTGTGCCACATTAAATAACAATTGTGTCCTTAATGATGTGTTGGGCTATAATGCAAACATCCCTCCGCCATCTCTGGCCTGGGCTCCAGTGTACCTTTCTAATGACTCCTGGGGCTTTCTGTCCCCTTGCTGCGACTGGGGGCTTTCAGAGCCTATGTAAACACCAAGTGAGCTGGTATATTTTTTCAGACTGCAGTGCCTGCAGCTGCGTGGTCATTGATAAATTGGCTATGAATTGCTGAAATACTTCATATGAATATAAACATTGTTGTAGCTTTGTAGCTTGGAAAAAGGAAGAAAGAAATGAACTTGACAGAGGAGACTGCACGTCCAGAGCGCAACCTTCCAGAGGGTCCGCTGTCTGTAAAAAGGCCCCGTTTACAGGAAAACCGGCAGGATGGTCCCCAGAAGTGTGAGAGGGATGGGAATGCAGTTTAAGAAACTGAAGAAAGTGTAGTTTCACGTTGAGGTGATTCTCTGCTATGGCAGCAGGAAATAACATTACAGCAGATTAGATTTTATTCCTTTGGAATATAGAGTGTTCTGAGCATCTGTATCCACTCCACTTTCTGTAGAGACACCAATGAAGGGCCGCTGTAATAAATACATCCAATATCTGAATTAGGATTTACATGAGGTGCTACCTAGCCTGAGAGGAAGAATTTTCACAGTGATGTAAACTTGAGGGGGGGGGGGGGGACATGAAAAGGATAATTAGCCCACGGCTATAAATTTTCTTGACTGCTCTTGGATGCTATTATAATGACTATTTCCCCTATAGCCCATAATAGTATCTCTTTGTAGACATGCACATTGAATCTTTACAAGATCGTTTATTTCCTGATGTTAAAATTAATAAATCTGATTTCAAATGATATGATTCAAACGAAAGGTGCAAAATGCAAAAAGAACTCAAGGGTGGAGAAAGTACTTTGCACTAAATCCTCTTTCATTAACAATGTACCCATTTCATAGAAATAAGATCCTTAAGGTCAGGAAATCTGAAACTTGCTGTAGGTTAAATATATGGTGGGAATTGAAATGAGCAAATCTCTTGTCTCTCACCATTTGTGTTTGTTGTTTGTTTTATTCAAGGAACGAAGACAATTGGATCAGACCAGATTATTGAAATGGACACAGGAACGCCTTGATCTATATAGCTCATGTGGAAAGACATGATGTTACTGTTCCTAGATCAGACTTTGGGGATGACTAGCACATCAGATTCTGTGATGCTGAATGTGCCAAGCATCTCACTTTGCAGATAGAAGATCACTGTCCCTGAGCATGAGAAGGAAGAGGAGAAGACCACCATTCCTAGGTCCTGTATAGGAACCCACCAGGCATTGCCTTAACTGATGCTTCCTTCCTGCCCCCAGCTGTCTGAGAGGGAATATCAGACCCCGCAAGAAGCTGTAAGCTCCCGTTTTCCCAGAGCCTGGGTCTACCCAGGTCGGACTGACTCCAAAGAAAGACTTGTTTACAGCATGGATGTGATCCAAGGAGTAAGAGAGACCAGTCGACGCTGAAGTCTGGTTACAACAATAGAGCCTTGACCAAGCTCTGCAGGCAGCTGGAGAAGGAAGCAACGCTACGAGACGAGTGGTAATGGAGGCCACCGCTCATCTCCAACCGCCTTTCCCAAACCAAGTGTGAGCTGCCCTATAAGCTTATGTGAGCTATATAGGCTGCTTATCAACTGCTCATATCGGACACCGAGTAATCTAGTTATTCAGCAAGTGTTTCCTCCAAACTCTACACAGTCCAGTATTTTGTGCCCATTTTACAGACAAGAGAAATAAAACGCATAAAATAAGTTATCTGTCTGAAGCTATGATGAGGGAATTATATAGCCGGAAATGGGAGAAAAGCCACAGACGCTTCCGTTGGTGGTAGTGGGTACCTGCTTCCTGTCCCACCTTCCCTTGTCACCACGCTCGATTCTGAAGTAGGCTTCCTGCGTCTGTCTGCTCTAATCATTTCAGAGACATTCTCGGCTGGGAGGAACCAAGTGTGATACACAACACACAAACAGCCATGGAATACCTCGGACCCCCGGGGAACTCCATCTGAATAGTGACTAGTTATTTAAAGTTTCTTGGGGGCCACACTCTTCCAAGTGTTTAACGTATATTAACATCTCAAAACCACCTTACAAGTTAGGTATTATTACATTCATTCCCATTTTACAGATGAGAAAATGAGCCACCAGGATGAGTGACTTAGCACGAGGCCATGTAGCTGGAGAGTGGGGGGCCAGGAGATGACTCACGGTGGCTTTCCTGGGTCTGGACCCCACTGAATCACACTGCCTCCAGAAAAAGCAATGAAAGCTGGTCAGAGTGAACCATCCCAGACATCTCAGTGGAGGTGACAAACGTTGATTAAAACCCTATTGTGAGGGGCACATGGGTGGCTCAGTGGGTTAAAGCCTCTGCCTTTGGCTCAGGTCATGATCTCAGGGTCCTGGGATCGAGCCCCACATCGGGCTCTCTGCTCAGTGGGGAGCCTGCTTCCCCCTCTCTCTCTGCCTGCCTCTCTGCCTACTTGTGATCTCTCTCTCTCTCTCTCTCTCTCTGTCAAATAAATAAATATATAAAATCTTTAAAAAAAGAAAAACCCTATTGTGAGTGAGCTGAAGGATCTATTCCTTTTAATACAACCTATCTGGATACTTTTATTTTCTCAAGACCCATGTACAGAATTCACATTAACGTCCACAGAATTTGCCTCCTACCCTCAGACTGAAATCCAATAAAATACAGGCATGGTCCCAGTGGCGTCTACACTCATATGGCTCATATTTAATGTGTTTCTGTATTATAGCTAAATTTATCATCTAACATTTTGATGCCAATGAGCCAATTCATATGAAAGATTCTTGCAAAAAAATTTATTCTCAAAGCACTTCAGGAAGAGACATAAAGGTAATAATAAAATATCAAAGGAAGATATAAAATGATTTGGGGTGAAGTTATAAATGATAGTATTCGCTCAAAACATTGGTGATAGCAAACTTTTCCATCCTTGAGTGATTTCTGAATTTCTCCTGTAGTGCTATGCACTTTTCTTAATCAACGCTGGGGGCTGGCCCCATGTCCCTTGCAGTTTCCAGAGCACGTGACAATGTTCCTTCTCCTTCTCCACCAAAGGGGAACCATGGCCTTTTGCTTCTTTCCCACAAAGCCCTTCAGATTGATACACCACGGAGATCACCCCTTGCCTTCAGGATCTGGCTGGTCACTAGTGCTGTGTGCCCTTGGGCCCCTTAGGGTGGTACAGAACCTTCCCACTAAGAACACGGGGTCCATATGATGCTGTCTGTTCACGTATTACTGGGGGTTGTAATCGACACATATTTCCTGAGCTGCCACTATGTCCCCAACATCGAGCGCTCCCTGGCTCACCCCGGAGCATGCGTGGAGATTTCAGAACAGCCCTCTTTCGAATATAGTGAGAGACCCTCCCTGACCTGAGGCTCTCTTAAGGGCTCTGTGACGCCGCACCTGCCAGAAATGCAAACAGGAGCCCTGAACTCCATCTAAGCCACTTGACTTCCTTACACGATGGTGTTCTCTATTTGGGTTCCCGGAAGCAGGCCCAGAGATGGAGCTTATGGTGAGTGTTGGGGGTTCTAAAGGGACCAACAGGTGGGAAGGAAAGGAATAAAGCCAGACTAGGCAAACGGAGAAGCTGGGCTGCCTCGAAGAGTCCACTAACTCCCAGCTGACCTCGGGGAGCTCTGGAGCTAGAATGGCCCTACAAAGTTGCCCCAAGATGGGGCAAGGAGATGGAGCTTTTTAAATTCCCATCAACTGGCCATGGATATGGGATGTCCCAGGAAGAAGTGTGACCTGGGGCAAAGGAGCTCTCTGCAGCCGAGGAGATTTCCGGAGAGGCTGACGGCTGAGTGCCATCTGCCAACACCATGCCCAGCTGGCAGAATGAGGGACACAGGAAGGATAGGATAATGTCCACTAGACTTTCAGTATCTTAAGCCTGGAATCCTGGGCTATCTATATCATTGAATGGGAAGTAAAAGATGTCCAGAGAATTCACAGTTCTCAGAGGCTTCAAGTTCATGTCCGCTCACTGGAGGGATCCCTCATACAATGCCCCAGATGGCAAGTCATCTAGCTTCTATGTGGACACTTCTAGGGACGGGAGCTCATTGTTGGGAAGCTTCAATTGTTACACAGTTTTTCCCAATATGGAGCCAAATCTTCCAGGTAGAAATTGCTCTTTAATAATAGCAACTATATTGACAAGTTATTGGCCGTGTAGCGAAACTAGGAAAGACTAGTGTGTTTGGGCAGATCCATTTGGACCAAGGACTGAAACAGTGGAGTAGGTATTTATTTGTGTGTTGTTTTTTTTTTAACTTATTCTACAGTCTCTTCTCCACAGAATAGTCAGAGTGATCTTTTTTAAACAAAGATCAGATTAGTTATGTTCTAGGCTCAAACTTTTCTACTTGGGCCTTGCCCTGGCCTCCAAGACCCCTCCCTTCTGGAACCTGACCATGGCTCAGCCCTCCTCCCCTGGTACCTAACACCCTCCCCTCAGCCACTTTGCTCTTTTTACTCTTCTGCAGACACTCCCATTTCATTCTGCTTCAGGCCTTTGTACTTGGGACGTCTGCCCTTCATGCACATCCCCCAGACTTTTGCAAGGCTTCATTCAAATGCCAACTTCTCAGAAAGCCTTCCTGACACACCCCTCCTCAGAAGAGCTCCTCACCCTCAGGACCCTCTCCTTCCACTTGCTTTCTCCTCGTAGCCCTTACTAATTCCGAGTGTGTGTGTTGAAGTTTTGTTCACCACTGCATCTCTAAGCTCCTAGAACAGCTCCTGGCACACAGGAGCCTTAAGTCAATATTTGTTGAGTGTGAACGTAAATGGAGAAACCAGTGAACAAAGAGAACCTTGCTCAAAAGTTACGGATAATGCAGTTGGTAAGTTGGGGATATTTTCAAGGAGGGGCTAAGAAAACCGTTCAATAAACAGAGATACAAACGTTTACTCTTCTGAGTTACAGTCAATGAGAAGAGAATTTCGATCCCACTTATAGATAGGCACCATATCGTAAATTCCTTGAGGCCAGGGCCCAGGATTCAGCCCTGTTTTATTCTGTAAAGCTCCTATCGTGGCACCCTGAATGTATCAGGCATCCACTGGATGTTTGTTGAACTCCATTAATTTTGCATAGCAATAAACCTTGTTGGTAAAACCAAGACTTTGGTCACCTGATGCTGTCATGAACTAAGAGAAGGCTAGCCTGTTTCAAGTATCGTTACATTTTTTCTTCATCATCTTTAATAGCATTAGACCGGTACGCCAATTTTCTTCAATCTGTTTGTAGACATAGAGTTAGGAAAAAAACATTAAATATTGCTTTGCTATTTAAGAGAATTTGCTAACTTTCCGAGGAATGAAAGGCCCATTCAGTGGAACTCAGAAGGACTAGCCCATAAACAACATTTACGGAGTGCGCTCTGCACTCAGCCCTGCAGTGGGTAGAGGTGCTGTCTTAATGATCCAGAGGAATGCCCAGGACACACTTTGCTGCTGGAGGGAAGCTGTGTGGGGAGTTTGGCTGGGTTCCTTTATTTTAGTTTGGTAAACCACCCATTCTGCCTCCTTAGGAGAAATGGGTACCATGTCTTAAAGCAAATAAAATGACCGACCCTGATTCTTCCCCTGTAGGGTACATGCTGCCCCAGGAATGCCAGGAGGAGCAAGTCCTTTAGCACTGCCTGGCATCCCTCCCACCACAACTTTGGGGTACGTTGGCAAAGGGTAGCTGGTCGATAATGGCAGGAGTCTCACTAGCCAGAGAGGTACCAAAGCGGACAATCATACTGATGTTGCAAGCGTTCCACCCTCATTCAAACACGAACGAAATGGCACCACATCTGGGCCAAATCTCCCATCACCAACACCTTGGGGGAAATGAGGAGAGGAGGGAAACAGAGGGGACAGGATGAGCAGAATAGAGCAAAAGCCACCCAGGGGGCAACCGCAAGCCTGGGGTGTCCTATTCCTTCGTAAAGCTGTGAGCCATGCTAAGGAGACATTTCTTTTTGTTAAATGATCTCTTTTATATTTTAATAAAAGGAACCCATTCTTTTTTTTTTTTTTTTTAATTTAGGCAGTCGGCTCCTGCACGTAAAGTTTGGATAAAACCATTTGCAATCCTACTACATGCAGACTGGTGCTTGTTAATCTTTTCACACGGATGCTGCCAATATCTTTTCCCTATATAATGTAGTTAATGTCTATTAACTAATAATCAACTGTTAGCCATTTAAGAAGTCTGCAATTCTACAGTACACCAGAAAGGGAGTGATCGCTGTACCGTGGCAGAGCTGTAGATAGTCTTTGGTCCGTTCATTCAATGAGTACTTTTTAGGTACCTACTATGTTCCAAGAAATAGTCTACAAGCTCATGATACAGAACAAAAGATATTGTCCTTGTCCTCAAGCAGGTCAAAATGAGACAGGAAAGTAATTACAGTTCGGTGAATTATAATTCAGTGTGTAGGAGCATCTTGCTTAGCCAGAGACTGAGATTTTCAAAAGCCATGATAAATGAATTCAGTATTGATGAGTAGGAGGCAGTTAATAGGAAAGAAGTTAGGGGGAGGGGACCTGGATGTGCAAAGACATGGATTTGAGAGTAAACATTGTGCATCTGAGGAATAGCTAGGAGATCAGATGAGCTGGAACAGAGGAGACAGAAAACAAAGTAGGGGACATAGGGAACGGATCATGCTAAAGAATATGGAGCTTGTCAAGCACGTGACTCAGGAGGTTTCTGACTAACCCAGACCGGCATTTACTAAAATGACTCCAAGTACAGTGTAAACCAGGGGCTGGGAATACTGGCAGGGCTTACCTGAGCCCAGTTGGTAAGAAGCAGGTGTTTGAGGCACAATTGAAGACAAATGGAATACCAGGTTTACGGTAGTAAGACTGTTTTTCCCATTCTTGACTCCCGTCACAAAATGTCTGCCTTCAGAAAAATGACTGCATAAATGCTGTGGTCCCCAGATTTTCTACATTTCACTGTTCACATCTTATCTAAATCCGTCAAAGGAACTCTACTTCTCTCTTTCCCTCTGTGTGCATGTGCGCACACACATGCGCGAATGGCTGTGTGCACACGTGTGGGTGTGTGTCTTACACACACACACCCTCAAAGCTACTTTCTCTTTTCCCCACTGCTGCCAATTCTTACCTAGATTTCATAGGAAATTATCTTTTTCTGTTCTCTCTCATTCTTTTTTCTTTTCTATTCCATACAGGAGGAGTCTTAGCCCTCTTTCCTGGAAAAAGACCTGCCGTGATATGTCTGAACAGAAGGCTGGGGTGCGACAAGATGTAAGTTTGGAATAGTATTTAGAAACATTACAATTATAAGTTTGCTTCAGAAGACACACACACACACACACACACACACACACACACCTCTCAATCTGCAACCCCATCTTTTAAATCAAACCTACGTTTCCTCAAGCACTAGCATTCTAGACCAAACCTTTAAAAAGATTTCTTTGTTAATTTTATCACCTTATCATTTTTCTATTTGGTTTAATTTACTGGCAGGGCAACAATACTGATATTTGGCTTATTATTTAAAGTATATAGCTTTTTAGCCATGCTATTACTAATGGATTAGACACCTTTATAAGTTAGATCTAGAACACATCATTATCTGTAGTACATTTTGGGGGTGAAATGTACTGGGGCATGTGGGTGGCTCAGTTGGTTAAGCGGCTGCCTTCAGCTCAGGTCATGATCCCAGGGTCCTGGGATTAAGCCCCACATTGGGCTTGTTGCTCAGCGGGGAGCCTGCTTCTCCTTCTCCCTCTGCCTGTCTGCCTGCCTGCTGCTGCCCATGCCTGTGCTCTCTCTCTCTCTCATTATCTCTCTGTGTCAAATAAATAAATAAAATCTTTAAAAAATGAAAAATGAAAAAAATTTAAAAAAAGAAATTGGGGCGCCTGGGTGGCTCGTGGGTTAAAGCCTCTCTGCCTTCAGCTCAGGTCATGATCTCAGGGTCCTAGGATCAAGCCCCGCACCAGGCTTTCTGCTCAGTGGGGAGCCTGCTTCCCCCTCTCTCTCTGCCTGCCTCTCTGTCTACTTGTGATCTCTCTCTGTCAAATAAATAAATAAAATCTTAAAAAAGAAAGAAAGAAAAAGAAAGAAAGAAAGAAAGAAAGAAAGAAAGAAAGAAAGAAAGAAAGAAAGAAAGAAAGAAAGAAATGTACGCTGAGACTCCCAGCAGCAGATTTCAAAGTAGCATGTGGAAGTTACCTGCTCATAACTCGAAGCTTTCTAAATAGAGGCAGATAGTAAATATGTCTAGATAGAACCTTTGATGTACAATATAATTGTGTTATAGCGAAACATAATGTTCCATGGCAGAGTAAATGAGCACATTCGTGAATTATCCATATGTTTAACATCATTTGCAAAAATCTAATCATTAGTTGAAGAAAATCTTATGTCTCAATCAGAAAAACTTCTATATGGACATCGTGTGATAAACTTGGATTCCTGGAATGAATGGCAAGATCTACCAAAGTCAAGCAAAATTCTGAATTCCAAACATAATTTTTATTTCCAAACATAATTTTATTTGCTAATGGCCACTTGTCAACAGTGGAGTATCTTTAAGCTAAACCAAATCTTACAAACAGAAATCAGAAGAAAGCGTCATTAATCACGTGGCAAACTTGTTTTTTCCTACCATAAGCTAATCTTGAGGCATAAATATTGTAAGCAGGAATTCAGAAAAACATGTCCCAAATATATTCTATTAAAGATTAGTGGCCCATAAAATGTTGACAGTTATTCTATTTTTAAAAATGTCGGTTGGGTAGGTTTGGGCATGGGCTCTAGAACTTCTCAGAAGCTTTATTACACTGCCATGCGCTGTGAACTTCTAAGGAGGGGTATTATTTTTCAAACTTATTTGTGACTCAGCAATTGGTAGTAGAGCTTTCTTACTCACCTGGCAGGGAGCTAAGGCCCAGGATGAGAAGACTTTTCAAAAAGAGTGAGAATCCTGGTTGTTTCGAACAGCACTTCCTGCCTGAAATTGGCCTCAGAATATCCAGGTACCCAAGAGGGACTTGGCACAACTTTGTCACAAATGAGAATCTGAGAAATAGGGGAGGGGACGAAACAAGTAGTCACCATATCCCTGCCTTTCAAACAAATTTAAGGGAAAGGAGAGAAAAATTGAGAAAAATTTCCCATAACTGCCATTTTTTTAAAAGCGTGGTGTTTCCGCAGGGGTGGGTGGGAACGTGGGAGAGGGTAAGCAGGGGAATCTCTACAGCATCAGAGGTAACCTGAGGAGCCAAAGTGAGCGGTTACCTCCCCCCCAGCTAATCCACTCTCCACACACTGGCAAACATTAACACCCGTGTGTGTTCGAGGACATCTTGAAGGGATGGGTCAATTTAGCCACAATGGTGGAAATCTCCATCAGCATTCAGTGCAAACTACCACAGGGAGCCGCCTTACCCTCTGAAAACTAAGCCCTTATCACTCCACAATGAGGGCACTTTACATTTGGAATCAATATTTAATTCACTGATGCTAACCCTGAAAGCTGAAAGTACTGTCAGAGATGGCAAGGGGACTCTAAATTTATGTTTTAATTAGTTGGCCATTTCATCAAAAGGTAGACACGGTGTCTGTGGTTTAGAACTTTGAAATAAACCCTATATGAGGGGAAAAAAAAAATGCCAGGCACATAGACCCCATTCATGCACATGTTTATGGTTTCTCTACCTGTGAAAAGGAAAGATTTTGTGAAGGTGTATTATGGGGAAAATTTACACAGGTTTCTTGTTCATCAAATTCAACCAGTTTTACTCAGCAGCACAAGAACTTGGGGGCGTGGCCACTTAAATTAAGGAGGGAAGGGATAGGGATTTTCCGGCATGCAGATTTTTCTGAATTGTTCAATGAAGATACCACGTACCTGGGAGAGAGAGTTTACAGAGAAAATTTCGCAGGGATCCTTTTTTTTTTTTTTTAAGTATGTCAACTCGAGTGCTGTGAATTAAACTTTAAAAGACAGCACTTGTTGTCAAGGAAGCCAGAAGCCGTCATTACCGATGACACACGCGCCCAATGGTTTTGGGGCTCTACAGTCACGATTCAGTGAAATCAGAGAGCTTATTCAAGTAACCGAAACCTTGACTTCTCAATGCCAAAGCTGGGACATGGAAGCGAACCATGGTCTCCTCAGTCCTCCGCGGAGGAACCCTTGGATTAGCCCATGGGCAGGGAACGTAGCCTCGTCTAAACTGGTCACGAGCCCAGTCGACAACACAACCAGCCCCAGGACAGATGTTCCGGGGGAAAGTGGAAGGTCATTAACAGTTTCATCCCCATTATTGTAGGCGCGAAGCCCATCCTTACGATGCACTCTGCTCTAAGAGGGCTAGGAAGCCAGTATCTTTCATAGTAATGACTTCCAGTTTACAGCGTTCATTTGTTATATTTCCTCAATAGCTGTTGTGTTGAGATTAACTGCATAAATGGTCTGCAGCTGTCTGTTATGAATTAAGGGAGTTTAATCAAAGTATTTCTAATGTACAGCATAATGATAATACATGGGGGAAGTACTATTTAAGAGATAATGATGGCTTCAGAAGATCACTGTTGTAATGTTTAGTGCATATGCCTTCAGCATTGAATTTGTTGTTGTTCTGAATATGCTTTAATGGATCACTGAAAAGCTGCCTAATGCGGGATTGTTTGATGGGGCTGACAGAGCTGGAATTAGCCCATTGCTGTTTACTGCATACAGCCATTAAGATTAATTGCTGCCAGATAATTTTGACTGTTTTTATCTTCTGGAAAAAGTGTCACTAAT
Organism: Potos flavus; assembly: GCA_028534135.1. Taxonomy (NCBI): domain Eukaryota; kingdom Metazoa; phylum Chordata; class Mammalia; order Carnivora; family Procyonidae; genus Potos; species Potos flavus. The sequence goes on from CM052885.1 coordinate 73,947,198, forward strand.
GGGTTTATAAATTGGTTCACTATTACTAATAGTAAGGCCGGTGTAAGAGGATAGAATGTCAGCTAATTCTAAAGATAAAGGTAAAAAAGTATAAAGTACTGTATGGCTTGCTAGTTTTAAGGGATACTGTTATCTAATAACAGACACACTGATATATGATGCTCATTAATGCTATTTCCTGAGCTTTGGGTTGAACCTAATAGATGCTAATAAAGTCTTATTTGATGTCCCATTAAAAAGCTCAATCTGTTTTCTACATTAATGCCCAGTGTTGTTTATCTCATCTTCGATGACTAAAACCCAAACTCCAATCTGTTCCCAAACCATGCTTTTTCTGAAACTGAGCAGCTTTATACCTATTTTTGTTTTTATATATGTGAAATTTATACAAACAAGCCACAGAAGAATGAAGAAAGTTTATGTGTCTGCGATCATGACAAGCAGTGTGGAGTCGGCTATGAAGTTCACAATCTGGACCTTTTTACATAATGTCTAGGCAAGACAGTGTGTTGCCACTCTAACTATTGTTTAGGGATTGTTTGCAATTGAACGCAACCTTGAACGTATAGGTAATTTGGCTTAGTGGTAATTAAAAAAAAATTCACATACCTAAATCTTAACAGATTATAGAATTAAAAAGTTCTAAGCATATTTTTCTAAGGAAAGTTTAATAGATATAATTATTTTTTAAGAGATGTGATTCTAGAAGATTACCCACAGAGGATTCATGGTCATCACCATGAACTAACCAACCCAGTTTCCCACGTTGGTTTGTAGAGGTTTGTAGAGTCCGCGTTTTGCCACTTTGCCCCAATTTATAATAAAGTTCCCTGTGCACTGAGTTTGAAATGTATTCCTTATTTCTAAGAGTATTAAAAACCAATGGAAAAAATATGAACCAGACAGACAGACTATTTAACCATGAAGAAGAAACCAATAATTCATGAGTGGTGAAGTTGTTCTTCCTTCAAGAATGGATAGTGTCAATTATGAAATATTTCTTTTGTGAAGTCAAAAACAGATTTATGTCTTTCAACTACTTTTTTTACATGGCATTTAAAAGTTTTACATTTAAAAATACTTGAACTCTTGAAGTATATATAATATATGACAGATTATTTTTCTTCCCTTTTTTTTTGGTGGTGTTGGAGGAAGACAAGGGGAAAAAAACTACATATTCGTTTTTATTAAAATCTTTTTTTTAATATTTTTTTTAAAGATTCCATTTTTTTATTTGTCAGAGAGAGAGAGAGAGAGCACAAGCAGGCAGAGAGGCAGGCAGAGGCAGAGGCAGAGGCAGAAGCAGGCTCCCTGCCAAGCAAGGACCCCGATGTGGGACTCGATCCCAGGAACCTGGGATCATGACCTGAGCCAAGGGCAGCCACTTAACCAACTGAGCCACCCAGGCGTCCCTACATGTTCTTTGTTTAAAGATTTTATTTATTAACTTGAGAGAGAGAGCGTGCAAGCAGGGGGAGCAGCAGAGGGAGAAGTAGACTTTGCACTAAGCAGGGAGCAGGTCGCAGGACTCGATCCCAGGACCCCGAGATCATGACCTGAGCCAAAGACAGATGCTTAACTCACTGCACCACCCAGACACCCCAAAACTACATATTCTAAGTAATATTCTCTACGGAATGAAGGTTCAAGTAAGTTTAAGAAAGCCATCCTGCTGGTTTTTCCAACCTTGCTCTAAAGTAAGTTGAGGTCAGATACTGAATTGGGCAATTTTTTTTTGCTCTTTCATATTTTCAGTATTTAACTGAGGTTGAATATTTAACACAAAAAAATATGTGCACTGCTTGGGGAAAAAAAAAAGTAGCATGGGCGTGTTTGCAATTCTTTAAGAGGAGGGTCTTTCTGTTGAGCCACTGATGCTGGGTGATGGGGCAGCTGGTAAGTGAGGAGTAGAGCCTGCCTCCCTCCGGCTGCAGCAAAGCCCTTGCTCAGGGAGCAGCAATGAAACAGGACATTGGGCAGGTTTTATCAGTAGTGTTTTAGAATACAGACAGATCCCTTGTAAACTTTTAGTTGTATCTGGTCATATATCCCGCCTGAATATAAAGAGATTTTTTTCCCCTGAAGAAAACTAGTAGTTTCATTGTATCTGTTTGCCACTTTTCCATTTTCCACGGTCTCCTTCACCCCCTCCCACAGTAGGAACTATTGTTGACTTTCCTTGCCAACACAGGCTGCAGTCCTTGGAATAGGCAAAAAGTTGCAAGACAGTGTTGTGGTTTGATTTGGGGGAAAAATAAAAAAAAAAAAAAGCTTGTATTTAAGCTACTCCCTACCCCTAGTCTCCTCGGGGACCAGGAATGCCCAGCTTGGGCCACCTTTGCAAGAACTGTCACAACCCTCCCCCACCCTCCAAGCCCCCTACTCAGCATAAAACTGTATATTTCCTTACCTCTTACATGCTTTACATCGGTTGGCTTGAAAAATGAAAAACAACCCTGACTGTACTCAGTTGAGAAACCAGGAAACCTAATATTTCAAGCCCTTCCCCGCGCCGTGGCAATGGAGGCCCGTGGGCGTAAACAGGAGGAGGGGAGAGAAACCAGGGACCTCGGGGAGGAAGGGAACGGTGCTCTGAAATGATGCGCACAGTAGCGGTGGGGCACCGGGGCTCTCCTAAATCTAATGATCGGAAAAATGAGGCAGTTCCAGGCAAATCCCAGAGCTTTAAACTCCGTTCGTACGTTCGCGCAACTCTGCGACAAAGAGGAGAGTTGTGCCTGCAGGTACTTTAGGACTAGTCACAATGTGGAGATTTAACAAGGATCCTGAAACCGTAGGCGCGCAATGTCTGCTGCTGGAGAGTAGCTCCATGTGCCGCGGTGCCCTTGACATCTGCCTCATTTCAATAATTTCCAGCCATTGAACCTCTGTCTGAATGAGCATTAGGAAACAGAGGCATGTTTGGATACTAATCGGAGTCTCTCTCCAGTTTGAGTTTTATGCTGATGCTTTATGGGTCAGTTGACGGTTTTTGATGTCTGTGGCTTCCCATCCATAGGACCAGCCACATTCCCACCGTATAGATCTCCATGTATTTCGAGATGAGAGGAGAGCCCTGGTGTGTGTCTACCTTTTCCTACTGTCCATGGTTAGCATCAACGGAGCGGTGCAGAGACCTCTCCCTAAAACCCGAGACTGAGAGCCTCATTCATGTGAGGCTGTGTAGATGTCGCCTGAAGTCTCTCCCAGGTGAGATAATGTCCTGCAGTTATTGCCTACCTGGATTTGAAACTGTGACCTCCGGTTTTGTCCCACGCAAACCGCAAGTGCTCTGAAATTGATTTGCCATCAGACATCGTGAGCTCCTCTGAGTCATCTGGGAGGAGTGGAATGTCTCACCAGCTTTGCCAGTGCTTTGATAGGGAAAAGTCTTGGAAGAAGAGCCAGTAGGAATGAATCCGATATATCTGCTCGACGGGACCCTTAACACCTGCTTTGGTGTGGCCTCTCATTGCCACCTACTCTGTCCTTTGTCTCAGTGTGGTCGGTCCATACAGAAGAATCTTGAATATTCACAGTCATCCTGGTTTGCTAATATATATTCACTAACGTCAGAGATCTGTACATGGGATTCCTGAGCTTATTACAGTAACAAGTTTCCCAAACACTACTGAGCATACTCCTCCTGCCTCCTTTTCCAGACTACTGACTCAATTTAAGATTATATCCTCTGCTCCTTTGCTTTTATTGCATTTGTCCTGTAAAACTCATTCCCTTCACATTATAGGACGTCTGGAGACATGGGGTGCCTTCCAAGACTGGGCAGAAGATATGTTTGATGATGTCTCTTTAACATGATTCAGTCTTTCTTTGATCTGTGAAACTCCATAGCATCCTGTCATGGTTATTGGGACCCAGGGATGGAGGGCTGGAGCCCGTGTATGTATTAATTGTCTGGCCTTAGATGATTTTTCTCTCACCCCCATTCAGGCTGCTACCTCTGCAGTGTGGTATTCAGTGCCTCACTGCATCACTGAGAAAAGAAATGGTAAATTAAGTAGATTTTAAAATTGCCCATTGAACTCACATCGTTAAATAATTCTATAAGAAATTCATAAGCAGAGACAAGTAAGAAGATAAAATGCTATAAATTATGTGTGTGTGGGGGGGTTGGATATATACTTGTTTTGCCCTTTGTTCTGGCCTCAAAGCACCCACAGCCAGGCAGGGTTCTGCCCACGCTTAACAATAAGTACCGAAAGGAAGCATGACCCCTGAGTGCCCCCAAAAGGGGGATTATGGTAACAGCATTTAACCCACGTCGAGGAACTGACTTAACACCTCAGCGTCACTCGATTTACGTTTGTCCCAGTGAGGCATTCAAGTTCCTGTTTTTCCTTCTCACGTTGCCCTTCTTGGTGCTTTGCCATTCCTCAATCCTATCCTCTCCAGCAGCAAGAACGTGGGAAAGGAACAATGCTTTTCTTGCCTAGAAGGCACTTTGCTCTCCTTTACCCAAACTGCTGAGAAAATTCTGTCCGTACCCCGTCATCGGTATTTTTACCTTCCATTATCCTGAGTCATTCCATCCTATTCCTTGGACAGATATTCCTTATCCTCACTCTGTTTCTACCTGTTCTGTAAACCTCATGCAAGCAAAGACAGTTTTATTTGCAAACCACTGTGCCTAGAACATAAAACAGTGCCTGGTCTCAAAGCAGTTCTCTCGTTCTCCAGGGCTCTGTCAAATCACAGTTACCTTATTATCTCTCACTGGCTCTGTGGGTCGGGAATTAGCACGCCTGCCTAATGCCTGACCCAAAGTCTCAATGGTTCTGCCTCGAGGTCTCCCATGCAGAGAGCAAGACATATAACAGCCAGGGACGAGTTTGCTGAGCCTCTTTCTCCCTTATGTTGAGAGGTCTCAGGGCCTCTCAGGGCGGTCTCCCTTTGTCTGGCTAGTTGGGCTTCCTTATAGCATGGCTATCTTAGGATAGGACGATGATTCATGACAACTGAAGGTTTCAAGACCCAGCATTCTATGGGGCTTCTGGGTGGCTCGGTCAGTTAAGCATCCGATTCTTGATTTCAGCTCAGGTCATGATCCCAGGGTTGTAGGATGGAGCCCTACGTCAGGCTTCATGCTCAGCGGGGAGTCTGCTCAAGATTCTCTCTCCCTCTCCCTCTCTCTCCCCCTCGGCCCCTCCCCCCTGCTCTCTCTTTCTAAAATAAATAAAATTTTTTTTAACTGACTTAATGCTTTTTTATGATTTTTTAAATTTATTTTATGGTTGATGGTATTTTTTAATTTAAATTCAACTAATTAAAAAACAAACACACCTATTTGGGTATTTCAAAAGATTTTATTTATTTATTTGAGAGAGAGAGAGCATGAGCAGGTGTTGGAGAGACAGAGGCAGAGGGAGAAGCAGACTCCCCCTGCTGAGCAGGGAGCTCAATCCCAGGACTCTGGGATCATGACCTGAGCCAAAGGCAGAAGCTTAACCGACTGTGCCACCCAGGCACCCACAACAAAATCTTTAATAAAAAAAAAAAAAAAAAAAAAAGACCTACTATTCCAACAGAAAGGCAGAAGCTATGAAGAGTTTTCTGAACTAGGCACGAGAATCACACAGCATCACTTTCACTGCATTTTCTTAGTTACAAGTGAGTCCCAAGCTCATCCAGATTCTGGGAGAGGGGAATTAGATGCTACTTCCATTGGGAGTGTGGCAAGGTTCTAGAAGAGCATTGGGTAATGTTGTGGCCATACTTGGAAAGTATAATCTGCCACAAAGAGTGCCAAAGCATTGTTTGTGAAACAAGTAAATAAATACTTTCTGAATGACTTCTCAGTCTCTCCTATTAGAGATTTTCTCTGACCTCAATTTTCATTGGACTGTATTTTCATTCCAATATTTCAAGAGCTCCACTAGAAACTGCAGGTTGTCCTATTTGCAAATGGCCCTTTGTAGCCTACTAATTTAGCTCTTCTATAGATTATCTTCATAAAATATTGGTTTTCAATCTTTTCTTCAGTCTATGTGTTTTCTCCATCCAACTTCTCTATATTCTGTGGAGCTCAGGTTTCTGTCACTTGTCTTAAGGAAGAGTCTAGAAAATCCAATACACCCTCCTCACCTCAGCAGTATATCTCACTCCACTCATACCTTAATGAAAATCACTTAAATATTTTATAAATTTCCTCTTTGTTCATAATTTTCTGACTTCTCTTTTCATGCTTGACCTCTCCCAGGACATCCAATTTGGTATTTCTGTTAAAGTTTCCATAAGCTAACTAGACACAATTAATTAACTCAAAAGTGTTTTCTAAAGCATGATGGTTAATCTTCAGCACCTTTAGATAAGGATGTGGATGCAAATGGTCTACCCAGGAGTAATGGCAGAAGAAGCGGTAGGATTACGGGAAGTGAAGAAAGGTAATATAGGGTGTACTCATGAGCAGCAGAGAATGCTGTAGGCATCTGAACTCAGATTTGCCGGAGTTCTCTGGTAATCTACGTAGAATATGCCTCAGTGTTGTCCCTCTTTATTCCTCTGGTCCTTCATGCTGTTGCTAACATTTGGTGAGTTTCAATCCCTCATATGGGTCTCTGATCTTTCTTTATTAAATACCCTTAGTTTGAAATACCCGAGATGAGACCAACTCAGTTAGTGCCAGCCCCTTCTCCACAGACATGCCGATCCTGATATCACCAACCCACCGAACCAATGACAGCATCCATCTCTCTCCAGACATCGTATAATGCGAGAAAATTATTTACTTAATCTGCTTTATTTGTTCAATCTGCTGTGACTGGAGTTTAATTTTACCCAGAAGAATCCAAAAGATCATCTAAACAAAGTTAGTCTAAAATATATACTGTACTTCAGTTAATCATTTCCCTCCATTTATTTATTTATCTGTTTATTTTTCGCAGCATAATAACAGACTGTTCAGTCTCTGAACAAGTATGTGCTTCCCAGTGTGGCATATACTATCCATCATGGAGTCAAGACTAAAAGGGAGATAGATATCCAAAGAGCTTAATTCTGTTTCCAGTTCTTTTTGAAACAAACTGAACTATTCTGTTCCATGTAAACTTAGACTCTCTTGGACCCGGGGCATGTTCTCCTTGTGGTCAGTCACTGGAGCACATGAGCCAACCCAAAGCCACATGAGCACATTTAAGGCTTATATCACACTTACTAACATTCCATTGATCAATGCAAGTCATGTGGCCACACCCAACACAAATGGAGCTAGAAGGGTTTCTGTCCGCGGTAGGAGGGGAAAAGGAGTGTGAAAAATAATTGTCAAACTTTAACATACATCAGAATTCCCTGGACTGCAGGGCCCCATCGCCAGAGTTTCTGATTTGGGAGGTCTGGTGCAGCACCTGATAATTTGCCTTTCTGGTAAATTCCTTGGTGATGCTGATGCTGCTTGTCCAGAACCTACACTTTGAGAATCACTGATCTAAACTGTCACAGTTAGCATCCAAAGATGCCATGCAACATCTAAGAGAAAGGGGGAATGAGAGAGTGTCGAGTGCAAAGGAAAGAAAACCAAAAATGGTTAAAGTCCTGGGAATAGTCTCTGTAAGAAAATGCAAAAAGAATCTTGGCTTAATCAGCCTAAAGAAGGGCAACTAAAAGAGAGCTTTATAACACTGTTCAGGTATGCATTGGGATGTGAGCAGTTGTTTTTCTGAGGACAGGAAAAGAATTACAGTGCACCAGGGAAGATTCGAGGTACCCACAAGCAAAAATGGCCCATCTGCAAGGCAGTAGACATGACATGTGCACTAAGGACTCTTAGAAGATCAGACTTAGATCATTTAAAACATGAATCTCCCCTAGAAGTATTTGACTTTTGTTCCACATGGGAGCAAAATGGGAACTGTCTCCAAGGCTCACTTTGGCCCTGTAATTCAGATCTCAGGATGAGAGAAGGAACAGTAAGGAAAGAGATAGAACAGTAAGGAAAGAGATATCGAACTCTGATCGATAAATGTGATCAGAGATGCTACCAGTAGATTCTTCATAACAGCAAACATTTCATAATTTTGCCATCACCCCTAACATACGATGAACCTCATTCTATGAGGAAGACAACCTTTGGGAGGAGACTTAAAAAAAGCATAGTTATAAAAGTCAGAAGACTTGGTTCTGAAGCTAGACTCTGCCATGTTTTTGTTGACTGGTTAATTACCTTGAGTTTTCTGAGTTTCAGGTTTCTTGTCTGTAAAATGAGGATAATAACATCAACCACACTAGGGTGTTGCAAGGATCCAAAAAGCTAATAAAGAAAAAATTACTTTGCAAACCATAAAGTGCTATTGGAATGCTGGTTTTGGGGTGATCTGAGAAACAGTAAGGGCACAGGGCTACCCATCCCAGGGGGCTGTGCTTTTGCAGTTGGAATTTCTAGCATTAGTAGGGGCATGGGCTGTATTCTGGACCTCAGGCCATGAGAGTTCAATCAATTAGATTCTGTTAAGGCACATTATGAACATCAGTTGGTACAAGACCCTTCTCTTATTCTATGATTTTCCCTTTAACTCTACTCTCAACCCTCTCCTCCCCTCCGCCACCCCACATTTGATAAATATCCCAGATATGCATAAGTCTTTGAAACGCAGTATTTTTATTTGTATGTGTATGATATTGTGCTATAGATCTCACTCTGTGTTTTACTCAACATCGTGTTTTTTTTTCAATCTAGCCATTTAACATTATGTACCTCAAGTGACTCCTATCCCAGTAATTCTTTTTTAATTAGATTCTTGACATAGCTAATAAACTTTTTATTTTACCAATGAAGGACATGAAGGACAAACAAATGTTCTACCATCTACTCTTCCTATCAGTTCATCAAGGAAAAAAAAGGCATTTTAGCATCAAAATACTCTCAAGAATAGACTTTCAAGCTAAAGAAGAGCTCTTATGTTGAGTACATTGAGCTGATCTAGATGTGCTCTTGCTTGTGGACCAGTGAAGCTTTATCATGGGCTGGGAACAGGATAGCATTGGAGCTCAGCGAAAATGGGCTGTAACTTTAAATTATATGGTAATGTAGACTTTGGGGGCCCAGAGCTGGTTTCATGGGCAGCTGCAAAGGCCCCACACTTAGAAGGGCCCTGTGTTTGGTTGAATGCACTCCTGTCACCACTTTTAAATGCTTAATAATTTCTCAACACAAGGCCCCGCATTTTCATTTCACTCTGGGCCTCAGTCCTGTGCGGGTCAGTCTCTGTCACAAGCACTTACCTCTGCCAGTGGAACACAGACACAGTTAAAGACCACAGGTTAACAAATGGAAGTTGCTGTGTTCTATTCTTAGTTCCCTTCTTATTCTGATTTTCCTCTGGTGAAGCCTCTAGCCCTATACTGATGCCAGGTTATTTACTTATTTTAACTCTCCAGTCCCCCTGGGAATTTTCCAGAATATGTAGCAGGGGAAAGTGGAAGACCATGGATTAGTTCCCCTTTTCCTCCTTTTCAAAGTAACCTTTTTTGGCTAAAATGAGCGACTGTTTTCCATAAACCAGAACACAGCCCTCTAGCCATTCCTGCTAACTCTTCATGATCTCGCACATAGGATTTCAGAGTTTTTGTGTCAAGGTATGAAGTCTCATCAGATTTCCCTACTGCTTGCTGGTAAGAGGTACAAAAGCTCATACATTCTACAGGTGAATATAGTTGCTTCTGCAAAACAAGTACACTTCCAACCTCAGGCCATCAGATGCTCGCATATGTTTTCCATGGCGTCAACCGTCCCTTCTGTCCTTAAAAACAATATGACAATTGGCTTCTTATCTAGTCAGTTTTATTGGAAATACATTTTACCCCTTTAGTTTTTTTTAATGATGTAAGCCTTCAGATCATAGACTTTGCCTCCCAGATACCTCTGACGGTCTAAAGAAAACTATGAATATTCTACAAAGAAAAAAAAAATCCACTTGTGCACGCGCACGAGCGCACACACACACACACACACACCATTTCTGGGGCTTAGATCCTCTGAGGGCTGAGGCACAACCACTCAACATCCATCTATGAGAACAGATTAAGAATTCTGACCCGAGGACTTTCAAAAGCTTTACTATGAAAGGTATCGGAATCACAAACCCATCTATTCTGGCCAGAGCAACCTGGATGAACAGGTATATTTTTTAAAAGTATGAATTAGCTAATGTGAATTCCTAGAATCTTCAAGTCCTGTTAGGCTATGGGATGATGAATGAATGCCTGGTAGAAAAGAAACACTTCAGCCATCCATTAAGATGGCTTTGCTTTCCCTCAGTGATGAGACCTATATGGATGGTTCTTCTGGTTACTTTCAGGGTAGTGAGTCTTGCTTCAGAAAATGTGATTGATGTGGCTGTGTCTCCATGCACACATCATTAGTCTGTGGCGGGTAAGCTCAGATGGTTGGAGCTCCGTGCTAATGAGGCGAAGGTTAGGGGTTCAGTGCCCATGTGGGCCACTTAGCTTTTGTCTCATTCATGTCCCCAGACTACTCCCAACACAGGCCACCTGTCTTGAAAATGTATGTCTATGGTCAGAAGGAGGAGCCACGTAAAAGGGTCTGGATAGATTGCTGCAAATCTATCATGACTCTAGGAAATCAACCACTTTATGAGCTCCTGGTGGTTTATGAGGGAACTCACTTTTATTTAAAAAGGACGTCAAGCATAATACTCAAGACATGCGTGGCCTGTAGATTTTGTGAGTAACTGGTTAAATTGCCACTGAATTTTATAACCTTGGAAAATGTGTAATTGAATGGCAATATATGAGACAAGATGGTGGTGAGGTGCCCTTCACTTTAAGTAAACTAAATGTAAATATTTACTTACATATAAAAGGGCAAGCATTCACTGTGCAGAAAATTCATTTCACAAAAAGCAAGCACAGATGTTCTTGAGTTATTTAATTGGCAGACCGTCAATTAACTGTTATTGAAATAATAGTTAAATTGAACCAAACTTCTCAGTCTCATATTTCTTTTCTAGAACAAAGCATATGTTTGTGTCTAAACCATTCTCACTAACTGTGGGTAAAGGCACTAAGATCCAACACAAGCCGAAGGTCAAGAAAAGAGCCTCCAGTACTCCCTGATCCCAGACTTTCCTTCTCTCGGACCCACATGAAGTCAAATGGTGTTGTTTTCACTGTCCCTATCCCATTCTCATGACACCTCTTCAGCTCAAACTCTGGTTCTTTCTTTACTGCATGCCTAGAGCACACAGCTAACCAGTCTTTCATTCGTCCCCAACACTGAGGATGAGTTCTTGGAATTAGCTTCAGAGTACAAATGCCTGGTTCAAAACCCAAACCTATCATTTACAAGCGATGTGACTTTTAGCCTGTGCCTTAGTTTTTTGGGTTTACTTGTTTGTTTTACCTATAAACTGAAGATAATAATAACTGGCTTATGGGATTGTTGCGATGATATATAAAATGATTTTCAACAGGGGTGCCTGGCTGGCTCAGTCAGTACAGCATGCACCTCTTGATCTTGGGGTTGTGAATTCCAGCCCCACATTGAGTGTAGAGATTACTTAAAATAAATAAATAAAATGTTTTAAAAAAATGCTTTTCAACAATTTCCTGATACGATTTCACTTACTAAGTGTTAACTGCAATTGTTGTTATTATTATTATTACTATTATTATTATTACCAGCATACTACTACTATTAATCATCATCATCATTTCTATACCTATAGCATGGACTTTGTAGGCAGACTGTTAAGGTTTAAATACTACTGCAAAACTTCCCAATCAAATTACTTTGGACAAGTTTATGTATCCCCTAATTGGGTTTCCTCATCAGCAAAAAAAGTTTGCTCACATGGAGGTAATGATAGTATCCACATAATAGGATTGGTGAGGATTAAATTAATTGCAATAAAGTACCTAGGACAATGCCCGGCATATTGTAAACGATTGGCAAATGCAGACAAGTGCGTGAGAGTTGAATCATTGATTAAAAGCAATTCCTTAAAAAAAAAAAAAAAAAAGCAATTCCTACATCACTCCTCTGCTTAAAGTCATATTACATGACTTCCTCATTAAATGACGCCATTCTTCCCAACTTTTTGGAAAATAAAAAACTTTTTAACATCAAAAAGATTCAACGTCCATCATACAGCAGTTCTAAACAGTTTAAATATCTGTGTGCGACTTCAGCAATATGGCACACCCAGCTAATGTGGCGAGGTCTCCTGATATGAATATATGAAAAAGATATATTAAGTTCTAATGCACAAATTCGAAAGAACAAAAGGAACTTTCCAACTATGAGGAACTGGAGACTCAATGCAAAACTAGAACAGACCCCATAACTGCTCACTGGAGTATATTTCCCAAAATGGATCCTAGGGTTTGGGATTGGGACCACAACACCCAAGTGGGACAGCTGGGGAAACCTTTAACCTGCACAAGGTTGAGAGCTGGAATAAGCCATTTTGATAAAGCCTAGAGTTGTGAAGGGTCACCTAGGCCATGAAAAGAATTAAAACTCAAGGGGCACCTGGGTGACTCACTGGGTTAAGCCTCTGCCTTAGGCTCAGGTCATGATCTCAGGGTCCTGGGATTGAGCCCCACATCGGGCTCTCTGCTCAGCGGGGAGCCTGCTTCACCTCTCTCTCTGCCTGCCTCTCTGCCTGTAATCTCTCTCCCTCTCTGTCAAATAAATAAATAAAAATCTTAAAAAAAAAAAGGAATTAAAACTGAAGAAACAGCAAGACAACTTTCCATCTGCCTTTAGCTACGGGAGAAAAAAAAATCTCCTGTAAGAAATGAAGACCTCAGGCTTGTGTCATGAGTGTATGTGGGGTCCAAATTTATATCATTATCCATGTACTATGGGAAAACCAAATTAAGAAACTAACACGAAAATTTAATCTGTAATATGAAATACCAAGAAATCTGAAGGAAAAAAAAAGAAAAGAAAACTTCTTTGTAGGAACAGTTATACAACCCGAAAGGCATATGGACTCGCCCCCAATACACACACACTCTCAAAAAAAGACCCCATCAAAACACAAGAGAAAAAAGGTATTACATAAAATGGCTAAATAGATACAAAAACAAAATTCAACAATATGTTGCCTCCAAGAGACTCATGTTAACCTTAAACTAGTGTGAAACTGAGTGAAGGGATGGAAAAAGACATTTCAAATAATGGTCACTGAAAAAAAGGGGGGTAGCTATACTTATATCAGACAAAATAGACTTTAAAAATGGTAAAGAGAGACAAAGAAGGTTATTACATAATGAGAAAGAAGTAAATGCATCAAGAAGATATAATGACTATAAATATTTATGCCCCCAACATTGGAGCACTAAATATATAAAGCAAAAACTAACAGAGCTAAAAGGAGAAATAAACAGTAATACAATATTAGTTGGAGAATTTCATACTCCACTCTCAACAATGGCTAGATCATCCAGAGAATCAATAAAGCAACAGCAGACTTAAACAACATTATAGATCAAATGGACCCAATAGCCACATATAGAATATCTTATCCAACAAGAGCAGAATACAGATTCTTCTTAAGTGCACATGCAACATTGTCTAGGATAGACCATATGTTAGCCACAAAACAAGTCTTAGGAAATGCAAGAAGACTGAAATCATACAGAATATCTTCTCTGACACAATGGCATGAAATAACAAGAAGAAAACTGGAAAATTCACAACACGTGCAAATTCAACAACATTCTCCTGATCAACCAATCAATCAAAGAAGAAATTAAAGGGGAAACTAAAAAGTTTCTTGGGACAAATGAAGATGGAAATACAACATAGCAGAACTTGTGGGTTGCAGCAAAAGCCGTTCTAAGAGGGAAGTTTATAGCAATAAACACCTACCTTGAGAGGCAAGAAAGATCCCCAATAAGGAACCTAACTCAATGCCTTAAGGAACTAGAAAAAGAAGAACAGAGACCAAAGTTCACAGAAGAAAGGAAATAATAAAGAATAGAGCAAAACTAAATAAAATAGAGAACAGGAGAATGATAAACAAGATCAACCAATCTAAGAGTTGGTTCTTCGAAAAGCTAAACAAAACTGACAAACCCTTAGCTGGACTAACCAAAGCAAAAAGAGAATAGAATTAATTCTATTAGTTAACAGAATAAAAGAAAAGAAATAATTATCATTCAACAAATATTATTCAACAAATAATTATCATTCAATATCCATTCATGATAAAAACTCAACAAATTAGGCATAGAAGGAACATGTCGCAACATATAAAGGCCATATATGACAAGCCTACAGCTAACTTCATAATCAATAGAGAAAGGATAAAATCTTTTCCTCTACCATCAGGTGCAAGACAAGTGTGCCCACTTTTACCACTACTATTCAACATAGTACTAGAAGTCCTATCTAGAGCAATGAGACAAGAAAAAATAAAAGGTATCAGAATTGGAAAGGAAGAAGTAAAATTGTCTCTATTTGTAGGTGACATGATTTGATACATAGAAAATCCTAAAGACTCAACAAAAGAGCTGTTAGGTCTAATCATTGAATTCAGTAGTTATAGGATACAAAATTAATATACAAAAATCGGTAGCATTCTTATACAATAATAATAAAATTTCTGAAAAAGAAATAAATTGATCTCATTTACAAAAGATCAAAAACAATAAAATAATTAGGAATATATTCGACTAAGAAGATAAAAGAGCTCTATTCTGAAAACTGTAAGATTTTGATGAAAGAAATTGAAGAAGACCAAATAAATGGAAAGGTATTTCATACTTACAGACTGGAAAAATTAATATTGTTAAAATGTCAACCCTACTGAAAGCCATTTACAGATTCAATGCAATCCCAAGATTCTAATGGCATTTCTTAAAGATTTTTAAATTTATTTTAGAGAGAGAACATGTGTGTGAGCTGGGGAAGAGGCAGGGAGAGAGGGAAAGAATCTCAAGCAGACTCCCTGCTGAAAACAGAGTCTGACGTGGGGCTTGATCCCAGGACCCTAGATCATAAACTGAGCCAAAATCAAGAGTGGGCTACTTAACCGACCAAGCCAACCAGGCACCCCTTGAATGTCACTTTTTACAGAAGCAGCAAATACAATTTTAAAATTTATATGGAACCACAAAAGATCCCAAATAGCCAAGAAAATCCTGAGAGAGCAAAACAAAGCAGGAAGTGTCTTGTTCTGTCTTCAAGCTATTTTATAAAGCTATAGTCATCAAAAACAGTATGGTTCTGGCATAAAGATACACAAACTGAGCAATGGAACACAGTCAAGAACCCAGAAGTAAACCCAAGCCTATACAGTCAACTAACATATGACAAGAGAGCCAATAATACTTGATAGAGAGAAGACAGTCTTTCCAATAAATGGTCCTAGGATAACTGGATATTCACATGTAAAACAATGAAACTGGACCCAAATCTTACACCACTCCAAAACTTACTTAAGATGAATAAAAGACTTAAATATAAGCTGAAACCAAAAATTCCTAGAACAAAACTCCCTGATACCAGTTTTGGTAATGACTTTGGAGCCATGACACATAAAACACAAGCAATAAAACCAATAAACAAGTGGGACTACATTAAACTAAAACGTCCTGTCCAGCAAAGGAAACTATCAACAAAGAGACAACCTACGGAATGGGCAAAAATATTTTCAAAATATATATCTGATAAAGGGTTAATATCTAAAACATATGAAGAACTCCTATAACACAAATAAAAAACAAAGAACCCTATTAGCAAATGCGCAATGGACCTGAATAGACATTTCTCCGAAGAACATACACAGATGGCCAACAGGCACATAAAAAGATGCTCAATGTCACTTATCATTGAGGAAATGCCAATTAAAACCACAGTGAGGTATTGCCCCACGCCCATTAGAATGGCCATCATCAAAAATGTAAGAGATAATAAATGGCAGTAAGGATGTAGCGAAAAGGGAACCTTCGTGCACTGCTGGTGTGGTTCTAAATTGGTGCGGCTACTATGGAAAATAGTATGGAGCACCCTCAAAAAATTAAAAACAGACTCTGTGATCCAGCAATTCCGCGTCTGAGAGTACATGCAAAGGCAATTAAAACACTAATTCAAAAAGATATGTGCACCCCCATGTTCATTAGCAACACGATTTACAATAATCGAAGTCTTGAAAACCACCTAAGTGTCCACTGATGGGTGGATATGTTTACACACACACAATGCGGTATTATTCAGCCATGACAAAGCAAGGATATTTCACCATTTCCAACAACTTGGGTGGACCTTGAGGGTATTATGCTCAGTGAAATAAGTCAGACAGAGACAAATACCGTAAGATCTCACTTATATGGGAAATCTGGGGAAAAACAAAAAACCAACTCAGAGAAAAAGAGATTAGACTTGTGGTTTCCAGAAGTGGGGAGTGGGAGGAAGGAGAATTGCAGGAAGGTGGTCCAAAAGGTAGGAACTTCTAGCTATAAGATAAGTAAATACCAAGAATGTAAAGCATGACGTCCAAAACTGTCCCTGCTGTAGGATATATAAGAAAGTTGTTAAGAGAGTAAATTCCAAACATTCTCATCATAAAGAGAAAACATTGTTTTCTTCTTCCTTTTCTTTTTATTGTACCTATATAAGCAAATGGATGTTAGCGGAACCTATTGTGATAATCACTTCATGGTAAATGTACATCAAACCACCATGCCTTCAACTTACACAGGGATGCGTGTCAATTATTTCTCAATAAAACTGGAAAAATTGTTTAAAAGACAAGCCACAACAAAAGAAAATTCCCCGAAATGCAAACCACAAAATACTGTTTATCATCGGGGGCGGGGGCTGGGCGAGGAGTGAAGGAAAGAAAGAGATGAGGGAAAACGAGCATTCCTCCCTTAGCCTCCGAATGTCAGCGGGAGCTGGGAAGGAGTCTTTTATAACACAGATAATTCAGAGCAAAAAGTCTCCTGTCAGGACAGGGACAGCCTCTGGGCTGAAAGGAGCAACAAGTTCATCTCACCCCCATGGCCTCGCTGCTCCACAGGTGAATGCTGCCTGAAATAAAGGTATAAATTATCAGCACAGTGCATGGGGGCTTAGCCTGCCAGTGCCCTCCATTAACCTTAGACCCTCCACTGCCTACAATCATCATGTGGAAAAAAGGTCCCCCGAGTGGCCTGGCAGAAGGTAACGCAAATGTTTCACCGACTTTTGAATTAAGAAAGAAAAAAAAAATTCTAACTGTGGCATAGAAAAGACATAGCAATTTAGGGTTCGATTGTTTCCTATGGAAGGTGTTATGGTGTGTGTGTGTGTGTGTGTGTGTGTGTGTGTGTGTGTGTGTGTGTGTTTATCCCTCCTCTATTTTCCCCCTTAAAAAAAAATAATAATTGTTAAGTTTTTCAACATTGTGGCCTTAGGAGGTAATTTGCTAAATAGGACAAAATTAGCTGATTTTTGGACCATTTAAAAGAACATTTCTTTTGAAAGCATATAAAATGTATTAAAGCAATCTTCGAAGTCTTTACCCCTGCTTGAGATTTTAATTTACTCCAAGCTAATAAATTATCCCCCTTCTCAGGAGCTATTGAAAAATTTCAGTTAAATCCTTTTTAAATTTTAATGTGTTCAATTGAATCCCGGGCAATTTAGACACACACACTCACAGCTTGGGGTGGTCAACTCACCAAGGCAAGACTGAAAAGGGGTCAGATTAACGTGGACCCCTCCGCCCCCTGGGATTACCAAGGTGGTATTAACGAAGGCGATTTCTCCCCCCACATACAGGTCTGATTGTTGGATAATTACTTTTCCACAACAGCATTTAACAAATGCCCCATTTGAAGGCCAAGACCATTTTCTCTCCAGCTGGAGGAAGCTGCAGTAAAGGCAGGAGGAGGTGGAGGTGGGGAAGCGAGGGCCAGAGCGAGCGGGAAGCCCGGTGGCTCTGATCAGAGACGCCAGCGGTGCCTTGGATCTGGGTCCCTTTGGTTGCAGAGTTTGCCTGAGCACAAAGGCTCACTTCATCTCAGGCAGGGCTCGGCGTTACTTGTGCACACTTATCAGAAATATGTTTTCAGACTATCAATTATTATATTTGAACACCGCATCCTGGCTCTGGGGAGCCCTTAGCAAGCTGTAGCAAAAATCAATCCAGTTTTACAACTTTTACCTTGGCAGGGCTCGAGGTCTAGACCTACGTTACCCGGTAATTTAAAGATGCCATATCTCTTTCAGTGGCACGGAGATATTCCAACGTATG
The DNA here is from genome assembly GCA_028534135.1 of Potos flavus. Taxonomy (NCBI): domain Eukaryota; kingdom Metazoa; phylum Chordata; class Mammalia; order Carnivora; family Procyonidae; genus Potos; species Potos flavus. Next base: position 73,965,422 of record CM052885.1, read on the forward strand.
ACATATCCTTGATAATAACAATAATTCCTTAAAGTTTGCACTGTCTAGCCTGGCTAGGGTTAACTCTGCTGGAAGTTGCCAGTATCAGCTCAGCCATTCCACCTTGTCAATAATCATCATTACAGCAGGGGTGAGCCGTACTAATTGTTCTGTTTCCCATGGCGTCTCCTCTCTGTCTTGTCGGTTATAGACGGAAGCAGCCAGGAGCGCTAATTTTATTTGATCAGGTGGGAGAACCCACTGCGCTTTGTGTATCACAAATTGGGACTCGAGTCTGAGCCCCGTTTCGAACCAACTCGAAGTCTGAGCTAGCATGTGAACGAGGACCCTCTTGGGCTTGCCTCTTTCATTTGCACAGCGGGGAAGTTGTCCTGGGCACAGAGTGTCGACTGCCTGCTAGCTGATTGTATGTTTGTGCAGATCAGAGGGCAGACCCTATGACTGGCACCGGGAGAGAAGGCTGGGTCCCGGGAGCCAGAGAGGCAGGATTTAAGAGGATATGGTGGTGTTGCTCAGAGAAACGTTTACTACCACTCAAAAGCCAGGAAACTGGGGCTGCAGCTGCTGTTCACACATATGCCTGAGTTGGTGTAAATGACAGAAGCCATTGGCAAATTCCAGGCTTTAGAGCATCTGTGAAGGAAGAGAAAGAAAGCAGGGAGACTTACCTTACAGCTGCCTTCTGAAGAGACCTGACCGTGGAGGTGTTTGAGAAGCAACCAGCATCTCAGTTTCTCTAGTGAATCAGCGTGGAGAGGTAAACCAGGGAGCAGATGTGGCTGGGTTTCAGATTCCTTATTCTGCACGTGCAGTTCCAAATGGGCTTGATCTGGTTCCCAGGCATCTCATTTCTGGATGTTCCCTCAGAGCATTTGACCAGCAGCTGCCTGGACCTTCTTCCTCTATTCAAGCAGGTCTCCCAAGAATGTTTTGGTAGCTACGGTTGCTGTGAAATCAAAGTGGAACAGACATTAAATGAAAGATAAGTACTCAGAACCAGAAATTTTTAAAAATGAACAAAAACCAAAACAGAACAGCAGAGTACGAAGTGGAATGTTCTCCCATCTATCATTCCTTCCTTCCTTACTCTGTCTAGACATTCTGGTTCTCAGTTATAATCGGTGATAATACCAGGTGAAAAAAATAAAGTGAGCTCCTGTGTAGGATTTCCACTTTTATTTCACAGGGACTTAAGATTTTGTTGTTGTTGTTATTTTGTTTTGCTTTTGGCCTTTTATGGGGTTTTTTTTCACTTTCATTTTGCAATAATTATATATTCACAGGAAATTGCAGAGAGAGCCCAGCAATCTGGTGTACCCTTCATTCAGTTTCCCCCAGTGGTTACCCCTTATCCCAGTATTTATATTATAACTATACCACAAAATCCAAACCAGGAAGCTGGCATTGGTACTATATGTGTGTGTATATGTACTAATACACATATAATTTTATATATATGCAGTATAATACAATTATATATACATGTAGTTCTATGTCATTTTATCACATTACGCATTCCATATTCATATAATCACAATCAAGATCGAAAACCACGCCATCACCACCGTTCTGCTGCCCCTTGGCTATCATACACATCTGCCCCTGTCCCCGACAAGCCCTAAATACTGACAACCTCTAATTTGCTTTTCATCTCAATCATGTTGTCATGGCAAGAATATTATATAATGGGATCATGCAATAAATGATGATATTGTGACCTTGGCTTTTTTCACTCAGCAAAATGCTCTGGAAATCCACCCAAGTCATTGTACATATCAATAGCCTTTTCCTTCCCATGTAGTAGTAATCCATGATATGGATTTACCACAGACTCTTTAAACATTCAGTTATTGAGGGACATTTGGGCTGTTTTTAGTTCTGAGATATGACAAATCAGGCTGTTATGAACAACCATGCACAGTTTTGTATGGACATGAAGTCTCATTTCTCTGGAATAAATGCCTAGGAGTGCCACTGCTGGGTTATATGGTAGGCGTATTTTCATTTTTAAATAATACTGCCAAGGGGGGAAGAGCAAGATGGTGGAGGAGTAGGAAACCTAATATCCTCGGGTCCCAAGAGTTCAGCTGGATAGTTATCAAACCATTCTGAACACCTACAAACTCAACAGGAGATCAAAGAGAAGAAGAGCAGCAATTCTAGGAACAGAAAAGCGACCACTTTCTGGAAGTAGGATGGGCAGAAACGTGAATCCGAGGCGATGTGCGGGAAGAGAGACGGCGGGGGGAGGGGCAGGCTCCCGGCAAGCCGCAGAGCAGCGGAGCACAAAATCGGAACTTTTAGAAGTTGGCTCCACTGAGGGACAGCGCTGCAGAGGCTAAGCAGGGGGTGGAGCGCTCGTGGGGACAGTGTGGTCTCAGGACCCTCGGGGTCACAGAAAGACCGAGGGTGTCTGAGTGTGGCAGAGCCCCCAGGTATCAGAGTGGGGAAGCTGACCACAGAGACATACCCAAGGAGGGAGCCCCCAGCTCGGGCTTACCTTAAACCATGATCTGAGGCACAGTCAGGCCACTGCTCTTCGAGCTGGGACCCTACCAGCGGCAGATCCGGGGAGACTCACCTTCCTCCTCCGGGAGGAGCGGCCTGGGAGCGCGCTGCAGGAATCGGCTGGGTTTGGAGACTCCGAACCGGACTGAGCGCCAGGGACAGAGACGCTCGGTCACAGGCCGGGTGAGCTCGGAGTGCGGCCGGAGACCAGGGAGACGGGAGGGACGGACTGCTTTTCTCTGAGGGCGCACTGAGGAGTGGGGCCCCGAGTTCTCGGCTCCTACGGGCCGGAGACTGGGAGGCCGCCATCTTCATTCCCCTCCTCCAAAGCGGTACGGAAAGCGTTCAGGGAACAAAAACTACAAGAGCGAACCTGAGCAGATTACTTAGCCCGGCCCCTGGCCAGGGTGGTGCAATTCTGCCTCGGGCAAAGATATTTGAGCATCATGGCAACAGGCCCCTCACCCAGAATATCAGCAAGAAGATCCAGCCAAGACCAAGTGCACCCATCAATGAGAACTGGGGAACTCCAGAGCTATGGGAAAGCAAAACAGAATTCATGACTTTTTTCCATTATTCTTTAGTATTTCCAAGTTAAATTTTTTTAATTTTATTTTTTTCTTATTCTCTTCTATTTTAATTTTTCCTCTTTCCTATTTTAACGTTTTTTAACTATTTTATCTTATAAATACCTGTTTAAAAATCTTTTTCAATTTTCATCTTTACAGTCATATTCCATCCCTTCATCGTGTTTACCCTTATTTTTATAATATATAAGTTTTCCTTTCTTTAAAATTTTGGGAGGCAGTTTCTTCTAACAGACCAAAATACACCCAAAATCAATTGTGTGGCTCTGTTCTATCCACCAATCTAATATATGTATATATTTGTTATTTTATTTTATTTTATTTTTTCCTTTCTTCTTCCACCGGTTTTAGGTCTCTTCCAATTTGATTATGTGTGTATTTTTCTAGGGTCGTTGCTGCCCTTTTAGTATTCTGTTCTCTCATTCATCTATCCCTATCTGGATAAAATGACAAGGTGGAAAAACTCACCTCAAAAAAAGAATAAGAGGCAGTACCGATGGCTAGGGACCTAAT
>CM052885.1:73969529-73992699 GCA_028534135.1 Potos flavus
AAGGAAGGAAGGAAGGAAGGAAGGAAGGAAGGAAGGAAGGAAGGAAGGAAGGAAAGGGAAGGGGATATTTAATTCTGTTTTCTGAACTAGACTTTGGGGAAGCTATGGTGTCTTGACTCCCCTCTATTAGTTTCCGGTCACTATGGCCACTTCGGAGTGGGGACCACCGAAAGCAAAGGGTCCCCAGAGCTGTAGGGCCGCTCAGATTTGTGTACTTTGGAGGTCTGGGCACCTGCTGCGTGGAGATCTGGGGAAGGCGTGGCCGGACCCGGATGTGGGCAAACCCACAAGGCCTTGCAGAGAAGCCGGTGCCACCTGCCTGACATTGGCCAGCACAGGAAAGCTATCAATCAGTACCTGCCGTGTTGTGTGCTAGTCACACCGGACAATGTCCAGAAAACCCAGAAAATCTCTGTTTTACTCACTTTCCCAGCAGCCAATCGAGAAAGTGTCTGCATAGAGGCCCACTACTATAGGACCCAGAGCCCTAGTAAGATAGCATCAGGGAAAAAAAATCTAGATTGCCTCTCACTGGATGAAAATATTTCATGGGCGCCATCAAAAATACAAAATCTTGCCATCTGCAACGACGTGGATGGAACTAGAGTGTATTATGCTAAGTGAAAGAAGTCAATCTGAGAATGACAATTATCATATGATCTCACTGATATGAGGAATTTGAGAAACAAGACACAGGATCATAGAGGAAGGGAGGGAAAAATGAAATAAGACCAAACCAGAGAGGGAGACAAACCATAAGAGACTCTTAATCTCAGGAAACAAACTGAGGGTTGCTGGAGGGGAGGGCTGTGGGAGGGGTGGGGTGGCTGGGTGATGGACATTGGAGAGGGTATGTGCTATGGTGAGTGCTGTGAATTGTGTAAGATTGATGATTCACAGACCTGTACCCCTGAAACAGATAACACATTATATGTTAATAAAAAAAAAAAGAAAAAAAATATTTCATGGGGGAAGAAAGAGTTCTCTTAAGAGGAACTTTCTGAGAAGGACAGAGCACTTTCCAGTTGTCTATGGTGTGAAACCCCGTCTTGAGCCCTAGGACCTGCCTTGCAGCTGTGGGCCCAGGCTCCCTTAGATTTGCTCAACCTCTTTGGTGTGTAAAGAAGCGTGCAAACCTGCTCTGTAAAAATTGAAATGAGAGGGGCAGGGAGGAGATCTGGGTGATCTGAATGAGCCCCTGACAATATTTCTTCTGTTGGAATAAATTTTGCCTTCAAGTCTGGCAGATTATAAATGAAAGAACTACATTTTTAGAAGCAGAAAAAAATATTTTTAAAGGGAATTAAAAAGAAAACATGAAATAATAGGGTGTCATCCAGCTGTCCTCTCTCAAACAAAAAACTATGGGGGGGGAGCTGATAATCAATGGTAATATAAAAATTTAATGTCTTACTGACCACTGACTCTGGTGGAGCCTCTCTGGAGTAAGGATGAAGTAAAATCTTAGTCCTTACAGAAAATTTGATTTAATCAGAAAATCAGGACTAAATGGCACAAGAAAGACAACACATAATTTAAACAGCTTAAATACTCTGCAGATAGTTGGAAGCGGATGAACTTCTCTGAGTGTCAATGCAGGGAATCCTCGAAGATGTAGAAGAAGAAAGCTGAGAAATATTGACCCAGGCTCCTCCGAAGGCAGAGGAACGAACCAGGTGCTTCTCAGCATCCCTCCCAGATTTATGAGGCAGACTACTCTGGGGCTTGAGCACCAGAGAAACTGAGAGGGTTCAGGACGGGTGGACCCTGCTTTCAAACCATAATGTGTGAAAATTCGAATAGAGAAGAAGATAAGCCAGTGACTATTCACTCAACAGTGAGATTTTAATCTAAAAAAGTCTGAAGTACAGAATCACTTTAAAAACCCTGGAGTGCATTTTTAAATATGATCTAATTTACAGAAATTTGAGAACATATTCTTTAAACAAAGCCATCTATTCATGTGTATAAGTTACAGATAACGTTTCTGCTTATGTGCTATTCTTTTTTTTTTTTAAGATTTTATTTATTTATTTGACACAGAGAGAGATCACAAGTAGGCAGAGAGGCAGGCAGAGAGAGAGGGGGAAGCAGGCTCCCCGCTGAGCAGAGAGCCCGATGCGGGGCTCGATCCCAGAACCCTGAGATCATGACCTGAGCCAAAGGCAGAGGCTTTAACCCACTGAGCCACTCAGGCGCCCCCTTATGTGCTATTCTTATAAACATATGATAATGCTACACTTTGACATTGACTTCCTTTCTTGTGAGTTTTGGCTTGTTTGTGTCTGAGCGAATGACCAACTGAATACACTTGGCTTTCATAACTATAAATTTAAATGTCAGGGATTTGTATTTGACCCTATATTTAGTTATTACCACTATTGGGGAAGGTCTATGTCAACTCGTGGAGGGAAAGGGGGCGCTAAAAGAAAGTGTCTGTAGAAGAAAGTGTCTATTCCTTTCTGTGCTTTTTCTTCAAAACAGCCAGGAAAGAAGCCAAGGGGTTTAAAAGATCTTCCTTCTACTTACTTCCTTTTCTTCTGAAAATAGTTGATGGAAAACCGTAAGCTAAAATCATTGTAAATTGCCTCGCTCACAGAGAAGCTGTCATTCTCTTTTATTGGCCCCAGAAGTCAACGGGCAGAAGCTCCCAATAGCGACCTGGAGAAGAGTTAAAACAGGAGAGGTGCCTGAGCAAATGCAACGATGGTTTTGTCCCACAAGTGAAGGGGAATGAGGAGGTGAATGATCAATCAACAACCTCGATTCCTCCCAACAGCCCAGTAGCTTCACATCCAGACCCTTGTCCTTGCTTATCAACGAAACTACAAGACAAAAACCAATCCAATCATGGCTTCCTTCCGTATCTGTCTGCCTGCAGACACACAAACTGGATATTCAGTGATGCCTTCATCCATCACTCCATTCCAAGAACTTGAAGTTGGAACTAAGCCGAACCCATTTTTATTGAATGGTTTCAGCTCCCCAGGGCAATGAGCACTTAGTTTCCCAGCGGTGGGTTTCAGAAGGCCAAGAATTCTTCAGAATCATGGTACCTTTTTGGCATTGACACTGAGACGTAAACCTGAAAAGAAGGAACCTGACTATTTTTGAAAGCTAGAACATTGCCCAGAAATACGGTTTCTCAAACTTGGGAATCCAGTGGAGGCTCTGGGTAGGTGGCTAAGCCCAGAGAGAGGTGGAATTCCCAGCACTCCCCATGCCCCGTGTGCCCTTCGGCCAGTGCCCCCCACTCTAGGCATGCAAAAACACCCCATACTGATGCTGCCCGTCGTGTATGTGTGTGCGTGTGTGTGTGTGTGTGTGTGACGCATGTTTGGCTCCTTTTGGGGTGTGAAAAACTGTGGCTCCAGTTGAAGTCACAGGGAGCGTAATCTTCCCCTCCCCTAAAACAGAAGCTTCGGCCCTGAGGTAATCTCCTTCAAAAACGCCTGAGGGATGAAAACGTGGCATTTCTTTTACTGGGCATATGGCATTAGTACTCACGAGTAAAATTCAATGCTTTATTTGAAGATGTCAATGGATTTTGAGGCAATGTTTCTCTTTGGCAATGGCGTGCTTATAAAGTGATTCACTGAGAGTCAACAGCCTGCTAGGAAAACGCACTTGGCGTGAGCAACACATACATTAAGGATGAAAAATTAATTCTGCTTCTTTCTGATGCTACCCGACATTCGCATAGCATGGGATCTGACTAACACCCTTCGGGTTTCAATTCCATGTATTCTCCCTAATTTTCTAATTTCTGGGGAGAAAAGCATGTTAAACAGGTATAGAGCATCCAGTGGAATTCATTGGTGATGCTTTGTTAAGTTCAATATAAATGGATTGAGGGCTCGGGGTCACATTTCCCTATAAATCACTACACATAATCGGAAAAAAATAGTTTAAAACTTGATGGGCAAAACAGCTGGAAGAATAATTGAAGACATCTAATATTTACATTTAGGATCCAATAGTGCTTAAGTCATATCCTCTTGCTAACTAAACACTGTGATTTATGACAAGACATCTTAAACACATATAAGATTTTTTTAGGGTATTTTTTTTGGAATATTCTTTAGATTTTGTATGATGGTGTGTGTGTGTGTGTGTATGTGTGTGTGTGTGTGTGTGTGTGTTGTTCCTGTGTTTAGAAAGAAAATGAAAGTCCAAGTATAATTTTAAGGTTATGTCTATGAAAGTAACCTTCTGTGTCATATTAATTCAGTTTTGTATCTTGACACATTTAGTGATTTTTTTTTTTTTTATAGATCAAAGAAGCAACAATTTTGGCAAACTAACGCCCTCATTAAAGCGGAGTTAGAATAGGGGTATACACATCATCAAAAGAAATTTTCACTTAAGAGTCAAAGTAGACCACGGAGTGAAGCCAAGCCCTTCTTTTCTTGAATCAGAGATATAAGCATGCCAAGCAACAGGAAATCTTGAAATGTGGAAAATCTTAAGGGTCTTCATAGCCTGTTTTTTGGAATTCTGTGTAAGGACAACTGCTTCAAAATGTGAGACCCAAAACCAAAAAAGGATTTAGTATTTTCACTGGGACTTAGATCAAACTGACAGATATCTAACCTCTACTTTCAAGCACAAATGGGTAATTTAAAAATAAACTTTCATGAGTCTATTTGCATATGCTAACTTGCCCACCCTGTTTTGTGGGAAGCATTATATATTCTCAAGGCTCAAAGAGCAACAAACAGGATAGAGAATATTTATCAGATCCTCCTGTCCCCTGCGTCCTGCCTCTCAGCCTTGATTCCCAACCCTTTAGTAATGCCCAACTGTGATTATTTATGGGACATTCTTTTGCTCTTTACTTCTCTGGGAAATCAAGGCTGCTGGCTGGTAAATTTCAAAATGCTAGCTTATGGCCTCACAGGAAGCTGAGGCAAAGGGTCTCTATTGTACTTTCACAGAATCCCTGAAATGTGCTTGCACCAGCTTCGTTTTATAATGTTAGGAAGTAGTTCTTTCTTCTTCAACTGGCACGTAAGTTACTATAACTTACAAGATGTCAGTGAACAAGCCCGGGGGAAGAACCGAGTTGACCAAGGTCAAGCTACATTTGAACAACTTTGTGTAGCAAGACTTGGACTTGAGTAGAATTCTTACCATCTATTAGTTACTTAGAGAGATGCAAAATTTTGTAACCTAGCACCGTCTACTTTTAAAATCTATCTCAGGGATGATTGAGCCTGAAATTTTACTCCCAATCACAAGCCCTTAGCTCTATAATTAGCTGAATATCTCTTCTTTGGGTTGGTATTTATCCACAAGTATCATATCAGTATCTAAGTCATGATCACTGAAGGCACGATTCCTTAGGATTACATGATCAATCATTCCCAAGACTAACTCACATACTGCCCAACTCTGGACACTGTCCCCAGTCCTCTAGATACTTCCCATAATGAAATATCAAATATCCAAATCCAGAAATTTTTTTAAAAACTCCTCATAGAGAAAATTTTCAAGTAAAGTTCCTACACCATTTATTTGTGAATCATCTATTACATGTTAAGTACATTTATGATTGCTAGATGCCACCTGAGAAACCAGATCATTCACAATGGCTGACATAACACATTTAATGACCCGAGTACTTTAGTGACAACACAGGCTGAGCACTATTTTTATATTCATTTACTATTAGGTGTTGTTCTCCAGCACAAGCTCATAGTTCTAAAAGGGCCAGCTGCCTCCCATCCTTCTCACCTGAAACTTTTAAGTTTCCTTTCTCTAACCAGGCAACTTCATGAAGGACCCATCATCCTAATGTTTGGCACTACGGTACTCCTTTTACCCAACTGCTGTATAAGCATCATCCCATTAAAATTTGCAAATGCCCTTTTTCAGAAACTGGAACACTAGAGCCGTATGATGAAGAATTACCATAAATAATCAACATAAAATACCTTCCTGTCAAAATAAGTGGGAAAGGACATTTTGCAGTGCAGGACTCCTGATTTTTCTTGTTTATTCACGTACTCACTAATTTGCAAAATTCTATAATCCACAATGGGTCCCCCTGTCATTAGTGCTAATTAGTGAGATTCTACTGTACTAATAAATCAACATTACCCAAGCACAGTGCGTGGAGATGGGGGTTATATTTCCCTGCCTATGAATTTTTTAAAATTAGGTAGTATTCACCACTTGCAGTCCAAATTTTCACTGATAGTTTAACATGGGTCCCATTCCATAGCTGAACCTTTATGGAGAGACCATAAGCATTTTTAATGATGGTGTAGTCATAGTCAATGTCACACACTGGGTGAAAGGAAGGAAGGTACTAAGGGCAGGAAGGGACCGCTGGTCTCCCACAGTCTAGTGCTTAGAGGTAGAAGCTGAGCGATGAAGGAACTTGCTGAAAGTCCAATGAGAACACAAAACAGCCATCACACCAAAAGTGTGAGCACACAACTCCACTAAAGGGTTATTTTTCATATGCCCTAAAATGCCCATGATCCTCCTCCAGGCATATTCTTCTCCCAGTCTCCCAATACATACCTTCACTGGTCCCAATTCTGTTGACCTTGTGCTCTCCCTGCCTCCTTTTTTTTGGTTAGCTGTGAGCTATGTACTTCCTGTTCATATAACATCCTGTGTGTGTATGTGAGAGTGTGTGTGTGTGTGTGTGTGTGTGTGTTTTCTCATGAGAACATTCAATCGATTAAATTAGACTTCATGGTTGGTATGTACCTCCGCTCTTTTAAGGCATTTATCTGACCTTGGGATCCATTTACTGAACAGTATACTCTTCTTTCAACCTCACATCATCGTTTAATTGCAATAGACAAAAATGGTTTTCTTGGCCAGTCCGCACGATGGAAGGTCATATGGTCACTGACCCACAACTATACAGCTGTTTCTCAGCTCTCTGCATGGCCCAGCTCTCTGGTTGGCCAGCAGTGCCCCATAGCCAATCCGTGTAAATGCTCTTTGACTGTGCGGCTATTTTACCATAAGTAACATTCAACAGTAGCTGTGCAAGACCTGGGATTTCTTGCCTCTTTCCAAGGAGACGAGTGTCCCAGGGAAGTTTCTAGATCACAACAATAGCACGTCATCCAGTGTCACGGAGACGGGCGAGAGGTCAGTGGGTCTTCCTCTACAGAGAATCTCTCCAAAAAGAGCAGACAGTTTTTTCCTTTGAAATGGGAGGGGGGATTTTCTAGGTGATCTTCCAAGGTGCTTTGAAATCCCATGACTCTTTGATTCCCTCGGCAGTTGCTTTGAATTGTAATTCTCCCAAATTTTTGTGATCTTGTAACTGAATGTACATTTATATTCACAAATGAATATTCAATGTAGCTATGCACAGTACATTGAAAAAAAGTTGAGGATAATTTTAGTATCCCCATACTATACAAAGGGTATTCAGAATCATACTAATAAATACATTGGCATCCTTAGCTATCCTGTAATCCAAGATGGAGAAACTGTCTGGTTTTTGTTAAGGCTGGATGAATTAAAAAAGATTGCAAGATTGCATTTGGGCAAGAATCCTGAAGTTTGGCTGCTTATTCAAATCTTGTGCAAATTTCCGTAGACTGCTGAATTGGTCTGCAGCAAGAGGTTAGCCTGTAAATATTATGGACTTTGACACGTCTTTTCATCTGCTGTTTTTTCTGTCAGATTATAAAATAAACTTGAGGTGGTTCAGTTAAGTGAGAAAGTCTTGAGAGACATACCCCAAAGCCAAGGAGGAGGAAAGAATGATACAAAGACAGGTTATATCGGGTTTCAAATGAAGCCTATCATAGTGGATATGCTAAATATCATATTTTACGATAGGGGAAATATAATATGTTTTTCCAACCGTTTAGTATTGAGGAAGACTACACTGTATTTGCAGAAGGAAGTCTTTGATTTGAGGGAGATTTCGATTAGTTATAAGGTCTCATCTGAAGCTTCTAAAATGTGATCAGGATTGCATGTGTGCATCTGGGTGTGTGCAGGATTGTGGGGTCCACTAGGAGGACCTATTGTATCCACTCATCATGGGCTTCCGCATATCAATATTCTACTTTATGATGGATATTTGAATACACTAGAAACAGTTAGGAAACTATACAAAAAGGAGAGACTCCTCTAGTGTACTAACAGTATACAGTTAAAAGCTTGTTATGTTGTAATAGATGCATTGGGTTGTGTTAGGTGGACTTGGGTATAGACTTAGCCCTTATTTAAAAAATATTGGCCAAGACCTTGTTTTGGTAACAGAGCTGTAATATCCCAAACATTTCTCCATCACGGCATTTGGCTCTCTTAGAGTTTCATAGAGTGATAATCGTATCATTAGGTATCAGTTATAAGTTGTGCCATTATAAACAATGCGATACAGAGAAAGTCATTTTCTAAAAATGAATACAGAGGTAAAGTAAACCGTCACGGTGAATAATCAGCCCTGAATTTTCCCAGGCGACTCGTGTAAATTCTAAAAATTAGTACTGACTTCACCTGCTTCATAAACAACAACAAAAAGCACAGACAGCTGGTTGTAGAGATTCGGGACATAATGACAATTAGTAATTGCCATGTTGTTTCTAAACAGGAAGTTCGGGGGGAAGATCTTAGGACATTCTAAGTGTTTTGCCACAAGATTCTTTTCATCATTTTAAATTGTGAAAAGAGTCGTGGATGGATTGCCTCGTGAAAACCAAAACTGTTCACTGCCTTGCCAAGGAAGGCATCGCTCTTCCAAATCTCCTGCCGAAGGGAGCAAGGCGAAAACACGGCAAATCGAAAATTTGTACGAGGGCACACAGGAGCCCGAATTCCTAAAATGTGAATATTTTGAATTGCCTAATAGGGCTCATCATTTGCAACTATTTTATGGAACATATGGCTTATGAGATGCAAGCTGACCCTGGTTGTTACCGTGCCGAAATATTACAAGTAAATCCTTAGTGGGTCATCTCTATCATCGTGCTACTAGACAAACTGTTTGGCCATCGGCGCGTGTTCCAACGGAGGGTACTGTGTTCTAGCAAGTTGAACTGGGGCCGTGGTCCTCCAGCAGGGTCAGCGTTGCCCCCATGGGACACCTGGCAATGTCCGAAGACCGACTGGGAAGCAGGAGGGCAGGTGTAGGCATCCTAGTGGGTGGAGGGCAGGGGTGCTGCTAACGATCCCGCAATACCCAGAACAGCTCCTACAACAAAGAGTCATCTGGCCAAAAAAGTCAGTGACACCGAGTTGAGAAACCCTGCCCTGGGACAGTTGCCAGTGTCTGGTAATGTATTAAAGTGTCAATAGTCTAAAAGTCTATCACCTGGACGCTCAAACATAATGTTCTAACTGTCTCGCCACTACGAGACCCTCAAGGGTAACTGATTGCTCCTTACAGTAGGGTGCAGCTGGATGGAAATTCGCCTGAAGCAGAAATCCCTTTTGTCTCTCCCTATTTATCATCATCATCATTACTTTTTTACTTTGGTTAGCAGATGTTTCTTTAGTGCTCTGACATCCTTTTTAATTTGCACATTTATTAATTTGGCTGGCGGAGAGCAGAGTGCTTTACCTGCCGAATCCTCCCTGCACTTTGGTGCTGGTGGCGTCACACATAAAGGGTTGCCCCGGTCTGCCATCCAGAGCCGGAAAGCACTTTTAACGATAGCATCCTTAAGTGGGATCACCGGGTGACGGGTGCAATTTTGGCTTTTCTCCTAGCTCACACTCCAAATGAAAGGGACTGATTGCCCCCAAGTCCATTTACTCGTCCACTCTAGGGGGAATTGTTTGGATTCTAACATGTACCCTCACAACATCCCATTTATAGCTGTGACAAAGAAGTAAGCAATTAATCAGACATCCCTGCTAACAATACTGACCTGCCAGCATTCAAATGCTTTAATTAAAATCACAGCACAATATATGCCAGGGGTAACAGCCTAGCAATGTCTCCACAAGGCAGGAAGCGACTCTCCTTACCAGCCCTGAAGCAAACACATATTACGGGCATCCCTGAGAAGGAAAGAAGGTCTCCAGGGACGGTTTGTGCGTGCGGCTGCTCACCTAGTAGATTACACCCATATCATGTTCATTCAGATGCTTTAGCATAAAAAGATGCACCCAAATGAAAGGTTTTTCTCACTCCTTTTCCTTCCTTCCTTCTCTCCTTCCTTCCTTCCTTCCTTCCTTTTTCTTTCTCCCTTGCGCCCTCCCCTCCTGCCCGCCCTCCCTCCTTCTCTCTCTCTTTTGGGGTGGCAGTGTGCTTACGTAGATGAGAAAGAGCCATATTACACCCAGCGATGTTAAGCTAAGTTCACTTTGCTGCTTCAAAAATAAAATGTCAATGCAACTTTGAGATTTGAAAATTTTAAATATCAGTAAGCACAGGAAAAGATTTTTTTCTTCCAATGTTAACTCAGCCTTGTGACAGGTTTTAGCCTCTTGATATCCATGCCTGCTCCCCAATCGTTCTTGTACACAGTAAAACCAAGATTTTAAGATCATAAGGATACGGTGCATTTAGAGGTAGATGATTTTGGAAGAATTTGGGAAGATTGCCATCCACTTTTTTTTTTTTTATTAATATGTGTACTTAGTTTTTCCCAAGATGGTGTATAATTTCATTGAAATACATCAGCAGTCTTTGAAATATACACAAAAGCCATTATTCTGTTCTGGAGTTAGACCACTTCCACATTTAATAATTGCCTTCATTGTTTATATTTTAACAGTTAATGTGGACACATTAACAGGTAATATATAACATGGGTTAATTACTTTTCAACTTGAGCCAAGCTAGCTTAAAATGCCTCTAAACTCCTCACGCCCTGTGGTCACTGTCTTACCCTTTCAGTTAAGCATTATTTTCTCTTTGGCTCCTACCTAACATTCTCTGACACCTCTCTCATGCAAAGTATTTTTAAAGAGTTGGTCATATTTGTAAGCGTTCCACCAGAGCGGCCGGCTAGCGCTGTCAATATCGCTCTCCCCGTCACCTGGTTATGTCTCGTTCAAACTCCGCGTGCCTTTTTCTCCGGATCCAAATCCCTCACATCTTTATTTGTGTTTCTCCCCCAAGCTGCTCTCAAAACTTGTGACCTCTGTGGATTCGACTCTAAAGAGCTTTCAGAGCTTATCTTTCTTTCCACATGTGGCTCATAAACATTTGGGGGCATCTGTGGGAAGTCGCCTGCCTCCCTCAGTGCCTCAGGAGGGGTCTTTGTGTTCCTCTTCCCCAGCTGCCTTCCCCGGGCTCGGATCTGGGTCCCCCCTTACTTCCGGAAGTGAGCCTGCCTCTCACTTTGTTTATCCACGCTTCCCTCAGGACACTGCATATGGTGAGCTTCCTTCTCCACTCAGCAGCCCATTACACCCTCTCTTGTTCATATCCTGCCCCCTTTCAAGTGTGTATCCTTTTTCCTTTGAAGGACACTGATACTTCCCACAATGGTTTTCAAGTTGAAATATGAAACTTAAAACTTTCCTTCGTTTTCCTCCTCCTCCCGCTCTGTACTTCCCTTCTGTGTTTATTAAAATAATATCTCTCCTTCTCTCCCTCTCTATCCTTCTCTTACACACACACACACAATTCCTGAGGCGAGCTCAAGTTCAGAGAGAATGACAACTGTCTTTTCATCCATTTGCCTAATTATCGGTAAGACAATGAGCCATCTCAACAGAGAGGACACGGATCCACTTGGCAGTAGCCAAATACAATTTCATTATTTTAAAAGGAATTCAAAGTATCATGAAGACTGTTTGACACCGAGAAATCATTTCTTTAACCGAAGTTTAATTTTCCCCCCATCTTCTTCATTATTTTCTCCTAATCCTCATTGACCTGGTCCATTTCCTAAAATGTTACCTGGAAAGTAGATATATTAGTCACGATGCTCCAGAGAAACAGACCCAACAGGGCATATATATAGAGAGAAGGAGAGATTTTAAGGGATTGGCTCATGAGATTGTGGAGGCTGGCAGCCTAGAGACCCAGAAGAGAGTTATCCAAGTTATCCAAAGAAAATTCCCTGGCAGGGTTCCTTCTTGCTCAGAGAAAGTCAGACTGAGTTCTATTTAGGGCTTCCACTGATTTGGTGAGGCCCGCCCATCATAATGTAAGGAAGCCAGACTGAGATCTATTAAGGTCTTCCACTGATTTGGTGAGGCCCACCCACCATGATGTAGCATAATGTGCTTTACTCAAGGTTTACTGATTTCAAAGTTAATCTCATCCATAAAAAACACCTTCAGAGAGACATCCAGAATAACGTTTGGTCAAATATCTGGACACAATGGCCCACCACATGAACACACAAAATTAACCATAGGGATTCCCACACCATGTTCTATAGAACACTGGTTCCTTGAATTAAACTGGACTGAGCTGATTTCTCTCCCAGGTATTTCCTTTTATTATTAAAGGGGGTGGGGAATGAGTGTTAATACGATGAACACCTCCTGGATGTCAAGTACCTGCTCAGTCTTCATTATCTCATTCAATTCCTATAACAATATTATACAATAGATGTCATTATCAGAATCCTTGACATGACAAACCTCTTACAGAAAATAACATTAGAACTATTACTGTTTTTCAACCTCACACTTAATGAAAAAAAAAAAAACCAACATTCAAAACCATTGGACTCTTTGCCATCATTATACAAGCCACTTTGGAATCATCTAAATCAATATGGCTTTGCACGTCACCTCTGTCTACCTCTGATTTGTTTGAGATACAGAACTTTTAATCCATTATCTCAAGCCACAGAATAGTAGAACAGTTGTTTATCTATCCCACGGAAGTAACTTTACCTTAGATTTTAGGAAGTATGATTTGAAAGTTCATAAGCTTACAAGGTAATAATAGAAAGTCCTTGGCTTACCTCTATAAGCATCAAAAGCCAGAACTAATTGAAATGGTTTCAGGCTTTACAGTTTTCCCCAAGTGGTACTTTGTTGGGAAAAAAAAAAAAAAGGTGATTGACAGAACACCCAGTAGAAAAAGAAGGATTAGCAAAGAGTCAAATATAAGGCAACTGCGTTTTTTTTTTTTCCTGAGTGATAATTTGGTGTTGATGTGGAGGAAAGGGGGATTTTTGCCTTATATTCTGGCACACATGGTAACAGATTTGATCAAAGTCACACAGCAGCTACGCTGATACTGGGTCAACACACCCTTTAGCCTCGAGGGTCACCAGAGGTAAAGCAATGTCCAGAGTTTTCATGGCAGGAGCAGAGAGGGCCGGAAGAAAAACAAAAGAAACTAATGGGAGGCAGAGGGCAAGAGGAGAAATAATGCAAAGTCCCCTGATGTGGAGGAGAGTAGGTGACAAACTCCAAGGTCAAGGGCATCTCCACCATGTTAAATTGTCAAAAGCAGAGTTCCAAAAACTAGGGCTGGAAGTCAAATCCAGTTCACTGCTTATTTTTGTAAATAAAGTTTTATTGGAACACAGCCATGCCTGTTCACTCATGGATTGTCTATGGCTGTTTTCCCTACAAACACGTAGTTGGCTAGTTATGTCAGAGACCGTATCTGGCTTTTGACACATAGGTCTTCCAGCTGCTGGCCGGCACAAAGCCAGCTCACTAAGGGAGCCCATCTTCATGGATAGGTTCCACATCCTAATCCAGGACAACCCATATGCCTTCTGCAGTAATTTTTTTTTCTTTTAACATTCTATTGACTTCTGGGGAGAAATACTTGCTTCTCCTGATCTTAACCAGATAACTACTAAAAAAATTATCTTTAAATTGCTTTGTTACCCTCAGATTAGGTAAATAAATAAATAAATAAATAAATAAATAAAAGATGGGGGCACCTGGGTGGCTCAGTCGGTTCAGCATCTTCCTTCGGCTCAGATCACGATCCCAAGGCCCTAGAACTGAGGCCCTCATCAGGCTCCCTGCTCAGTGAGGAGTCTGCTTCTCCCTCTCCCTTTCCCTCTGCCTCTCCCTGCTGTTCATACTCTCTCTTAAGCAAATAAGTAAAATCTTTAAAAAAAAAAAAAAAATGGTTTTAACCAGTATTAGAACAGGAGATTTGATGCACAGGAGACCCTTTTAAAGGAAAGACATTATAATGTTCTCAAGAACATGGAAGACATCATAAAACCCTAGTCAGAGTCAGTAGCCCTGGCGTGAAAGAGCCGCTGCCGAGGTGTGCACCCTGTGAATAGGTACGACTACTGGGCCATTAATGGCCTCATGTTTGAGACAGTAGGAAAGCTCATGAACGTGCCCGTGATGGTGGCTAGGAAAGGGTAGAGAAGGATGTCAAACCCAGCAGCCTAGCTCTGGCGCCCATCCCATCCCCACCAGAGCACCTGCAGCTAGTTATGTCCAACAGGGTCAACGTGAGGTTGGCAGCTGCACCTTTGCCTGGGAGGGCATGGCCATGCAACCAAGCTGGCAGTGAGCCCTGGAATCCAACATGGCGGTGGGTGTGCCAGCCCACAGGGAGGTCATATAAAACCAGGCCCCGTTCCCACCTCTGCCTTTCAGGACAACAACAACCCATTCAACAGCCTAGATCTTTCTTTCTTTTCTTTTCTTTTCTTTTTTTTTCTTTCTTTTTTTTTGTTTTTTGTCCAGCACTCCCAGGATGCCAAAGTGCTCAGAGAAGGGTCTGATGAGTATGAAGTAAACCAGAAATTAACTCCAATCTAGTTCCCTCTCAGAGAACGGGACCTCCAAGCCTGATCCCAGTTAGTACTAGTCTCTATTTGCTCTGGGAGTTCAGGAGAGTTCTGGAAAGTTCAGGAGAGTCTGGAAAGCCCTGGGAAGTCTCCCTGAGGAACGCCTGGGTCCCAGGCGAATCAGGATGGGTTTGGTCACCATGCTTACTGGACTAGCCTGCTCTCTGCTTAGGAGTCTCAGAAAGCATTCCCTTACTGAGCAACTGATGGAATGAGAAAAGGCTCCCTTGATTGCTTTTGTCCACTCGATCTTCGGGGCCTACCGTAGCATTCAGCATCAAATTAGAGCTCAAAAAAATACCTGTTGAATAAGTAAGTATGTGAATGTATGAATAAGTGAATCTAGCTCAGGGGAGGTGGCCCATGCTTCCTACTACCCAAGAGTGTGGTTGACACCATGGAAACCCAGGAAGACGTCACACAGTGCTTGCCCCAGTATGGGCACCAAAGAACCTTTACGTCCTTCCAGTTCCTTCTAAAACAAGGAGGAGTGGACAGAGCGACTGGATGATTCAAGTCAGTCAAGTTTCACTCAAACAAACAAAGTTTCCTATAATCATATAAAGTCCTCTTGAACTTCCATTTGGCAGAATTCTGAGCCAACATTTTTATGAACCAAGAAAAATCATTTTTTGTACAATGGAACCACCTTAACTTAAACTTTATGAATTTTTACCCTTCGGGGAAGATACTTCACAAGTGAACAGCTATTTTAGTGAGCAGCTACTAAAGTTGTGAATATGTCAAAGAGATTCTTAGCTAGAGGTGAAGGGAACAGCTACGGGTGGAATGGTTGTGCTCCCCAAATTCATATGGATGCTCTAATCCTCAATGCAGTGGTATTAGGCAGCAGGGATTTGGGAGGTGATTAGGTCCCCAGGGTGTAGCCCTCATAAATGGAATTAGTGTCATTAACATCATTAATGGAGAGACACCAGAGAGATCATCTCCTCTCCCCTATGTGAGGAGACAGCAAGAAGGTGCTGTCTGCAAACCAAGAGGAGGGCCCTCCTAAGCAACCAAATAGTCTGACCTTGACCTTGAACTTCTTAGCCCACCAGAACTGTGAGAAATACATTTCTGTTGTTCACATCACCCAGTCTACGGTACTCTGCTATGGCAGCCTGAGCTGAGACAGAGAATATAGTCCCGTGGTTAAAGGCAAGCGTATGGAAGTAGAGCAAATTTGTATTTGAATTCTTGCCTTGCCACGTTCTGGCTACAGGACCCCGAGCACAGCATCTGACTTCTCTAAGGCCTTGTTTGCTCACGTACAAATGAACTTGGCACTGCCTGTCCTTTGGAGCTGTAGGGACAATTCAACATGATGTCATATCTCAGTTAGCCTGAGGATAGTCTAGAGGCAATTAGTCATAGGCCTGCTCTTGCCGCCTACCTTTCTGGGTTTGCATGGAATGCTCTGTGCTCTCCTAATACAGGAAGAACTCAGTCCTGGGCTTGACACACAGTGAGGGCTCCATTAAGCGCCATGGCTTATCATGCAGAAATTTTCCCAAACTGGGCATGAACTTTTAAACGTGTATACATTTCAAAGCTATTCTTGGCATAGTGAAAAAAAATGATATTGAAGAAAAAAGTTCAAGACTGTGAGATGTGGCCATGTCATATGGGCACCAGAGCCTAAAAAACGAAATGGCATTTTGGAAAAATGAAAACAGCCGTCGTGTTACCTCCATTGGTATGGGAAGAATGGACTATTAACGCTCACGTCGGGCTATCTCTGTGCCAGGAGCTGTTTAATGTGTTTTATATTTATTCACTTTTCCACATCCTCACATAGGTCTCTGAGGCAGGCATTTCAACTGTCATCCCCTTTATGGAAGGAGAAACTGAGGCACGTAGGTCACCCAGGAAGTAAGCAGCAAAGCTGGGATTAGCACAGCCAGTCAGGGTCCAGAGTTTGTGTTCTTGACCCTGCTGAGCACACCCAGCGTGTAAATCTTAACCGTATCGGTTGTGATGTTTGCTGTCTGTCCGAGGCTGGGAAACCCGATAAAATAGGAGACTTTTCTATGAAAGAAAAGAGCTTTCCTGGTACTCAGACTGTCTGACACCACTTTGGCCTCTTGGGGTCTTTTTTTTTTTTTTTCTTTCCAAGTACTCAATTGTATTCCAAGAGAGTTGAGGCTCTGGATAGATGGTCTGATTGGCTGGAAAAAATGACTGACTTTCCCCCTTAAAAATCAACATATTTTGGGGGGCCTCAGTATCTCAGTCCATTAAGCATCCAACTCTTGGTTCTAGCTCAGGTCATGATCTCAAGGGCTGTGAGATCGAGCCCCGAGTGGTGGGCTCTGTGCTCGGCAGGGAGTCTGCTCATCCCTCTCCCTCTGCTCCTCCCCGCCCTTGCACATGCATTCTCTCTCGCACTCAAATAAATAAATAATAAATAAATAAAATATTTTTTAAAAATCAACATATTTTATCCACAGGAAATTCCAGAATATCTTAACTCTCTATAAGGCTGATCATTTTTCTCAAAACTACCTGTTGTTGTTTTTTCCCAGTCATACCTGGAGAAGACACGAGCTCCACTCTAAGATAATAGGAATGGGTCAGATTTTACCCTCATTAATATAATGATTCCATAACACAATGACAGATAAAAGAACTTTCTTTTTATTCTACTCAAGGCTGGTTTTACATAAAAATAGACCATAACTCAGAGTCTGTAATGTCTAATGGAAAGGTTACACTCGTTACCATCCAAATAGGCTGAGCTAATAAAAATTATATTTGTTACAATCCAAATAGATTAACCGGCCTTAAGGGCTTAGCTATGTATTACACTTTTCAATTTTCTTATAATTAAATTAACATAAAATAGTCTTCACAAATAAATGGCTGTTTCAGAAATAGTTAAGCTCTGTTTAACAAAAATAGCCATTCTATTTACATGGGCGGCCACTCAGGTAGATCTGAGAAGTGGAAAGAGGCACTTCTCGGTAGCGTGGACTCGTGACCAAGAGATGAGCAGAAAGATCCCCTCTCGTTTGTCCTGTTGAGGCCAGGGGTGCCCCAGCTGGCCGAGTACAAAGCCAGGACCAATGTCACCGGCATCACTCTCCTGCTCTTGCTGGATGCTCCCAGCCATCAGCCAGTGCGCACAACGGTGGGATCCAGTCCCACACCCAGGTTTCCTACTGGTCTTGAAGCCGCCATTTTCTTGGCTTATCTTCCCCTTTCTTCTCCAGAAGCCTGACCTCTAGCTATCTGCTTCCGGCTAGAAATTCCATCAGAATATTGCTTCCATTTGTAAGATCCATTATTCTGGACTTTTATGTTTTCGTTCAGGTGCCATTTCATGACTCTACCCCAGAAGTGCTCACGTCATTGAATAAACAATGATATTTTAAGTCTCTCAGCTGAAAAAGACTTGGACAAAGGAACTGATGCCCCTGAACCGGTTGAAGTTCTTTAGTGTTAGGATCCTCACCAAGCTCATGAATTTCAGATCAGCCTTTTGTTTTATTCCATAACCGTCCTCAGATGTGGTAAAGAAATTGTACAAGTTACGGAGCCATTGCCATTTGGAACAATCAGAAGCTTAAGCTTTCTCAGTTCTAAAAGTCAAGAGGGAGACAACGCAAGGAAAAGAGACGGAAGTCCTTTTAACACAGGCTATGAGCTTAGATGCCAGGGCTGGGTGCTATGCTGAACACCTTTTCGTGCTTGATCTTCTCTAGTCCACACATCTTCCTGAGTATCAGGGGAAACTTCCCAGTTTAGAAATGGGGAAATAGGGGTTGAGGAGCTCACATGAGTCAGAGCAAGCTTCACCAATCCAGAAATAGGGAGAAGCATTGAAAATGGTGAGATGCCAGGTCGGGGTCTGCAAAAGCCATGAGTTGGAGTATTACCAAAAGCTGGAAGCCGAACGGCCACCCATGGTCAAATTTGTGTTCAAGGGTATTGGCAGGACTCTGAACTCGACAAGATGGTCAGGAGCCATCAATCCTGAGTGTCCTACTTTGAGTCTAGTGGTTGGACTGCAACCACGCTGAAATACAATCTAATAGGGCTCTATGACAATGTAACACAAACTCTCACACCAGCAGCACCCCACCCCCGCCCCTGCCTGTATATTATTGTGATCATCTCCTTGAAAATAAACAGAACTTAGAAAACATCTTGGGGCGCCTAGGTGGCTCAGTGGGTTAAAGCCTCTGCCTTTGGCTCAGGTCATGATCTCAGGGCCCTGGGATCGAGCCCCGCATCAGGCTCTCTGCTCAGCAGGGAGCCTGCTTTCCCTTCTCTCTCTGCCTGCCTCTCTGCCTACTTGTGATCTGTCTCTCTGTGTCAAATAAATAAATAAAATCTTTAAAAAGAAAAAAAAGAAGAAAAAAGGAAACATCTTGAGCAGATGATGCAGACTCTTTGAGTCTCTGCATGCGCCTTGATGGGGCCCACCTTTTGGGTGACTTAATCCTCATTAGCACCTCCACGAAAGGTTGAGCGAGAAAAATGAGATGAGGCTCAAAGCTCATCAGCTGCTCATCAGCAGCTTTTGTTGAAGGTTTGATGAGGAAAGAGGTCAAAAGTAATGGTGCAATAAGAAAAATAAATTATCTGTGGAGCTCCTCTGTTTATGGCCCCCCCCATCCCCACCATCATGGATGAGCAAGACCTGACCACACACTGAAGAAGCTTAAAAACACTTTAATGCAAAGTGCTCCAAGCAAGGTGAGGAGGTGAGAAACACTGTAATTTGCATTTTAGAGCTCTCCCCCACCTTTAGTGTGCATGGGAATGATGGCATTCATCCCCATCTCCTGAGTGCCTCGCATGAAGTAGATGCTCAACAAATGTTTATTTGGAAAGCACCAATGGTTCACCATATTCTATACGTTCAAAGCTGGCTGCACATTGCATAAACCTGGGGAGATTTAAGAAATACTGATGCCTCGGGCCTGATGGGGTTCAGGAAACATCACCCCAAAATACGGTACCTTGGCCCGGTAGACATTTCTCCACAACTGTTTACTCTTCATCAAACCCACCATAACGATACTGAGGTTGACCGGTTTCTTCGTGTCTTCATTTCCTTGTAAAGCCTACCATATCGTAAAACTCACGTTAAATAAATGTGTATCCTTTTCTCCCATTAACCTTTCTGTCAGGTTAAGTATCAGACCCAACCAGAACCCTAAAAGGGTGGAGGAAAATTGTTGGCTCGCCTGCAGTCCGTCACTGACAAATTTGGAATCAATCTGCATCAGGTTGGGCCTGGGCATGGGGATCTTTCAAAGGATCCCCAGGAGACCCTAACGTGCAGCAAAGTTCAAGAATGACAAGAATCATCTGTGTGCCTAGAAGGCAGCTATGACAAGAACCAAGTGGGGCAAATACAAGGCTATATGCTTAATAACCTCACCCAGTCAGGAGATGAGGGACAGGAAAAAGGACCCAACTGACAAGGTGGCTAGTGAGTGGGTGAGAAGAAGGGAAGAAAGGAAAGAAGGAAAGGTGGGAGGGAGGGAGGGAGGGAGAAAAGAAGAGAAGGAGGGAGGGAAGGCAAGGCAAGGCAAGGCAAGGCAGGGCAAGGAAAGGAAGGGCAGGGGAAGGGAAGAGAAGGGAAGGGAAGAAGGGGGGAAAAAGCCTGGAACACTAAGCCAAGAAGTGAGTGGGATGCAACTTGGTTCAGAGACTAAATGCTTAGTTCCAAGCTGTTTCTGACAGACACCAACACAGAGAACAAACACCTCCACCATTTGTGTGCTTCCTAAGTGACAAGGTCAGAGGCCCCACACTGGAGAACTAGAATGGCTGAGCAGCAAACACATGGCTTCGAAGACCCACTGGGCTCCGATCCCAGCTCTGCTCAGAGCCCCACTGGCTCATCGGTGCACTGGGGGACAATGTCGGCCTCTCAGGTTGTGGTGAAGTTGATGAGGGTACAATGGACTCACTGTTGTGTCTCCTCAAAATTGATGTGTGGAAGCCATGACCCCCCAGTGGGATGGTGTTCAGAGATGGGGACTTTGGGAGACAAATGGGCTAGCTGAGGTCATAAAGGTGGCGCCCTCATAATGGGATTACTGGCCTTTATAAGTGGCCTTCTTATAGAAGAGGACCTCCCTTCCTCCCTCTCCTCCCCTTCCTGTCCTCCCCCTTCCTCCCTGCTCCCTCTCTCTCCTCCTGCTCCTGCATTGAGGAGAGGCCGTATGAGGACAGACCAAGCCATCGCGGGTCCCAAAGAGAGCCCTCATGAGGAGCCGAATCAGCCAGCACCTTGATCCTGGCCTTGCAGACTCCAGAACTTCAAGAAGCAGAGATCTGCTGTTTAAGACCCCCAGTGTGCGGCACTCTAGCCCGACACAGACACACACTATATGCACGTGGGTGTGCCCCGAGACACATGCACGACCTTCCAAGCTCGTTCCAGCAAAAAAGTCCGAGAGACCATCTTGAGGCCATCTTTGTCAAAACCACTCCTTTTGCCACACAAAAGAAGGTCTCCAGCGCAATCTCTGGGAGAGAAGGAACTGGGTCCGGCATGAGAAGTGGCTGCTCACAGTCCCTGTCTTAGTTTGCTCGAGCTGCTACAACAAAAACATCCAAAATTGAATGTCTTATAAGAACAAAGGTATTTCTGATCGTTCTGGAAGCCGGGATGTCCAAGGTTGCGGTGCCGTCAGACTCCGAGTCCGGCGAGATCCCTCTTCCTGGGTCGCAGACGGCCCCCTTCTCCCTGCGTCCTCGAGAGGTGGGAGGGATGAGCTAGCTCTCTGGGCTCCCTTTTATAAGGACACTAATCCCATTCATGATGGCTCTGACCTGTGACCTAGTCATGTCCCCAGAGCCCCACCTCCTAATACCATCACATTGAGGATTAGGTCTCAACATACGAATTTTGGGGGGACACGAGCATTTGGACCATAGCAGCTGTCCACAAAGCAGAGCTTCCGACCTCCGACCTCCTAGTGGTCATCAGCACCCTGCTCCAAAAGCACAGGACAGCAAGGCTTCTAGAAGCCCCCAGCAACTTCCACCCGCGCCAGCTCAGAGCCCTCCCTTCCCGCCACCCACTTTTTCCCTTCCCAGCTCTTCTGCCGCTTGCTGTGTGCTCCTCTTGGCACACGCTGGGCTGACCGACATCTCCCCGGCCTAAAGTGTTATCAGTTCATCCCACCGATCAAAAGCTAAATGGTTGGTACTTCCCCCCACCCCCGGCACTTTCTTTTTGAAGCCTTTTTTTTTTTTTTAAAGATTTTATTTATTTATTTGACAGAGAGAGAGATCGCAAGTAGGCAGAGAGGCAGGCAGAGAGAGAGGGGGAAGCAGGCTCCCCGCTGAGCAGAGAACCCGATGCTGTGGGGCTCGATCCCAGGACCCTGAGATCATGACCTGAGCCGAAGGCAGAGGCTTTAACCCACTGAGCCACTCAGATGCCCCTTGAAGCCTATTTTTAACTGGAGTGCAAATTCTGTTTCACCAGCGACCAAGGCCCCTGGGGAACACGGCAGTTCAAGTCTCCTTCTCATCCCCAGAGCTGTTATCAATACGCCCATCCTGTCGTATTCCGGGAGAATGGCTGCCTTCCCAGACCCACTCCTAACACGAAATTAGGCCATGCTTAAAACAAAGAGTGGCTCAGACGGCATGGGAGGAAATTGTTGGCCTACATATAAGAAACACGGGGGGCTTTCTATTTTAGATCCCAAAGCAGGACGAAATGCTTCCCCACACACCTGTGACACTTGTACTGAGAATACTTGGTAAAAATCGATTGTCGGAGTTAAAAAAAAAAAAAAAAAAAAACACCCCGGAGACAATCCAGCCCAGGGATTTTTAAGCAAGGATGCGCATCAAAAGGGGGCTACCGATCAGAACCACAAAGAGGGTTTTCAAAGCCAACCCGAAAACCGGATTCTCTCATTTGAGTTGAATTGTAAAGGAATTTAAATGGGACCTGTTGACGCTGTGTTTTGCCATCACTGTTTGGGTGGACAGGGAGGGGGGCACTATTTTCATCACTCGAATTCTGTGCCAAGGGGCGAGCACAAATCACTTGGGAGTGCTGGTTCGCCCTCTCACCTGCTGATATGAATCTGTCTACCCCCTCACCACCTCTGATGAAGTGAAGGAGGTAAAAAGTGGGGAATGATGGGGCTCACAGAGGAACAAAGGGGAGCCAATGAAGTTGAAATATTTGATCTTCTCTCCCTTTTCCTTGAGCGAGGCCCTGTCACATTTCCTCTCCTGCCGCTTCAAATTGTTCATTCATGTCATTTCTTTGCTTCATTTGTCTTTCTCATCTTACAGATTTTTTTTTCTCTTTTACTACTTCTTTTGGCCCCTGCTCCCCCTCACCACCACCCTCAATCCCCCCACTCCAATCCTCCTGGATAACAATGAAAATGACTTTACCATCCGTCTTTCACTTGTGTTTCGTGATGTGGGATGAGGGTCCAAACCTCGGGGGACACACAAAGGTGGCTTTGTCCGGAGACGCCCTCCAGGCCACTCCA